>OX442434.1:1280323-1329374 GCA_949361645.1 Spongilla lacustris | reverse complement strand
TCTCCTGCCAAATAGTCTGGCGGCCTGGTTGACATTCCCAAACAGACTGATCCTGGATATGTGATTAGCGCTGACAGTGCTGTTAACCCTCAAGACTGCTGTGACTCCGGGCCACAGGATAATTCTGCTACATTGATTGATAGCAAACCTGGATCTGGTACTAAAGACATGTACGGTGCAACTGAGGTTGGAGTTAAGAAAACTGGCGTATCTGAGACCGCTAATGTAACTGGACCTATGGATGGGTCTGAAGCTCCAGCCACCTATAATCCTGGGGTTGTTAAAACAGTGTTTGAGCTCTCTCCTACCCTAACCAAGGACGAGGTCATGGAGCATATTGTGCAACTGAAACTGGTGTGTGTGTGTGTGTGTGTGTGTGTGTGTGTGTGTGTGTGTGTGTGTGTGTGTGTGCGTGTGTGGTATGTGTGTTTATATGTACATGTGTGGGTGTCGTGTCTGTAGCAAATTGTAGCTCTACAAGAGGAGAATGAGAAGCTAAAAGAGGTACGAGCTAACATGGACAATGACCTCCACGAGCTCACTGCAAATCTTTTCCAGGTAATTGCATATGTGTGTGTTGCAATGTATGCATGTGTAATGTGTGTGAGGGGGGATAATGATATATAAGTCTTTTTTGGGCAAGTGGTTTCAATGTTGATTTGCAGATACAATTACATGTATATCTTTAAACAATGCTACAATCAATCCCCTTGACAATATTATGTACCTTGGACATCACACTTCTGAATATCCGATTTCTGATACATTGCAACTTCATTTTGAAGCATTTTAGGGATTCAATGGCTCCTTAGCTACATATACATGTAGTATTCTACTGACATGCCAATTAAACTGACCTGATCGTTGGTCTGACAGAGGGCACACCACCAATCAATATTATTCAACCTGCTGGCAGTTCTGCCACAAAGATGTTGTAGCATGAGGTTTTTTGGCAGTAGTTCTGTGGGGAGGTCTGTTTGCTGTAGGTCAATGCAGCTGTAATTGTTCAGAAAAGTGTGCAGTATATTGGATGGTTTATGTTTTGTCAGAAGGCAGATTTATATTGCATAAGATGACATCCAGCCTACATGTTTATTGCATAAGATGACATCCAGCCTACATGTTTATTCTTTATGCTTCAATGCGAGTAATTGGCACAGAAAATAGGTAGTGTTGCATTGGAATGTCTTCTTCAGTCATGTTAACCAACAGAGTGCCAAGACAAGGCTTTCCATCCTTAAGACCTCTGTGGATTATTTATTTCCATGGTCCCCTGGAATGTGTACCTACATTCAAAGCATTAACATCAAAGATAAAATGGTTCGGGGGGGGGGGGGGGGGGGGGGGGAAATGTACATGTACTGTTTATGATTTGTGAGGCATAAGCTTTGGTCTTACAGAGTTTGATGTGCTAACTGGGAGGTAATCCCACTTTCCAATTAGTTCACTTTGCTGGCACTTTCATTATTAACCCTCTGTGGTTCACAGAGGGGAGAGATCACAGTCGCCCTTAATAAAGACAGCCTTCAAACAGCTCACCACTCTCCATATGGGGGGGGGGGGGGGGTTACTCAACATATGGATACTCAAATTTACTTAGTAGTGATGGCAAATTATTGGAGGTGTATTGTACTTATTTGCCTTCAATGTATATTTATCTTTTTGTGGGGTTAAGGAGTGGGAACCTATTTATTTTGTATAACATTTGGTAAGCTGTGTGTGTGTATCTGTTGTCTTTAGGAAGCCTATAAGATGGTGGATGAGGCAAAAGGGGAGAAGATGAGTGCAGAGAAGAGGCTGGCTGATGCCTCAGGACGAGTGAGGCAATCGTTTGTGCAGTATATGTACCACTCCTGTCTTAACTTTGGCACAGAGACACATTTGTGCATAGCCATCACACAACACACACGCACATGCATGTGCACACCACTCACAGCACACACAGGCATTGCACAGGGCATGCAAATACACATAAAAGCACTAGTAATGTCAGAATGTACTTTACACATACAGATCGAGGCTCTGCAGACAGAGGTGTTAGCCTTGAAGAGCCTTCTCCAGTCGCCTGTAAAAATAGAAACACCCACGCACAAGGCAAAGCAGAAGTCACCTCTCAGGAAATCCCTCAATTTCTCTAAAAAAGCCAAAGATGACAAGAATGCACGCCTGCCCCAATCGTCAAGCGACATGATGTTGCCCGTGCACGCCACCCCTTTCACTGTGATTGAGCACAAGAGCACCCCCCGGGGGGCCTGCATCCAACATGGGGAACCCCTTCCAGTGGAATTCGAGGAGTTCAGGCAGTGGGTTGAGAACATTAGCCTTTCGAGAGACAACCCTTATATGGCAAGAATTCTTCATACCGACATCAAACCATGTCTGAACTTTGCTGACAAGGAGGTCAGTGCCCCCATGTGGAACAGAGAGTTACGAGTAATGGCATTTCCTATGGCTGTGGGTGGAGCATTGCCCTATGGCTATGGGTGGAGCATTGCCCTATGGCTATGGGAGGAACATTGCCTAGGCCTATGGGGGGGAGGGGGGGCATTGCCTAGGCCTATGGGGGAGGAGCATTGCCTAGGGGGGATGATTGTGTAGCAGCTGGAGGTAGAGGCTATCTACAGGTGTGAAGTCACTTCAGAGAGGAGGGGATAGGGTGCATCAGAGAGGGGTGTCAGGGCTACATAGGAAAATGTTGTGTGAAACATTCAAACACCACCCCCCTACTTCCTCCTCAATTTTCTACCTTACTACACAAACATTTCTCCCACCCATCCACTCCACTTGCTGTTCTCAGCTCTCAGAAAAGGTGTTCGATGCTATTGAACAGAATTCCCTTCTAATTGAGTCCATTCCATCGAGTTCTCAGGTTGTAAGGTACTGTGGATGGTAAAGTGTGCTCCAGTGGTGACCCTCTCTACCCACAGTGAGTGTGCCCTGACTGGACCTTGCAGCAAAGACAAACATTGCACCCACCAAATAACAGTAGGAGACTCAACACAATCACACTTCATTTCAAAGCCCTGTAGAGACAGGGTAAGGGTGTGTATTACATGTGTGCATATTGTGAATAGTATTTGTTTGCATATATCTATGTATGTTTGGCTATGTTCTGGCAGTGTGTTCATTTATAAAATCCTGCCTTTGAGGCTTCTTGGTCCCCCATCTGCATAAATAGTGTCCATTTCTGTCTCAAATGTGGGGTGGGTGTGATATTATATGGGTGTGGTGTATAGTGACTAGTCATGTGAATACCTCTCACCTGCAGATTGTGGCTGTGTGCGAGTTCTATGTCTACACCAGACACATTGAAAAGAAAATAGTCAGGTTGGATGGTGAGTGTGTTGCCTTCAACCCTGAGCCTTTCCTAATTATGAAGCTCTCTCTCTGTGTCTGTCTTTCTGTCTCTCTCCCTCTCCCTCCCCCCCCCTCTCTCTTCTCTCTCCTATTCAAAGCACTGACTCTCTATTGGCAAATCAGTCGACTAAGAGCACTGATGTCACTGGCAAGATTGTCACTCCAACTCCCCGAGATGGAATAAATAAATGTTTGTACATTTATGTTGTCGTGGACTTTGTTCTTTTAGTACTCTTTTTGAGGGGCTTCCCCCTTCGCTTCTCTGTCCAATGTGTATGGAGTTTATTCCAGTGTGTGTGTGTGTGTATGTGTGTGTGTGTGTGTGTGTGTGTGTGTGTGTGTGTGTGATGTTGAATCAAGTGAAAGTTTAAATCATATGGAAAATGGGAGCGGGGTGCACTGTCATGTGATGTGCCAGGTTCGAATTTAATTTCACGATATGTATATTATTTGTGATAGGTCTAATTAAGCTGTTTAGTATCCGTTTCCATGGCATTAAAATGTTGCGCACGCGTGCTTTGATTCAGCTAGCATATCGTACATGTACCCAACATTCTACTGTTCAATAAACTTTGCACCACGTATATCTTGTCAATATCAGTGTACAGCAGCGCGCCATTCGCAACTCTGTTGTAAGTATCGTTTTTAAAAAATATTAATAGATGCATGCTTTATGTCTCATTCCAGCGTACCAAGTATCAAGTCACAGCAATTCTTGGCGCACCCCCCACCCTTTCTCTGCAGGGAAATAACAGTTCGGTGGGAACTGGCGCAAAAAAAAAGGAACTAACTCCGTCGTCAGACCCGCCCACCAGATTTTATGGCCAACTCAGAATCCGTCAACTTGGAAGATGCAAAGGTGAGCATACATGCTATTGCAATGTACCAGCAGTCAAAAGCCTGCAGAAAACGTCCCGGTACATTTACGACTATCGATTTTGCAGGAGACTGTCACTACGGCTACGGCTACGCATGGTGCACCGTTGTACACATCTCCATCGGAACAGCTCATCTCGCCAGACCACAGAAGAAAGCTATTAGAACAAGCGACGAAGCAGTTCAGACGGAGAAGAGCTTTCTCTGTCCTAAACTTCGATGAGTCTTCATCGCCTGCAGCTAGTGAACAGCAATCGTCGGCGTGGAAGGCCGTGCCCTTCCCCCTCATGTCCCCAAATCACCGCGAGAAGCTTCTCCAACGTGCGACGGATACGCTAAAACGTCACCGAAGGTCTTCTTTACTCCACGAAGAGGGTGCCACTAACGGCGCACCGCCCAACCTCATCGATCTGTGGCGCGACGACGAAAAGGGAGTGATTACTGGACACCGTGCGCGGTCGCGCACTGTCGTTGACTGTGTGGAGAATAGCAACGCTTCACCGAGAAGCCCTCACGAACCGTAAAAGCCGCGCATTGAGGCAGCAAGGGGAAAAGAGCAACAACAACAACAAAAAAAAAAAAAAAAAAAACTGGGGATTCCCCATAGCAACTGAATATTATTCAGCACATGAAATGTTTCAAGCAACGTTCACAATTTGAATTTACAAATACCACTGAACATTGAAGCCAAGTTAATACATGCAGGTAGTTAGTTGCTCCACACATGCACACAAACATCAACATGCTCACACATTCCCAGACTCCTCATACTCCCCCTGCACAATACGCACCATTATAAACATTTGGCATTCATACAACAAGATGCCTTGGAATACAACATGGTACAGCTAGTGCTCAATCTCTCATATGGTCACCTGCCAAACATGCACACACCGGTCGCTGGGTATTATAAGCAGAGGCAGTTTTAAGTGCCAGGAAACATCGTATGCCACCTTTGTGTTGTAGGTCAGTGGTGTCTTCACCAAGGGCAGGGCACGGTGCGGGTGTGGATAAAGAAGTAAGTACAGCAAAGAGACAGGTGTCAAATTATTATTTATTTTAAACATATGTGGATATTACAAGCATACACGGAAAATAACAATTGACTAAACATCTAGGAGCTGCATGTACTGCATGTACTGCATGTACAGCTCAACTATAAAGCTACACTCATTTGAATTAAGTTAACCTGGAACACATAGGATTGCCCTTGCTACTGACCTCACTAATGATGTATTCAACCGCCCATAAATCTCATTATTATTATTATTATTATAAATAATAAAACATACTCGATGATGGCGTGTATCATGAACTTTGACTTCACCGCTACAACTGAGAGTAGCAAATGCTTGCTCTGTGTGTGGACACCACCTATGCACGCACACACACACACACACACACACACACACACACACTGATATCCATACAAGATGCTAATCACTGCCACATACCTGAATTTGGTAACAGGATTTGTGTGGGCGTACTTTGACTCGTACGGAAGACTGCATAGAAACAAACAATAGAATGAGGCGCAGTGGCAGCAATGTATGCGTGTGCATACACGTACACGTACTGTGAATTGACCATATCAGGGCACAACACAGAAATGTGATTATGTGCATCTATGGCAAACGTATGGTATCAATTTATACTGCAGATGTGTTTTTTGTTACCTTCTATGAAAGCAATGTGCGCAGTAATGCATACTCAAAGAATTTCAGAATTTCATTACGCATGCAAGTACACAAACATAATTAACACAATATAACCCCACCCCTGACCAACATATGCTTCTGCTTAGACGAGCACAGACTATTAACACTTACGATTACCTTTCGAGAAAGAAATGGCGCCCCAACACGATTATGGATACACGCTCATTTGAACATTAACCATTTTAAAATGGGGGTACATACACGGTACCCTGTGGTACCCTACGGCACCCCATTCCACATGCAAACACAATGCATAACACCACAGCACACCTTGATTTGGAAGTATCCCAAAGATACCAGCGGCCACTGGCTACACAGCCTACCATCAGACTGTTGCTAGGGGACCAGTGTGCGTCTATTAGAGGTGGCACAAGAGTCACTAGAGACATAATTGGCGTGCTGGTACAAAGGTCATAAAAGCGGATGCGGCCATTCTTTTCAGCCACCATTAACTGAAAATGGAAAGGAGACAGGAAGATGGAAAGAATTAAAAGGGGAAAGAGAGGTTAGTGTATGAACAAAATAGGAATTCAAAGGAGAAAATCAAGTAAGGCTGATCACCTTCCCAACACAAGAAAATGTAAACTCACGCCCTTCCCCTCACACAAGGCACACCCATATCTCCCACACCTCATGCAAGGCACATCCATATCCCATACCTCACAAGGCCATAGGCGGCCGGAGGGGGGGGGGGGGGGGGGGCCCAGGGGGCCTTGGCCCCCTCCCTCCCACCCCCAATCCCTAAAACTATTGTCAATTACTACAATCCAAAGAGACTACAACATGCAGAGTATAATTTAGCTTCTAGCACTCGCTCCCATGCATTATTAGCAACAATCCAGAGCCAAACGGTTATGCGCGTATCTGAAGTATCGTAAGCCACGCCCCTTTTTGGCACCACTCGTGTACTTGGCCCCTACCCTCAGTAGATGCTGGGGCCGCCTCTGAAGGCACATCCATATCTCCTACACCTCACACAAGGCACATCCATATCCCACACCTCACACAAGGCACATCCATATCCCACACCTCACACAAGGCACATCTATATCCCACACCTCACACAAGGCACATCCATATCTCCCACACCTCACACAAGGCACATCTCACTACCTTTGTAATGCCAAAAGTGGTTAAAAAAATAATGACTTCAAAGAACCACCTCTCTTCACTTTTTTTGGCAAAGAGGTTGTCTTTCACATGAGCACTTAGCTCTTTTGAGAGTCAATGCCGATTGCAAACAGAGTTACTGGTGCAGCTATGGATCTTATGGAGAAAGCGACCCTAACAGCAGCTACTTCACAGTTCCTTTATTGCAGGTGATGATATTTCAAATGTTCCCAGTTACAGTGAGGCTTGTATTAAGTTACGCAGCTTAAATTCAGAGGCTCCTTCTTGCACCACTAAAATACTCTACACCTGATGCTAGGTCTTGTGGAGCTCAACTGCCACACATGTCCAGCATGTGTAGTTTAACATGGCTGCCACTACCAAGATCTCCAATGCGTGGAACTATGGCTTCAAAACAGTACTCTCTACGTGGTACCCACACATCACATAATCCAATTATGTCTACATTGCTTGTAACAACTCCAAAAAAGGGTATATTGCAACAGATAAATTCCACTTGTTAATAGAAGGTTGGTGTCACTGTGCCATGCCAGCTTCACCCACACAAGCTAGCCAATTCAATACTTATGAACCTAAACAGATTCACAAGGACAAACATTGGCCTTTAAGTCTTTGCAGGGCCACCAACCAAAAACGTAACAGGTGTGCATTACTTAGGGTGCCTGGCTCCCTTCTTATCTACCTGTGTGGCTTCAAGGGGGCTCCAACAGACAGCCATGCCAGATGAAGTCAGTCTGAATGTAGTGGTGACCTGACCAGTCTCCAGGTCCCACAGCTGACACGTCTGGTCATCTAAGAAAACAACGAAACTTCAACCTGGGGGGCTGAGCCATGCAACGGCACTCATCAACTTAAAAGTCTTGAAATAATTGCAGCCCAGTATGTAATCTTGGTGCAGCTTATTATGTAACCTGAATATTGCAGTTAGTGAACAGCCCCCATTATGTTTTAACCTAAATATTGATATTGTAGTTAGTGAATGGTCCATTATGTTATTGCAGTTAGTGAACAGCCCCATTATGTTTAGATAATAAATTGTCCATTATGTAACCTGCTGGCTAGAATGCTATACATGTATGCATTAGGTTAAAGATGTCATAGATATGGCCTCCCCCCACCCCCCCCCTTTCCACACACGCACTGGTCAGGACTGAATTCCAACCAACGTTCCATATCTCCAGCCACGCCCACCATTATTTTTCTCTCCACACCATACATACACATGTACATGCGTACCCACACCCACCCACACTCACTACCCACCCACCCACACATACCTCCTGTGCTGGCCATCAAACCCTCAGTAGTGGGATGGCAGGCAAGAGAGTTAACAGTTCCCACACAACCATCTAGAAGCTAAAGGAATAAGGGAGAGGGAAGATATGACGGATGAACGCAGGGAAGAGCTGATACTGGGAAGACATATGGACTACACATGGCTACTATACACATGGCTACACGTATACACATGACTATACATGGCTATACATGGCTATACATGGCTATACATGGCTATACATGGCTATACATGACTATACATGGCTATACATGGCTATACATGGCTATACATGGCTATACATGGCTACACATGGCTACTATACACATGGCTACACACAGCTATACATGGCTACACATGACTACATATGGACTACAGGACTACACAATCTTATATCCTACAAAGTTTTGACAGGTTCTGATTAACTATTTCAAAATCCTTTTGGCATGAAATCACTTCCAAATGTCAGATGTTTGGTGCCACATAACTAATTGAACATTCCTAAGCCCTTCACCAAATATATCACTTCCAAATATGGTCGCAAGGCACAAGTTGTTAAATTACAAATTAAATTTTCCAGCAATTTGACCTTAGCACTCCACACAATGACACCACCTACAGAATATGACACCCACAACCCAGAATAAGGAGCAAAAGTAAGGATATTCATGAGGCTAGTTGGTGACTACATTCACATCCCATGTGTTTTACATATACATATGTAGCAGTCGTAACAAAGCAATTTTGCAATTTTAATTTTATTTATCTTAAGTCTGCATGGCGTACATTCAGTTGATATAACCAGACAAGGTGTACCCTAACACCAGTAGTACGCACCAGACAAGGTGTACCCTAACACCAGTAGTACGCACCAGACAAGGTGTACCCTAACACCAGTAGTACGCAGTGACAAAAATTATTCCCCATCATTATTGTGGGTGCATCTGAGCAATAATTGGAATTGCAGAGAGCATGAAATTCTAACTGGCATGCATGCATGCCTAGCGAGGCAAGCTAACAGTGCGTTTTGTATATGCACTGCAATTTATATATGGGACAGTGAGTGGCCTGCAAAATCACCCTAGTGGGGTTATAATTTTGTTACTATTAAAAATCAACGTATCTTCATAAAGATACAAGCTTTTAGTCATCTAGTTTCGAACACTTGCTCCCTTATCATTTCTCTACGTAAAAACAGATTTTGGTGCTCTACGTATTTTTGAAGCCTTTACTAAGTCCAATAACCACCTAGGTTAGCAAGTGTCACCTGGTATGTACATTGAGGAATCCTGTCGTTATTTGATGATTTGAATAGCATCCATTCAAATAGTTGTGCACAACTTGTATGTGCACACTTTCCCCGCGCTAAATTTAGGCAAAATGCATTTCGGGTGATTATATCATCGGTCCAAATCGAGTGAGGAAATATGCAAATAATCAGTTTAACTGTACCTCAGTAATGGATAACACAAAAATCTACTAACAGAACAAATCAATAGCTACAGGACTCTTCTATGTATATAAAAGATTTGATGCATTTTCAACGCTCATGTTTGTGGAATTCTGATCCAATAGGTTGGAGAACTTTCTACTCACCACAGTGAAAATACATATTATCAATTGATTTCCACAGAAAAGAAAATGAAAGGGAAAAGATTGTATGATTCTCGGTATGACTGCAAAGATATGCTGTTTTAACGTACAGTTGCTACTAGTACAGTTGCTACTACGGTGATTATATGTGGTGATGTAATATGTAGGCCAGTGATATGATGATGTAATATGTAGGCCAGTGATATGATGATGTAATATGTAGGCCAGTGATATGATGATGTAATATGTAGGCCAGTAATATGATATAGTGATGGATACATACAGATCCACTGCCCCACCTTCTTCTCTGTGTTGTAAGGGTTTATGGAGATGTGCCATATCTTTCGATCCGCTGATAGCACACATAAACTGAAAGTGAAATGAAAAAAAAAAACATTGAACAAATGAATACTAAATCTGAAATAAAACCATTGTGTCCTACAGGTATTCCTTGATCACTGTTGCTGTTTACAAGTTACGTTGCATTAAAAAGGGTATTTGTTTGAGTAGATGCTCCTTGAGAGAGATGTGCCCATTTAAGACTTTACTGGACTTTGCACAGATTGCAAATAGCAAACACAATGAAGTTATTTCTACAATGACAAAAGATGGTAGAGAAGTATTCACTGATTGCTGTCACTGTTTGTAAACAAGTCATGTTGCATTGAAAAGTAGGGTTTCGTTTTTGTGAATTTTATTCAACACAAGGTCCATTTTCCCAGTCCTTTCCTTGCTTATTATTATATGCACACACCTACACAAACGCCTACTGTCACACACCTACATACACACCTACTCACACTCCACACACACCCTCAAATAGATATTATCTGTGAACATTAAATACACAAATAATGCATCGAAAACATCTGAAACGAACTAAACCCATCCAGATGCACCCTATGCTTTTTCATTACATCAGAGTGGCACACACCTAAACAGTCAGTAAAAGTATTCAAAGCTGACCAGATGTGCTAAAAATAGTGCGGCAATCAAATTATGCAGCTTGCATAATCAAAAGCAACATTCCATAAACAGCTACGTTTCATCCTCTCGAAATACCGTTTCTAACAAAAGCAGCTTCACGCAGTGAATACAAAACCATGCAACTGCTCCAGTGCTTCCTGCCTGCCTACCACAAGCTGTAAAATTTAACACCCACCGGACTTCAGAGTGAGTACAAGTACATGTATCAAAAGGTGACAAACCATGACTTGTAAAAGTGTGAACAAAAGCATCAGACCTGTTTCTGGTGATACAACACCTAATGTGAACAACATGTACATATGCAGTGGCGGCCTGGCCAGGGGGCTGGGGGACCGGGGGGGGCACCATTAGTTCCCACCTGCGGCCTTATATCATAGGGCGCACACATGAGGGCAGTATGCGGTCAGCATTAAAAAAATTTTCTCCATCTTGCATGCACCTTAATACGAAACTCATTAACCTACAAATATATAGTGGGTGGTACGACAGTGTTAACTGCCCCCTCTGTACTCGTATTTGGCCAATCACAAGGGACCCCTACCCCCCCCCCCCCCCCCCTGTACTAGGCCAATCACAAGGGACCCCTCCCCCCTGTACTTGGCCAATCACAAGGACCCCCCCCCCCATACTTGGCCAATCGCAAGGGGAACACAGTAGCCAGGCCTGTGCCCCCCCCCCCCCCCCCCCCCCCGCCATAAAGTAGCCAGGCTGCCACTATACCTCTTCCATTCCCCCCAAGGATTAACAAGAGCAGCCTTCTTAAATCTATCACAAGACTTCCTCCTGAAGTGAAAATGCACAGACAATATCTAGTTCACCATTTAGTGATGATATTTAGTATTAATATTCCCTCATTGACTGCATGCCCCACAGGATGCATAAGCCTTTGAGGTAGTGCCATTTATCTTAGGCTAACAGCGGTCCTTGCCTTAGCTGTGTCACCCCACCTCTCAGGGGTGTGTTTATGTGTGTGTGTGTGTGTGTGTGTGTATGTGTGTGTGTATATGTGTGTGTATACATTGTATGTGTGTGTATGTGTGTGTGTGTGTGTGTGTGTGTGTGTGTGTGTGTGTGTGTGTGTGTGTGTGTGTGTGTGTGTGTGTGTGTGTGTGTGTGTGTGTGTGTGTGCACCAGGCAAGCTACATATACAAATTATAAGACATTTCTATGTAATGACTTTGGGACATACAGTACAATGTTATACAGTCAGAAAGGACGCACATGATGAACAGATGACTTAACAGCCAGCAGCTGAGTGTCTAGCGGCATGCTTAAGAGGTGGGCTTGGCCTGAATGCCTAGAAAATTGAGCCCACTGAAGTGGTTATGACATCTTCGTTCTCCCACGTACACAAAAATTCAAATGCCTTGAAAATGAAAAGCAAGTATTGAAAGCAATTGGGCTCTTCAGGATTTTGGCACATCCCTACCCTGCCAACTGCACCTCCTACTACCTGGGCCTCAAACATAGCATCTCTTCCCCTTGCCCACCAGAAACCAAAAGTAGACACACACACTACCACCACCAAATTATACCAATACAACAAGGTCAAGATGAACGTACACTATATGGTGGCTGTCTTCCTCGTGAGTCGTGGCTGCGGACCAGGAAATCGTTTGCGAGATGAAACCCGTGTGGACTTGGGCGACGTCACTAAATTCAAGTGCATCAAGCAGGCTGTTCTGCTGCAGCTCCGATTCCTATTAACATTTATAATTACGCGGCTTTATAACACGTGACTAAATCTTAAAACGTATCCTACTTATGTTTTACTTTACCATCAGTATGCAAGACTTCACGACTAGCTTGGAAGTTCCTCCAATAGCCAGAAGGTGGCAGGAGCGCGAATGAGGCGAGAAACTCGCACAATGAAGCAATTCGTCCGCTTGCAGCAAACGTCCCGCCATGAGTGCAAGATGACGCGGCGCGCGCTCTCACATAGAATAATAATAAACTTAATTTTTCATCCGGATATCTATATCGCGTGGTCTCAATAAAGAAAGCGTTAGCGAGGTGAGTTAGAACGTTGAAGCAAATGGACTTATTTTTAGACCGTTATACTCGTAAGTTGATGTTCAGGTACCGATGCAGGCTTAACGTCTACCATAAGTCATTACTCATTTACTTGGTTGAGTGGACACGTGTGTTTGTGCTGACTCCGCTGGTCGTTACGTTGGCGTGCGACGAACCGCATTCGTCTGAGATATTGTTGCTTGTCTTTCTGTGCGTGTGTATGTGTCTGTATGTGTGTGTTTGCGCGTACCCGTATGTGTGCATGTGCGTATGTATGTGTGTGTGACTGCGTGTACTATAAGTGTGTATATGTATGTACGTATTTGTGTGTGCATTTATATTTGTGTGGGTAGAAATCTGGCCCATCATACACACACATACGCACACACACATACGCACACACATACGCACACACATACGCACACATACGCACACACATACGTACACACATACGCACACACATACGTACACAATGACATACGCACTCACAACGCGCACACATTTGATGCATTTTTTTCCTTTACGTGTGCATGTGTTTACGTGTGTGTATTTGGAAAGGGCTAACGCCAAGACAGGGCTAGGGTAGCGTTGAATTTCAAAAGGACACGCGCTTGTTCGTACGGCGATCAGCAATTTCACACCAACGAGTAGTCGATTTATGAAGTGAGAACACCGTGTGTGCGAAGTGTTTCTAGGAGAGCGAAAGCTTTCATATGCAGCAGTGTGTGAGTAGGCAAATTTACCGCTACTCACACACGCACGGCACACACACGCGCACATACAATGCACCTATCCATGGCCCATAGGCCTATTACAATGTACCCTTTGGGGATTAAGTAATGGGTACATGTATTTAAATAAACGGCTGCAGGTGTGCTATACAGTTACCAAATTATCTGTTGGTTTGAACGGTGTTGTGTTTACATTTGTGCGCTGCTGTGAACGTCCGTATCAGCCGGCAGCCCTTGCAAACCCATCCCATCCTTAGAATAACAAGGTGGTTTAGCAAGCCCCCCCCCCCCCCCCTCCCCCCCCCCACTAAGTAACCAGTGACCCCTTCTGTGTTGTGAAAGGAGGCTTATCTTTTATGTGGTGTTTTGTTTGTCTGCCTGCTATCTGTCCTATCTAAGACGTTTGATGAAGTTATAGTGTAACTACATTTCTGTGTGTTTTGTGCACGTGTATGCTTGGTCTCTGTTGTTTGTGTGTTGGTGGTTTGTGAGCCTTTTTGGGACATTTTAACCATGTGAACTGCAAGGCGTGGGAAAGAATGTTGGTTGTTGTGGTAACTGTGACCATGATTGTTGCCAGGACAAAGCTTGGGACCATGCTGCACAACAACATTGCAATGGATAGCTTTGCCTTTGCAAGCTAAAGGTCTCTTCCTCTCCCCTACCGCTCACCTTTAATCATCTGTAATAACTGGTTCCCAGACCTCTCGCAACAAGTATCAACAGATTTATCTGTGTGTTTTGCATTCAGTCCATTCCTTTCTTATGATTGTGGGGGAGGACCAAACCTAATTAACGCCCACTTGTGAAGTGTACACACCCAAAATCATTAGGCACATAATATGTACACAGACATGTATTCCCATATTGGTCTGTTGCCCAGGCACCTGTAAACACTTGCTTCCAAAACTTGTATGGGCTATGTGGTCACCAATGATGGTTTTAGGACATAGCAAATTGCTCTATGGAGCTAAAGCCTTAAGTGCACATTTCTCAGATGTTTGTTTTTCTTGTTAGTTAGGGAAGGGGAAAGGGGAGGAGACCTCACCTTGAATAAATGTTGTGTCTACATGAACGATGTACAGTTAGATCAGGGTTCTCAGGAGGATGGGAGAAGGGAAATAGTTAGCTTTGCATATGGTGCTCCTTCCTCGTTCTGTAGAATGAAATCATATGAAAGGTTTTAGATGGGTGGGTGGGTGTTACGTGTAAACCTTTGGGCGGGGGGGCAGGGCTTCAGTCGCTTTGCGAGCACTCACTTTGTGGTTGCTTTGTAGTATGGCAAAAGGTTACATGTAGTCTGCATTTGGATTGGATGGAAGAATGGGCTAAATATATTTAGAATAATTGGAGAACAAGCTAGGAATGGCCCATCTTTTCATCAGGAGGGTTCTCTGCAGAAAACACGCACTTAGTCCACTTCATCATGTGACCAAGAGAGGAGTGTGAAGAGTTGTCATGTGATCAAGAGGGTAGCATGTCCACTTCATCATGTGATCAAGGGAAGAGTTGTCATGTGATCAAGAGAGTAGTATGTCCACTTCATCATGTGATCAAGGGAAGAGTGTGAAGAGTTGTCATGTGATCAAGGGAAGAGTGAAGAGTTACAACAATAGGCGCTGTGTGGGTCCTCAAGATAAGGGATGTGGTCAGGGTGGAGCATAGGTTGTGGTTTAAGGCTGTGTTATACTGTTGGACTAAAGTCTCTTCTCACACACACACACACACACACACACACACACACTGTAGGTGTGGTCCATCACTTCTATAACTGTTAGTAAAGGATGGGCACGTGTATGTCTACGCAACTCCCTCCGAACGTCTTCAAGGTGACTCCCATAAATGACGACAGGAGCAATGTGCAGAGAGGAATGATGATAGTCAGTAACACGGACCTCACATATACCAACAGCAGGACCCAGGAACAATTGGAGTGGCCCCTCAAATACCTACGGAAGTACGGTTGTGATGGAGACGTGTTCTCCTTCGAGGCAGGAAGGAAATGCCCTGGAGGGGAGGGGCTCTATGCCTTTAGGACCAAGAAAGCATCAGAACTGTTTGAGCTTGTAGCCCGCAACATCAACCAGGGTAATCTCCAACCTCCTAGTGATCTGTCTCCTGTGACTCTGGAGGCCACGCGCTCTCTTATATCAGGAATAGGTGGTCGGTCTCCAGAAGTTTCGCAAGTAATGGAGATGTCTTCCATACGCTCCCCTGTCCCCATAGGTCCTGTCGTGACCATCACTTCCGAGGCTGCAGCTGCCCCTCCTCCCTTGCCCGAGCCTCGTGTTGTCGTCACCAAGCCCTATCAGGACCTGCAGTTTGATAAGGAGCCGGGTCTGTACCCCGCTCCTCCCAGCAGCAGTGGTGCATCCAAGTACGCCACAATTGACTTTGATGAAACGGAGCAGCTGAACGGCAGGAGAAGAAACGGGACTGCCCCTACTTCTGTGAAGCCGGTAAAGAGTGGCAGAAAACGCTCGCAGACCTCATCATCCTCGGGCACAAAAGGGCCGCGAAAGCCCTCTCAAAGCAGCATAGACAGTCACAGCTCCATGACCGAGAGCACACGTGACCCCATCACCAGTCCTAACTCCAGCATTGTCCTCCCGGGTGCCCAGAACTACGAAAACATTGTGATGGGGGAGCAGGGAGGACTGCAGGTGGTGGATGCTCCTCCCCAGTCCAACTACCAGAATGTGCAAGCGGCAATTGCCCAGGACCAGCCCAACTACCAGAACATAACCGTGGGCCATGAGGTCCCCTCGCTTGTGCTCTCCTCTACACCTCAAAATGGACTTGCTAGCTATGCAAACCTAACTCTCGGACCTGCCTCCCCTAAGCCAACAGAACTACTTTCCATCCCACTGACGCACACAGTGTCCGTTTCAGTGAGCGGTTCCGCGTACGGCAGTTATGCCGAGCTGGATCTTAGTGCCTCGCTTTCAATGCCAACTTCGCCTCATGGACCTAATGGCACGCCCCACCCACAACTGACACCCATAGCAGAGCTGGGCACAGCAGGTGCTAATGTGGAGGGTGGGAAAGGGACTGCAGAGGGGGCTACTGGTGAGGCAGCTGTTGCAGGCCGGCCCAGGGACAAAGAGGAAGTGAGCTATGGGTCTTTGGACTTTGGTGCGATGAAGGAGCTGGAGAAGATGCAGAAAGAAAGGGAGAGGTTAAAGCAGGCAGGGGGGGAGCCCATGAGTCGTGACAAGGACAGGGCAAATAGCACACAGAACCACAAGAAGCAAAAGTAGATGTGTGACACCTGTTGTCACAATTGAGATCACCTGTATGTTCATATATGTTTTGTTCGTAGTGTGCAGTTTCATATTCTTTTGTGTGTTTTTTGTCCTTCCCTTTTCTTATTGCAAGTCTCATGTATTTGTATGTGTTTCATCATTGCAATTATCATGCTGCTGCACCGCCATGTAAGGTGTGTGCATCTTATTATCATATCTGAGTCAAAGCCAGTGGAAGCATCAAACAAGTACATGTATTTTAATTTGCGGGCTGTAATCAGAGATATGTTACGTGTATATTTATAGTCATACATATGCTACCTTTATTCCATATCGCGATGTGAATATTTAAATTCGCGCGCTCGTCTTCAATTAAAAGTCACATGGTTCAACGTTGTAAAGTGTCTATTAAATGGAATGAGAATTGTTGTATACGGCCAACAATTTGAGTCCATAGCGGCGCCGAAGAAATTTATTGCGATGCGCCAATGATATTACACATGCATGTACATGTACCGTATAGCGGGTAATTTTCGTGGGGTTAAATTTTCGTGGTTTCAGTGAACCTCGAAATCTTAATGACGTCACGTCCATGGACACACCTACCCTTGTGCGGGCATTCGTAAAAATGGCTGACTTCTTCGAATGTGAATGTATGGTGCGAGGCTACCATAAATACGTCTGGGAAGCTGATGTTGGCACAACTCTTCAATGCCAAAGGGAAACTGGCAATCCCCACGATATTTATGCCGTTGCAGTTCTGAAATCAGTAGTAATAGTGGTCAAGTTACGACTCAAGTACCGAAAAAAATATCGTTAACTCGCTCATTGTTTCTCCGACGTGGAGGAGCGATTCACTGTACAGTTACTGGTGCAAAACGCTACTCTGCTGATTTAGCACAAGGGGTTCCATGTGTTTTGAAGTTTGTACATGTAGGTGACGGGGAGATTTTGTCTCTTGAAATACCATACTGCGTTTTAGATTTTGGAGTCCTAACCTAAACGATACGCGTACGTATAGCGCACACGCGTGTTTATGGGCGTGTCAAGAACCAAAATTGGAAATATACGTCGGTTAAATTATTTTCGTGGTTAAAAAAAAAGCAACGAAAATTTAACCCCACGAAAATTACCCGCTACAGTGCTCCCTCGATTACATGTATACGGAAAAGTATTACCTCGATTATACGGGAAATAAGGCACATTCATTGGGTGTTAGGAAAACTATCCGTGTACTTAGCGGTAGGCTGTCTAAGCCGGTTTAGACAACTTACCGCTAAGTACACGGATAGTTTTCCTAACACCCAATGAATGTGCCTTATTTTCCGTATAATACTTTTCCGTATAATCGAGGGAGCACTGTATACGGTATCACCTGATCGAGGTGCGTGATATAAATTCGGTACGCTCGTAGTCATAGGGCTAAGGCGTATGACCTAAGGTGGCGATACGATTCCGGTATGAGTTGGCCGTGTAAGCAGATCACAGGGTTAGACACTGATAATCTTTTAAGCCAATTAAGGTATCAAACTTTCATAAGGTTGGTAAAAAAAAAAAAAGATTACCGGTATTGGTTACCCGTTCTAAGACGATAGATAGCGTATGGTTACAAATGCAATAAGCCAGAGCTGCTTCTGAACAAGGATTGTTAATTAACAATTCTTGTTCTGATTTAAGATATGCCCAACTGGGAAATGATTCACCAGTCTCGTACCCAGACCCAAAGTACGTAACAGTATGACATCACGTACAGAGGGTCTGGAAACAAGTCGATTGAAGTTGTTCCCGGGAATGTCAAGCAATGTTCATATTATGTGTCGTCATAGCAATGCTACGTCATCACGTTTGTACAAGTGTGTCGATCCGTCTTTGTTAAAGTTGTAGACTTGTAGGGACTATTACATGTAGAGAGAAAAGGCTACCACCACAATGATGCTCTCAGATCGGTGAACGCGATGGGCTGAACAAGCGTGTGGCAACAGATTTTAGCCCTCCTTCGTACATATCATATGATTATTATTAGTAGTAGTATTAGAAGGGGAAAAAAAGAATAGCTATAATAAACTGGCACTTATGCAGTTCATCACCAAGTGCCATGTTACTACCGGTATTAATGGCATGAAATGCATAGTAATACGCAGAATACTTGGCAGTACTTTAAAGCTGCATAGCACTAGAACCAAACCTAGCGCTTAGTCAGGAACCTCCGATCACAGCCACTGTACTAATATTCAGTACTAGTACTAGTATATTGTGCTATCGACATTCAAAATGGCGCCTAGCAACAGTTGCTATGTATTGATGACGATTTGTGACGCAGTGTGTCAAGTGAACTACGGCAGTTCATTACATCAGAGCGTAGCCGTAGTGGACTGGTGATGTAAGATGCAGCCGATGCAATAACCATATCCATGCATATGATCTGACTTCAGGACCACGTTTGCTATAGGATATAAAAACGGACACAATTAAAACTACCAGATAAATCGATTTAATTAAAAGGCAGTGCGTTGAGTTTTAAATGAAAATCATGGAATGTTTGTACTGTACGTATACCTGCGCCTGTATATAAACTGCGCTCACTTCCCGTACGCAAGCTTACTCCATTAGCTGTAGAGACTGTCGCGTGGCCGCTCATTGTACAGTGCGTCGAGGTGAGTTTGTGTAATCTGTTGTTTCGGGGGGATAGTCCATGTAACAGTGTTTGGAGCTGTGCCATAGGGGTTGGAATTGAAGAACGATGGCGGGTGGATGGGGATCTGTGTAGCCATAAGGACTTTGCCAATTCTTTGTCAAAGGGTTATGGACTCCCTTCACCGTTACACTGTCACATACCAATCTTCCTGCTATGCCCCACCAAAACTCTATACGTTGTGCTGAAGTTGCGAGATTAAACCCAAGAAACTATGACTGCTATTGCCCCATTTATGAACATGTATCTCTGGGGGCGTGTACGGGGGAGGAACTCGGGAGGAGTATCTGTGTTTACAATAAGAATTGTACTGGTATCAATGGCATGTTACAGTATAGTTGGGGACACGCACATAACACTAGCGAGCTAGCTACGGTAGGTTTTCAATGACAAATGCCCTCCTTTTTCCCTACACGTACTTTCCCTCCCCCAAACACACAAAATAGGTGCGATTGATCAGGTCTGTAACGGTGATGGGTACGTGTATGTCTGCACAACTCCCTCCAAATGTCTTCAAGGTGACTCCCATAAATGATGACAGGCACAACATACAAACGGGACTCCTGGTGGTGACCACAACAAACCTTAAATACACAGACAGTCAAACCGAAGAACAGTTAGAGTGGCCTCTCAAATACATCAGAAACTGGGCTTGTGAAGGAAACATTTTCTCCTTCGAGGCAGGGACGAAGTGCCTTGGAGGGGAGGGGCTCTACGCCTTTAACACGGACAGGGCGTCACAGTTGTTTAAACTTGTTGCCCATAACCTGAACCTACCTAGGGAAGCCACTACGACACTGCCTTCTTCCCCGCATTACCCTTCTAGAGCTTCGCAACTACCTCCACCTCCCATCCCCCCCATGGGGGGACCAAACCGGACCCTTAGTTCAAAGGCCCCGGCTGCCCCTCCCCCCTTGCCTGAACCTCAAGCCATCACCAAACCCTATCAGGTGTTGGAATTTGACGAGGAACCGAAGCAATACCCTCCTCCCCCTCCTCGTGCTGCACCAAATTACACGACCATTGACTTTAAAGAAACAGAGCAGTTGAGAAGGAGTGGCAACACCTCTGCCACCGTTAAGCCAACACTGCCAGATGCAAAACAGCACTCACGCATATCCTCTTCGTCTGGCATCAATGCACCACGCAAATTCTCAAGAAGCAGCATAGAAGACAGTCAGAGCTCTGCAGTCGAGAGCAAGCGTGATTCCACCTCCAGTCCCAACTCCAGCACTGTCCTTCCCAGCACACAGAACTACAAAAACATCGCTTTTCACAAGCAAGGGCCACAGCCAATAGACAGACCCCAGTCCAACTGTGAGGGGAGTGGCGCCAAGAACCAACATAACCACTCTAACATAACAGTGGGCCAAGAGGTGTCCTCATCACTGGTACTACCTCAAGATGGATACAACAGTTATGCAAACCTGACACTGGGTCATGCTACTCCTAATCCAAATGAACTCCCCTCCACCCCAATGACGAAGATCTCTAACACAACGGTATCTTCAAGTTCCACACCTCAAGATGCACACAACAGTTATGCAAACCTGACACTGGGTCATGCTACTCCTAATCCAAATGAACTCCCCTCCACCCCAATGACGAAGATCTCAAACACAACGGTATCTTCAAGTTCCACACATCAAGATGCACACAACAGTTATGCAAACCTGACACTGGGTCATGCTACTCCTAATCCAAATGAACTCCCCTCCACCCCAATGACACATGCTAGTAAGATCTCTAACACAACAGTGTCTCCATTAGTACTAAGTTCCACACCTCAAGATGTACACAACAGTTATGCAAACCTGACACTGGGTACTCCTAAGATCCCCTCCCCCCCAAAGGTGTCAGTTTATGGTTCTGGCAACTATCCTGAACTGGATCTACATGTAAGTGCCACAGCAACACCACCTAATGGCACGCCCCACCCACAACTGACACCCATAGCAGAGCTGGGCACAGCAGGTGCTAATGTGGAGGGTGGGAAAGGGACTGCAGAGGGGGCTACTGGTGCGGCAGCTGTTGCAGGCCGGCCCAGGGACAAAGAGAATGTGAACTACGGGTCTTTGGACTTTGGTGTGATGAAGGAGGTGGAGAAGTTGCAGAAAGAAAGGGAGATGTTAAAGCAGGCAGGGGGGGAGCCCATGAATCGTGACAAGGACAGGGCAAATAGCACACAGAACCACAAGAAGCAAAAGTAGATGTGTGTCTTGTCAAGTGCCCTGCCCTATGGCTTATTCTTCTGCTCATTGCATCATGTTTTGTTTTAATGTGTGGATTTTCTATTTCTCTTTTTTTTTTCTTCTGTACATTACTTGTTTGTATTTAAAAACGTTAATTGTGTTGAACAATGCACGGGGGGGGGGGGGGGGGGGGGGGGGGGGGGGGGGGGGGGGGGGAAACGCAGGTGACCTCATGAAGCACTCAAATTCATTGTGGGCAGGTCCTATAATCTTTTCCAGTTATTGTTGTTACTTCTGTATCAAACACTTGATAAATTGTATCAGGTAACCAATCCATTCCCTATTCAAGAGCTGTGGATGGTGGAGATACCCAAGCCTCATGCTTCAGCTAAATGTATCTGTATCGATGTGAAAAGCTATAACAGACAACGAAAGAAGCATCTTGCTGAACTGGTGGTACAAACAGTTTTTAAAAGGTTTGAAAAGACGGAACTCCAACCCAAAGAATCCCTGCAACCTTACTCTACAACTGGCAGCTTATATGGCAGGCCTCAGTTTGATGTCTCCATTACATCCATGTAGGCGCTTCAGTGTGTGTGAACAAATAAATAATGTTTGACTGGCCTCCCATTTAGTCATCCTTACCCAATGCATAAAGCAACAAAGGCATTGCAGAAAAGCTTTTAATGGAACAACTAGCAAGTGGTGTGCACATAATGTGTGCACATCTTTACAGGTACCACAAACCACCCTTCTGATTTGTCGTTAACCTAATCAGACATAACATACTACAATGTATATTTAGTCAAACATGTGCATTTATTACAACATCTCAAAATTAACACGATAAAGCCACATGTCACATGCAAATGTAACAGTACGCATTGGCATAGATAGTTTATGGCACTGGCAATAGAGTGAAATGAAAAACACAACACAACATACCAGTACACACACCACACAAATACACATACACACACACTAGCACCGAGATTCTGATGTGTCCTGTATCTTCACATCCCAAGAGATAGTCAAGTGGTTATGTTACTGTTTCATGCAAATCACTGCTCTCCACCTGTTGCTCCTGGCGCTGCTTGGCCACTTCCTGTCTCCATCTTATGTGGTGTTCCTCCAGACGCCTACTGTAATGTTCTGGAATCTAAAGTGCACAGGAATGTGGTTTGGTACCTCAGACCAGTACATAGATCAAACTGAAATGGTTGCCATGGCATCAATGTCATGAAAGTGTCCTTCCTCCCCCACTCACATCAACTAAAATATCCTGCAGTAAGATGACCAGTTCCTGGCCCTTTTTTGCCCTAGCTGTATCCATTTGCACCACAAGGTAAATGTTCAAGCTTCAAAAGCCAAACAAGACTATCAAATATTTTTAGTAACATTATCCCTGAGTGTAGGATGATATCAATTACCTACAATGTGAACTGTGTTGAACTGTTTAACATTTCTCCATAAATATGCCAACAATGCTGTCATACTATGGGACTATTTTTGGGGAGCTTCACATAAATGCTGGGAGGCCATGGTACAAAGGCATTCCTTTGGGACTGAGGGTCTTCTGAGATTAAAGGCAACATTGTAGAGCCCCAACACGTAAGAAATGTACACAAGTGTCCTTACTACAGAATAGGGAGATATTACTATAACCCATAGACTGCGAATATAGAAACATCCCTTAAAAGGCTTCAGAACCAGGCGAGAACATGCACATCCAGGGATCACAGCAATCAACCCTCATGCAGCGCCAGGTTAACCAGGGCGCAGCTGGCGCAAAAGCGCCAGGCCCACCGATGATAGGGGCCCATTAATCCACATATGTACACGCCCACAATGGATGAATTTAATTAGTTAATAAGTGCAACAGTAAAGCAGCGTGCTCATGTGTGTGTGTTAAAGGCCCGGCGAATCGGCCCAACGGAACACCCATATAAAAATGTACCACCTCGCCACAGTATGTACGGTGCACATTTTATTGACAGCTTCCACTACAGTTGCTGAGTTGCACCAGTTGCAGAACGGAGCTTTTCAGAATTGAAGCTTACAAAGTCAGTCTTTTCTGAATCCATCAATCACGGAAGATATTAGCTTTGATTTGATCGAAATGAAACTGCAGCATTCTTGGACTGGTGGATCGGGGGAAGCAAGTACTTCTTGTTGTATTGTATCTATTTTTAGCATGTTACTTAGTATGCAATACACAGGGAAAAAACGCGTCGAATCAGGCCATTTTGATTTTATAAAGGATATTTAAAATCCTCTGTGATTGAACATAAAAATTCATTTGTATGTGATATCACGTAATGATTCCAAAATGATTCCACGCGTTTTTTTCCTGTGATAACTATGCTGTTTTTGTGACTTTAAAAGTGCAAAAGTTGCAAAGCGGCTGGGGCGGAGCCCCAGACCCCGATGGCCCATATCCGGACATCCGTCCTGGGGGGAGGCGTACCCCGGTATCCTTGCCTGTTGCATCACCCCCACCCTCACCCCGAAATCCTGAATCCGTCCCTGCTATGCAGTACTAAAATTTAGTACATTGATCAGTTGATTCGTTTTCATCCGTTGAAGCTAGAACTAGAAAAATCGCTTTCATGCATAAGGTAATTCTTTTGCATGTGTATCTTCATTAAAAAGATTAGAAATGATTACATGCATGTGCGCGCTGTGTTCGAAACAAACCAGCTGCGCGTGGTGAAACCAAATGATATCGGAAGGAGTGATCACCCTCGAGCGAGAATGGAGGGGCCGCCAAGACCCTTTTTGCCTAGGGCCGCCAAATATCTAACGCCGGCCCTGCTGGGCCCAACGCAAGGGGAACCCCCCCCCCCCCCCCCCCCGCTTGCATTCATACGAGGCAGGGTTGCAGGGGCCCACAAAATTTACCCTGCGCCAGGCCCATTAAACGGTTAATCCGGCACTGCCCTCATGCGCTTATTTGTACCAGAGTTCAGGTCTGTGTACTCGGATCTCTACCCTTCTAACCAGTGTCCATGGTTACTGCAAGCGCTGGCTGGACTAAAGACACTACAAGTGTAACTTGTTAATGCTTTTTGAACTGCCAGGGCCAGCATTTGTCCCAGTAACTAGTGGTAACCAAAAAAAAAAAAAAAAAAAAAAAAAACAGTGCATGGTCTTGCCAAGTGGTGGTGCCCAAAGCCCCACACTCACCACTGACACTCACTGACCTCTTCGACATCGCCGCCAGACAAATGTCTCTGCCTCTCTTGTCTATAGCACAGAGGCCGTAAGGTCTTAATCAAAACCACTGGTATTAGAGAGATTGTCAATATGACCATGGAATATACGATGAACTGATTGGAAAGAGAGACGGGGAGGGGGGGGGGGGGGGTCATCAAGTAAACTTGCTCACACACAACGAAACTCACTGCTATAAGAGCTACGTTCCTGTACTCATAAGTACAAGAACATCTCAAACAAAGCAACGAGTCTGCTGAGGTCGCTTCCGGAACAACGGACAGACAATTGCTTAGCGTGTCGGGTCGTGTGCAGAGAAAGAAAAAAGAAAAAGAAAAGTACACTTTCGGCAAGGGACCGCTACACCATACCAGTCAGATGGGTCATCCACTGTTTTCTGAAAAATAGTAGCGTTGTACTTGACTGTAGTATTGAGGTTGTGCGGACATATACACGTACATTTCCTTTCTATTACGTTGTCTATCGACGGATGAGGAAGTGCTCTAGCAAATATCTGCGAAGGAACAAAACACTTAGAATATCCTAAATTAATAATTTAGCACACCTGTAACATTAGGATAATTATAAAGGCGACAACTACGATAAGTAGAAAGCACCACGGCAAACCCGTTTCTATTTTCTGCTTAAGTCTTTCCATTCGGAGTAAACATTCCCTAATTGCCGCACACCAAATTTCGGATTATAAATGATTAATAATTTTAGGCAGGCATTACACCCCTCGTTCCCAGCCCAGTTGAAGTTCGATGTACATCTAGTAACATGCATGCCTCCTGAGGTCGGAAAATCATAGCGACATAAAGCTTCAGTCGTGACCCATCATAATTACAAAGGGGGAATGTTAAAAGAACACATCGCTTTTTAATTTCAATGTGAAAAACCAGTGAATTCATTTCAGATGTGCATTCAGTCTTGATCTTTACAATTAGTGCTCTCCTCCCACTCCACCCCCCGCCTCCTTCCCTATTTAGTTATATGGGACTAGGCAGTTGAATAGCACAAACACATCTAAATCAGAAATAGTAAAAAAGTTGACCATGCAGAATGGCAGTCATAAAATATAAATATATCTACACTGTTTATGTCAGTTACAGAGAATCATGTGAAAACGAGCAAGTGCAGATGAAGATAACTACATGATGAGGAAGGATGAAACAATGGTGTGTGTGTGTGTGTGTGCACTCTACTAAATACAAAATAAATGAAATGCATCAACTTTGACAAAAAAAAAAAAAGATCGACGCAAAATATAGTTAATTGATGGTTTAAAACAAAAGTTCCTTGTTGAACATGTACGCCAATTGGGGAAGAGACAGAATCCTTTTAATTGCATAAATGGGGCTTTTTGCAACACTCAGAGAAACAAAGTAGCTGAGAGGGATTTCAACATTCACGAATCAATCTGTATACGTGGTGCTTGGGTCCACTGTCGTCTGTGCAAACTTCGAAAACATATGCTAAACACAGCAATGTCTCTTGTGTGTCTCTGTTGGTGACTACCTGTTGAGCAACAAATATAAATAAATAAATACAACAGCAGGCACTTCTAAGACCTCACCTGCAGAATGGTAAAGTTCTCAAGAACACTGTTCATCATGTATTTCTCGGGAAGATGTTTTAGTCTGTGAATAAAGCTGACCATGTAGTCACACATCGTAGAGCGGTTAATGCGATAAATGAATCTTCCATTGTCAAACCGTGAATACTCGGTCTGGAAGGGGCAGTGAAAAGGGAGGGGTCAGATAAGCAGTGAAAAGAAAATGGGATCAGATGGGCAGTAGAATGGAGGAGGATCAGATGGCAGTAAGAAGGAC
This sequence comes from Spongilla lacustris, assembly GCA_949361645.1. Classification (NCBI taxonomy): domain Eukaryota; kingdom Metazoa; phylum Porifera; class Demospongiae; order Spongillida; family Spongillidae; genus Spongilla; species Spongilla lacustris. The sequence continues at coordinate 1,302,518 of OX442434.1, read as the reverse complement.
AAGGAGGTAGAATAGCCAGGAAGGTGACAACAACCAGGTATAGGATTTTATGTTATGGGAGGAGGGGGGATAGAGAACACAGTTACTAACCTCAACTTTCTCAACAACTTGTTTACCAAATGAGCACACTTTGGTTGAACATGATATAGTCATGTTTTCACTTGATTCGTATCTACACATGAAATTACAAATAAATCTCTCAAATGATGCATGAAGAAAAAAAAAAAAGAGTATCCAACATACATGTACACACACACATGATAACCACACACACGTACACTAAAACATACATGATGAACCCCCCCCCCACACACACACACACATGTACACATGACCACAATTTACTTACTGGCTGGTTACTCCATAGAATGCAGTTGTGTCATCAAGAAGCGTTGTATTTATATCAGCCTACATGTACAAGACCACAGTAAACAAAATCAATCAGCATCTCACTCACACGTACACGCAACATGCACACTAATATACTCACTCATACTCGCACTAATACACTTTCTAATACATACGCACTCACTCATACTATACATACATACTAATATACTCATACACACTCACCCACACTATACATACACACAATACACTCATACACACTCACCCACACTATACATACACACAATACACTCATACACACTCACCCACACTATACATACACACAATACACTCATACACACTCACCCACACTATACATACACACAATACACTCATACACACTCACACTCACACAACACACACATCTGCACCCCTGCCACCAGCTTCCTCACCCAGAACTTGATGAGAAAGAACCTGTCCTGTGGTCCCTTCTCAAAGAGATCCTTCAAACCACCATTCTTTTCTGGGAATTTGTCAGCGATGTGGCGAATGTCAACAGCCTTAAAGGTGAGATAAATATATTTTTACTCACTGGCAGAGCTCCGCCCCCAATCACCACCCCTTCACTTTTACACCCCTGCAATGTATCATCAAGCTTTCTGATATGACTGAATCACAGGGTACAAGTTTTCCTATCTCATGGCTACTCTATACCCATGCAATACTACCATATTCCATCACATCCTTACTTCCATGGTGGGGTCCACAAAGCTGGTTGAAGGGGTGATGTGAATAAACCGGTGCATCTCTGGCTAAAATGGATAAGAAAATATTATGAAACAGTGCTAAGCCATAATGTTTGGTGTGTGTGTGTGTGTGTGTGTGTGTGTGTGTGTGTGTGTGTGTATGTATGTATGTATGTATGTATGTATGTATGTATGTATGTATGTATGTATGTATGTATGTATGCAGTGAAGCATACATTATTGTTAGTTTCTGACTTGATTTGTTCAGCAAATGCAACAAACTCCACCATTTTGAGAGGCTGTGGAACAAATCAATATGGTAATAGAATATAACTGTTACAGCAAGGTCCTTACGAGATTGGGTGGAGGGATGTTGGGAATAGATACGGCTTGTTCTTGATTTGGGATCCCATAAGGCACTGCAATCTTCTAATGGAAACAACAAAAAGCCAATGGGTTAATGATAATTTACAAATGCATAATAATGAAAGCCATTATGAAGAAACAAACATTATGGTGGGACCAGGCATATATCAATAAAGATGAACAGCACTATGGTGGAATGGAACGGGACCAGGCACATATCAATAAGATGAACAGCACCATGGTGGGATGGAATGGGACCAGGCACATATGTAAACAGTGATAGAGAGAAAGAGAGAGAGAGAGAGAGAGAGGGAGGGAGAGGGGGGAGAGAGAGAAGCACTTACCATTCCATCCATGTGAGTAGGTGATGTCACCTGGAGCATGCCTTCGCCTTGTGACTGCATGAAGGGTCCGGCCGCCCCCGCAACCTGAAGCTGTGAGGAAGGAGGACTGCCGCTGATCACAAAGCCTTGCTTGCCAGATGGCGACATTGAAGGATGCCATATCTGTTGGATCTGTGATTTATAAAAATTAAGCAGTGTATCATCAGGAGAAAAACTCCTCTTTTACACCTCACACCTCTACTCTGCCTCCACACTCCAAAACAACTCCCTCCCTCCCACATTCCCAGTCGCTATTCACTTACCAGACCCGGGTTCAATAATTCATGCTTAACAACAAGTCCTCCGTGACCACCTGTACAAATGCACATGTGTATGCATGCATGCATATGTGGGGTGCACAAGTGTTATTGTTAGTTGTACATGTCAAAACAGAGCATTTGCATTGGCATTTACTAGTTTATGAATACTACCACACACAAAACTATACACCACTGCAGTGCACCTGGTGGACATACATTCCTGCAAAAAGACTGTGGGTTGCAGATCATACACCTATGTATATACAATACTTCACACGACCACGGCTGGAACAGAAGTGTACAGTGTCTAAAGTATTATTAATTAAATACTGAAATGGATTTCCCACCAATGGTTAAAAATGATCACCTCTTTCCCTGTCCTACCAACATTCCCTCCCCCACATGCACCTCTCCTCTCCTCTCCCACATGCACCTCTCCTTCCCCCCACACATGCACCTCTCCTCCCCTCCCCCACATGCACCCCTCCCCCCCTCCCCCACATGCACCTCTCCTCCCCTCCCCCACATGCACCTCTCTTCCCCTCCCCCACATGCACCCCTCCTCCCCTGACCCACATGCACCTCTCCTCCCCTGACCCACATGCACCCTCCTCCCTTGACCCACATGTAACCCTCCTCCCCTGACCCACATGCACCCTCCTCCCCTCACCCACATGCACCCTCCCCCTCCTTTGTGTTACCTTGCAGCATGGTGTGCATAGGCACTGCATTGCCAGTGATCCCTGGCGTTCCACTAAACATCCTGTTGCCTGTCATGGCAGAGGCCGAAACTATCTGTGCAGAAGACATGCTAGACAGTCCCTGTAACGCCTTCTCCTTGGCAGCCTGGTCCTAGATGTGTGGGATGGGGGTCAGAGGTGTCAGCAGTAACGACAGCAATAGCTTTACCATTAGCTAGGTGGTGGGTGTGGGAGGGTGTGTGGGCCAGGTGCGGGGGTCAAAGGAGAGAAGGTGTTAGCAGTAATGGCTGGATAACATCACCTTAGCATGGGCATACACACAAAGGATGACCAACTCAACACATTGCTGCCATTACTGTGTGAAGCATAAGTATAGTGCCTTTTGTTAAGGGTATCCACATTCCACAAGGGAAGGGAAAACTCCCTGCATGCTCATTAGCACTTAAGTGTAACACCATAAACAATAGCAACAGCCCAAGAGTTTTCCAAATAAATACTTTGTTAGCGAACAGTCAACAGGAGGTTCAAACACTTTGGACAGCCACACAGAGAAGCTACACAAGTTGAGTAAGTGGCATTTTTGTCCCAACTTGTGCTGCATAACTAAGGTCTCTCTCCAGGCAAGTTTCGTTCACTTTAAAGTATTTCCGCTGCTGAGAATGTAAATGCTTGGAAGAAGTCTTGGATTACTTGGAATGCCAAGGGAATGAAACCTTAACAATGTTACTGTAAACCAGAGTATTCTTGAATGGCTTTTGTGTAAGGTGGGGGGAGGGGGGGGGGGGTGAACAGCCCCTGCATTAGTACATATACACACCTGCAAACTGTTACTGTTTCTGATACAAGTTCACGATAGCTAAAAGCTGCAGTTTGTTTTTGTTTCATTTTGGCTGAAAAACGATTAGTGTGTGTGTGTGTGTGGGGGGGAGGAGGAGTGCAACGTAGTAGCCTGGCACTTAACCTGAAGTATGCGGAATGTCATACTGACCAGAAACCATACAATGTTGAGCCCTTGAGGTGTGGCTGGGTGTGTGCTGTTAGTCCTCCTCTTTCACACAAACAATTTGCACTCACACTGTTAGATGCACACACACACACACACCATCACAAGCTCTCACCACCCACTCACTCTCTCTGTAGACACACCTTTCATTCATTGCCCAAAGGAATAGCAATAGGCTGTGATGCCCACACAAAAGCAGTGAAAACGTTTGTGGTGAGCAGTGTTTTTGCAGAAGAAAACCTATGTCAACATGCCAGTGTGTTCTCTCCAAAAGAGACAAAGCTAAGCCAAAATCATCTTAGCAGGATAGCCATTTTATAAGAACCTCTCCAGTACATTTAAATATTTTTAAGGGTTGCACACAACTAATAACACCCACTGTCACCATCTTCCTCCTGCTCCTCTCTCCCTATCTCACATTTATTAATCCTTCTCTCTTGAGGTCAGTGCAAAGCCAATATTATGACCACAACTGTTGGGGCAGTGTGGGGGCATTCATGACACAATCGCCTACAGTGTCACAACACGGCTTGGTGTGACACCCATCACACTGAATTGGTACAAGTGATGTAGGAAGTGCATACCTTTATCTTTCCTTGGATCTCTCTGGCTTTTTTCCTGGCCAGTACTTGAATGTGACTTGATACCTGAAATACAGGAGGAAGTGATGGAATGAGGAAGGGTGAGGATCAAGACTCAATAACACCCCCATTGTGATCACTTAAATTTAATTTTAAAACATCCTTAGATCAAGGTAGGAAGCAAGTCTAACCTGGGCCTGTTGTGGCATTTAGTTTTCCTAGATACAGTTGCCAGTAAAGGTGTCAACCAAACAAGGTTTTGTGAAGTCACCACTCCCCCTCCTTGTCCCCATCCAAAACAAAACAAACAAAACTGGTAACACCCCATCCTACACTAGAAGTTCTGTATAGCAGAGCATGAAGGCCCAACAATGACCTGCGGAGGAGTGTGTGTGTGTGTGTGTCTAAGTGACCCTCCCCTCACCAACCACCTGCTGTCACTCTGTAGTACACACACTCAAATCCCAAGTCTCCTTGCTACAACTACTGGGAACTATTGCTATGCATTCCAGGTAGCTAACGAGGCGTGAGGGCAATGGTACCTTACACACAGGTATGCAGAGAATTAGCACTCGTTGGGAAGAGATGTGGTGAGGAATGCCTTGATTTGACAGCCCTTGAAAGCAGCCTGGTGTGGCAGTTGTAGTTTTTTTTTTTCCCCCCAAGTAGGTTGCCTGTGCCGTGTTCAGCATTGCTTTGCACGAAACAGGTGTGTTTACATTTCTCAAATAGCTCAGGAATGAAAAAAAACAAAACAAAAACAAAAGCAAGGCATCTTGCTTCAGGCATCCGCACATCTGTGGCACTCCTGCATCCCATCCTGTTATGTTTGCTTGACAACCAAACTATGTTAGAAGCCCAGTCTGAACAGTGGGGATTCTCTGTATATTTGTGTGGGTGCATCGTTGAGTGGTCTAAGTGCACTTTTTAAGCCTGAACGAGCATACTTCACTATTCTGTACTAGTTAGTACACTGGACAAAGCAAGGACAAGGAACATACCTGTATGTGCCACACATAAACATACATCACTACATACATATACACACATGGATACTCACATACACACATACATCACTACATACACATCACACTACACACAAATACACACATGTACACATCAATACGCACATATTGCATACACACATATACTCTCATAAATATATACTCAAACCTATAACAAAACTTGGAATAAAATCACAATCCCCCTGCTGACAACCTCTCCTAAATCCCTAGCTAATTTTGTGGTGCACTACTCACTATAACCACCACAACAAAAGTGATGTGGCATTATGGTTGGGGCTGATACACCCTGTGGTTTGATGGTGATAACCCCATAGTTATTTAAAATTAATAACAAGGCAGTGTGACAGACACATCTCATCACACAAAAACAACCAAACCCAACCAGAAAGGCCCCAAATAAGGCAACAGTACTTGAGTTCAGCCTTAAGGAGGCAGGCCTTCAACTACAAAGAAAGCCCTTTTTTGTTTGTTGCGAAACATTGGCACATGTCTGCTCCAAGGGGCCACTCCTCTTAAATAGAATGTGCAAGTGACAAAACAGTTGTTGTAACATACAGGGGTGTTGAAAGGGATGACAGTAAACACTAGCTTGGTTACCCAAAATGATCGCAATTTGACAGATTTTAAGCAGTTTTGTTGTAAGCCGAAAGTCCTGCATTTTCACAATGCAACCAACAACAAGAATTGTGTTCAAAATCAGATGTTAAGAAAGGACATTCACAGACATGTTTGGTGGGTGGCATAGATTATGCAGACATTACTGAGCACATGGACTTATGCGTGCAAAACTTACACCACTCCCACATCTCACCCACCTGTTTCCTTGTTCTTGACTTGCCAGTCCTCAGCTTGATGTAGCGAGCAATGAGTTCATTGCGACCTGCAGGAAGTTGAATGGTTACTAAACTGCTCATTGTAACAACCACAAACACCACAAAAATCCCAGGAAGCCAACAGATGCCATCCACAGCCCAACGTATACCAAACCCAGCGCCTGATTGCAAGTAACAAGATAATGGCTCTGTTGTGATAATCATCACCACTTTGGTAGCAGAAGCAATTTATGCTTCACTCATAAATAACTATGTATACAAATGACCAGTGTGTGTGTGTGTGTGTGTGTGTGTGTGTGTGTGTGTGTGTGTGTGTGTGTGTGCACGCGCACGCGCGTGTGTGTGTGCATGTGTGTGTGTGTGTGTGTGTGTGTGTGTATGTATATGTGTGTGTATGTGTGCGTATGTGAGATGTATGTGTAAGTGTGTGTATATTACTGACCCTGCCTCACCCCCTGAGTGTGTGGGGGTGCCACCACATAGTACGACCAAAGGAAGGGGGAGGTAAATGTATGCGTGGGCACTGGGTTTCCAAGGCAACCTGCGTGCATGTGTCATGTCACATAAACTATCTAGAATGGCACAGAAGGACAAGAGAATAGTACTTCCATCAACCACAACACACACATGTATATACCATACACACATATACATGCATACACACATATATGGTACATGCATACACACACACACACACACACACACACACACAAACACACACACATTACACACACACAAACACACACATCACACACACATACACACACACACGCACACACACACACACACACACACACACACATAAACACATGCATGCATATAATTAATAAGGCATGTAAGCAAAAAAAAGCTGAGCCCGTATTTGCATACCACAAAAACGGTAGAGATAACTACGAAACACGTTAGCTTAAATTTAACTTCCCAATGCACCCAATAAGCCCAGTTTGTAGTAAGGGTCCCCCGACGTACCATACATCTTCCCTTCATCGGAGAGAATTATTTTGCGCCTGCCACATGGTGGGTAGATAGCCAGTGCCTCCTGAAAGGCCTGCTCAATATCAGGAGCCCACACACCCTCCGCATCGCTGCCGACATCGTCTGGACCGTCGGGCGTCTGCTCGTCCCCGGAGCCCTGGCTTTGCTGGTCCGATTGCAGGGAGTCTTTGAACAAGTCTTGCGGCGACGATTGCGAGAGATCCATCTTGTAAGGTGATACCTAGAGGCAAGGAGGTGCGGGTAAGAATCGAACATTGCCCGGGTGGCGCTGAGAAGTGTACATTTTCCTCGTAACACCTGCGATCTATCTCTAAAACGATGCTTTCTAGGCTTTCAGACACCTTAAGAAACATTCCTGCAGCTAATTATACCAAGCGACAAATGATTCCACAAATACTTGGCCTGAAAGTTGCCTTCGTTCAGGCCCACGTAGCTGTACATAGGTATAGCTCGCACTCACGGTTAACATGGGTACTCGTTCGGGGCACAAAGAACCACGCTCTCACGCCTATCAGCACGCTCTCCAGCAAACCGCTCTGCACCACAGAACAAAAGTCAGGAAAAAAATACCTCCACAGTCGTCAATCAGATTGCCAGGATTCTTGGAGCGCTCCTGCTTGAATAGGCCGCCTTATTGATAATATACAATTACGGCTCTCAGCGACCGCCTTAGGTATGTCAGCTATCTTGCACAGGAAACAAAAACTGGCGGGCAACAGAAGTTTAGAAATTCTTCACTCGACAAGCTGCGAATTCCTCAACTCGAGGCACGGCAGATATGTGCATTCCTCCTCATAGCAACCGACACAAATTGTATATAAAATGGTACAAGCTTACGGGAACGTATATACTGGGATCCGCATACAGTATTACATGTGGCCTGTATAAATTAACAAGCGGAAGTGACTATCTACCAATCAAAATACATTTCAAAATTCTACCGCATATAGAATTTGACAATTAATTATGGTTTGATAATATGGTAGCGAGGATACATGTCCGCCAAGAGAGCCCACCGCCTCGTTGTGCTGGGAAAGTCAAGGGTAGGAAAAACAGCTATAATCGAACAGCTTGTGTTCGGAAATCATGTCGTGAGACAGGTAAGCCTTTGTCCATTACAAGAGGGGTGTTATTCAACGGAATGTGTAAACTCGAACGAAGTTTTATAATTTCCTTCGTTACTTGGACGCCAGGAATACGTGTCAACATTAGGTGACGTGTACGAAGTTCTCGTTGAGACAGAGAGCGGCAATACGGAAAAGCTACAAATATTTGATACCCCCGGAGATGTGAGTGTATTCACATACTGAGTATACATATTTTATGAATGAATTTTCCTGAAGTTCTGGTGGTCTTTTGAACCTTTTTAGTGTATGAATATAGATGGATGTGGTCTGGGTGTGCTAAAGGGTCGTTAAGGTGGGGGTGTGCATGTGTACAATGGCTTTTCTCCTCTCAGCTCTTTACAGCAAAGGGACCACATGAGCAAGAACACTTTCTTAACATTGCTGAGGTAAGTTTGCTTACTTGTACTGGGAGGGGGGGGGGTGGGGGGGGGGGGGGGTTGTATGTGTAGAATGCATTACAAAATTATTCACAGAAGCTATATATATAGTTTTTAATATATAATCACATTGCACATTTAGCTCATGTCTAGGCCTGTCTTGATTTAGTTATTAGGTAACATGTTTTTGTTTAGGAGTTAGTAGTTATAAACTGAAATTGCATTCAAGGAAAACACTTTTGCAGGAAGGATAACCTGATATCTCCAGATAACAGTTTGACACTTTAAAAGAAATTTATAACCTTTTTAAAGATGTTATAAGCGATTATTAGGTGTTGTCCTTACACACCATCTACAATACTGGTTGTTAAGTGAATGGAGCTGCAAGATTATTCCACGTCTGATTTGGGATCAACTTGCCTTCATGTAATGATTATGATAATCATGCATGCTTTGCAGATGTTAATAAGATTATTAGTCAAGCTTTAGTAATCTGTAGTATTGTGGTGGGATGATTAATTGCACACATATACTTGCACCTACACTCAGGGTTTCATCCTCGTGTATGAGGTCACAGATAAGGATGCATGGGACGTTGTCATCACTCTTCGCCAGAGGATAATACAGAAGAACAGAGATGTTGGTGCTTCTTTGCAAAATGTTTTTGAGTAAGCCATACATTCCTTAGATCCCTGTGGTTATTTTGGGGAACAAGGTAGACCTCAGCTCAAGTCAGGCTGTTGATTTCGCACAAGTTCTTGTGTGGGCAAGGCAGAATGCTGGTGAGTCAGTGTGTCTGTCATGTCTATAGCTACTTTCATGGTAACCTTCCCTCCTCTTTTCAACGCAGCCAAGGCATATGAGGTGACAGCTGTCGATAAAGAGACACTGAAGGAACCATTCTGTTACATTGCCAGAAGGATATCTAATCCAGGTAGGGAGAGGAGGAATCTTGACTTGAGCACACAGTGTCCTCACCTTGTGATCCCCCACCCTTCTCTACTTGTGCCGCTCCTCACCCTGTGCCACACTGGGCATACCTTTGGGCAAATGTGCAGTCCATCATTAAACATGGGATGGATGCTGGGGAATGGCTGTTGTGCATAGTTGGGGTCTGGAAATGATGAGGGAGACCATCAATCAATGGTGTTGATATGAATAGTTTAGGTCTTCAGTTTGGCATTTTTAATGCAAATTACTGCAATTGGTGTGTCTACTATGCACAGTTTTTAATTTTAATGGTTCCCTTCTTCGTGTAGACCATGTATGGTCTGTTTAGATATACTTTTGCTTTGTAGGTGTAGGCCACATGGGTAGACAATACCCAGCACACATTATAAGTTTCTTTGTAATAGTAAGTTAAAACTAACCCTATGTGCTGATCTCTGACCCACAAAGGACGTGTCTACTCCAATGTGCCGTCGTCAGCATCCATGATGTCACTCAAGTCACGACAGACGGACAAGACAAGCACATTGCCTGCTCGTGATGAAGCTTGTGCCGCAGATGGAGAGTCGAGCAGGATCCAGAGCCACCCAGAGGATGCAATGTTTCCAAAGCATCACCCTGTTCTGTTCTTTGCTGACTGCATGAGCAGTAGGACCAGGAGGGGGTTCACCTGATCCCTTCTGCCCCTCTTCTCATCTCACCCTGTCATGAATCAAAATCAAACACGTGTCTGTCCAACTCAATCTCTCGCTCTCTTATATTATTTTTACATGTTTGGCATGTGTGTTTTACCGCGTTCATCTTTATTTCATTTAATTAACCATTGCTGGCAACTACATGTAAACACGAAAGCCGTGTGTCTCGTACCCAGAACGGTCCACACTACATCGTAACCTTATTTAGACACACAATCGGCGGTTTTGTTTGAGGAGCTGCGATGGCCAGGCTGTTTGGATCTAAGAACCAGGAAGGTCTGTTTTGGCCATAGCCCACCGCGAGTTGTCTCGGAGGGGTGTTTTTACGACATCTTCTCTCTGTCAGTTCAAGAATTAGAGAAGGAGGGGGCGAAGGCGATTGCCACTCAATCAGAAGAGCCGTTACGCTACGAATTGGATGAAGAAGCTTTGTGTAAGTCGCTTACTCCACCTACTGTACGGAGTTAGCTAGCTAAATCCCCGCATATATACTCACAACACCACACACGCACACATTCTCGTAAACTTGAACTGGGCACGTGCAGGCGTTGGCGAGGAAAGATATGTACTGCAACCTCAAGCTCTACAACAGCCTGCTGTCAAAGAGCTCATGGCGGTACTAAGCCTATCACCCCCCCCCCCCCTCCCCCTCCCAGCAATGCAACCGTGATTCACTGTTGCACTCACACAGACCCTTCTTTGTTGGATCAATGACACACTGGAGGATCGGCGCATTGTTGTACGTGACCTTACTGAGGACATTTACGATGGCCAAGTGCTTGGTGAACTGTTGCGTAAGAAGCTACAGTGTTGGTTCTGGACACGGTTATAACATATTTTGATTTGGCAGAACAACTTACAGGAGAAACCCTGAACGTTATACCTGTCACCCAGTCAGCGTACATGCAGGTAAGGGAGGTGGGCTATGGGTGAGGAGTTGGTGGATGTTTAGTATGGTGAGGAAAATGGAGACGTATAGTTTGGTGGAAATTGTGTGTATATGTGTGTGTGTGTGTGTGTGTGTGTGTGTGTGTGTGTGTGTGTGTGTGTGTGTGTGTGTGTGTGTGTGTGTGTGTGTGTGTGTGTGTGTGTGTGTGTGTGTGTGTGTGTGTGTGTGTGTGTGTGTGTGTGTGTGTGTGTGCTTGCGTGCATGTGAGTTTGGGTGAAAAAATTGTATGTTTTGTGTGTGTGTGTGTGTGTTCGTGTGAGTTGCATATGTGGGATTGTGTGTGCATGTAGGAATGACAAGTTCCATTGTCCTCAAATCTCACATCTTTTCTCCATCCTTGGCATACCCTGCCTCTCTGCCTCTACATACCTCATGCTCTCTAGATAGCTCTCTCCAGACACTTACCTAAACCTCTCCATAGTTTCTACCATCATTCGTACTAAATTTAGTACTATTGTACAGTGTTCACTGCACCATTCTGCATCAGAATGCCTATGCTCTCTCTCTCACACACATGCACACCAAACATGACACATGTATGTGCACATCAAACATGTCTGTACTCACAAACATTGTGTACTCACGCATGGTTTATTTTTTTCTTAATAACTTTTTTTCACATAGAAAAACAAGCTGAAAACTTTGCTTGAGAGAGTCAACTCTATTCTGAGCATTCCTGAAGGGACCGTGAAGTGGTCTGTTCAGAGTACGGATATGATATATGTGTGTGTCACGTTTCCTATAGACCTGATTGCATGTGCGTGTGTGTACCGTACATGTTGTGCATTATGTAGATAGTATGGGCATCCTCTCATTTTGCTGTTATAATAGTTATCTGTTTCTATGTCTTAGACTACCTGTGCATTATTAAAGAAGTCTTTATTCCTTCCAAGGTATCCATTCCAAGGACATTGTTGCGACATTGCACTTACTTGTGGCTATAGCTAGGCACTTCCGCTGCAAACTGCCGCTTACGAAGGATGTGAAAGTCAAGAGGATCCACCTTGTTGTAAGGACTGGGTAGGAGACTAGGGTGATGGAAGGTGGTGGTGGTGGTGGTGGGGTTAAGGGGGAGGGGCTTTAGCATCTGAATAAGGGTGGCAATGCCTGTGGTTCATGTACACGTACTATTGCTGTACTTTTAATGCTGGATATATACTATAAAACACTGGGGGCCATGAAAAGTCATATGATTTGATACTCGAAAGACTGACATGTGCATACTGTTGTGGTTATTAACTAGTTATTTACTACTACCTATTATTTTTTATAACGAGTAGAGTTTAGTGGCGTGAGGACTCTGTGCAGAAGACCCTGTCCCATCAGTACCCTCTAGTCCCCTGTCCCATCAGTACCCTCTAGTTCCCTGTCCCATCAGTACCTTCTAGTCCCCTGTCCCATCTAGTCCCCTGTCCCATCTAGTCCCCTGTCCCATCTAGTCCCCTGTCCCATCAGTACCCTCTAGTCCCCTGTCCCATCAGTACCTTCTAGTCCCCTGTCCCATCAGTACCTTCTAGTCCCCTGTCCCATCAGTACCTTCTAGTCCCCTGTCCCATCAGTACCCTCTAGTCCCCTGTCCCATCAGTACCCTCTAGTTCCCTGTCCCATCAGTACCCTCTAGTCCCCTGTCCCATCAGTACCCTCTAGTTCCCTGTCCCATCAGTACCTTCTAGTCCCCTGTCCCATCTAGTCCCCTGTCCCATCAGTACCTTCTAGTCCCCTGTCCCATCAGTACCTTCTAGTCCCCTGTCCCATCTAGTCCCCTGTCCCATCAGTACCCTCTAGTCCCCTGTCTCATCAGTGCCTTCTAGTCCCCTGTCCCATCAGTACCCTCTAGTCCCCTGTCCCATCAGTACCTTCTATTCCCCTGTCCCATCAGTATCTTTAAGTCCCCTATCCCATCAGTACCTTCTAGTCCCCTGTCCCATCTAGTCCCTGTCCCATCAGTACCCTCTAGTCCCCTGTCCCATCAGTACCCTCTAGTCCCCTGTCCCATCAGTACCCTCTAGTCCCCTGTCCCATCAGTACCTTCTAGTCCCCTGTCCCATCAGTACCCTTTAGTCCCCTGTCCCATCAGTTCCTTCTATTTCCTTGTCCCATCAGTACCCTCTAGTCCCCTGTCCCATCAGTACCCTCTAGTCCCCTGTCCCATCAGTACCCTCTAGTCCCCTGTCCCATCAGTACCTTCTAGTCCCCTGTCCCATCAGTACCCTTTAGTCCCCTGTCCCATCAGTACCCTTTAGTCCCCTGTCCCATCAGTTCCTTCTATTCCCCTGTCCCATCAGTATCTTTAAGTCCCCTGTCCCATCAGTACCCTCTAGTCCCCTGTCCCATCAGTACCCTCTAGTCCCCTGTCCCATCAGTTCCTTCTATTCCCTTGTCCCATCAGTACCTGTCCCATCAGTACCCTCTAGTCCCCTGTCCCATCAGTACCCTCTAGTCCCCTGTCCCATCAGTTCCTTCTAGTCCCCTGTCCCATCAGTTCCAAGTGTGGGTGGCATTGAAAATGAAGATATGAGTAAATGTGATGTTAAAAAATTAAAGTTATTTGTTTTCTGTGGACCCAGTGGATTACTGTGTGCTACTGTGTAATTTTAAAAGAAAATCAAGTTTCTTAGCTTAAATGATATGCATGGTGGTTGACTGTAGAGGGCAAGCCAATCTTTCAATTTCTTTGTGCACATGTTTTATTGTGGCTTGTAGTAGTGGGGGCTTATAGCTCAGGCCTCCCACCACTGCAGCAACGGGAGAACAAGTTGGACAGCATTGTGTTTGAGGAGGAGATCACTGGCTCGGACATTGGACCAACGTAAGACACTTACTGCAGGGAAATGTGCTTGGCTTTGCTTTCCTTGTCCCCTTGTGATCTGCTGGCGCACCACTCCCATGCCACTGCACCTTCCTCGTGCCACATGACCACTCCTTCACAGCATGTGACCACCACCCCTCCTCACATGACACCCCATAGCATGTATGACCCCTCCAGGCACACCTCTCTGCACTGTTGTTTTGATCCTCACCTTTCCCATCCCAACATGCTCTCATTTCCCACCTCACCTTTCTCACCTCATGTTCACCTTCCCCACCTCAACATGAAGTTCACCTCATGCTCACCTTCCCCACCTCAACATGGTGCTCACCTCATGCTCACCTTCCCCACCTCACCTTTCACACCTCAACATGTTCATTTCACACCTCAACTGTTCATTTCACACCTCAATGTGCTCTGCACCTACACATCAACACCTCTGCTCCCACTGTGAACATAAAGAGCACCCGCCCCCTCATGTAAGTGCATTAATGTGTGTATACTTAGTTTCTTGGTATGCAGTTTCAGTGCATGTGTTTTGATTTCATAGTTGTGCAGTTTTGTGTCTTGTTTTGTGTCCTAATTGATGGTAGGAAAACTTGTCTATTGACCAATCAACTGGAGTGGGGTGGTATTATGGCCTGAGAACAGGGAAGTAGAAGTACAGGATTGGGGTACAGGATTGGGGTACACAGGATTGGGGAGTACAGGATTAGAATACAGGATTGGGGTACACAGGATTTGGGGTACAGGATTGGATTACAGGATTAGGGGCTTGAAGTCCTTGCTTTACCTTTCTTCCCTTCCTACTTCCCTTTCCTCATGCTCCTCCCTCTCCTCACACTCCTCCCTCTCCCTCTCCTCCCTCTCCCTCTCCTCCCTCTCCCTCTCCTCCCTCTCCCTCTCCTCCCTCTCCCTCTCCTCCCTCTCCCTCTCCTCCCTCTCCCTCTCCTCCCTCTCCCTCTCCTCCCTCTCCCTCCCTCTCCCTCTCCCTCTCCCTCTCCCTCTCCCTCCCCCTCTCCCTCTCCCTCTCCCTCTCCCTCTCCCTCTCCTCCCTCTCCCTCTCCCTCTCCCTCTCCTCCCTCTCCCTCTCCTCCCTCTCCCTCTCCTCCCTCTCCCTCTCCCTCTCCTCCCTCTCCCTCTCCTCCCTCTCCCTCTCCCTCTCCCTCTCCCTCTCCCTCCCCCTCTCCTTCTCCCTCTCCCTCTCCCTCTCCCTCTCCCTCTCCCTCTCCCTCTCCCTCTCCCTCTCCCTCTCCTCCCTCTCCCTCTCCTCCCTCTCCTCCCTCTCCTCCCTCCTACCTCTCCTCCCTCTCCTCCCTTCCTCTTCCTCTCCTCCCTCTCCTCCCTTCCTCTCCCTCTCCTCCCTTCCTCTTCCTCTCCTCCCTCTCCTCACTCACCTCTCCTCCCTTCCTCTCCCTCTCCTCCCTCTCCTCACTCACCTCTCCTCCCTCTCCTCACTCACCTCTCCTCCCTTCCTCTCCCTCTCCTCACTCACCTCTCCTCCCTTCCTCTCCCTCTCCTCCCTCTCCTCCCTCTCTTCCCTCTCCTCCCTCTCCTCACACTCCTCACACTCCTCCCTCTCAGCAGTTGAAAGAGATGTTTTTGATAAGCTGTTTGAAGAAGCCCCAGAAAAACTTGATGCAGTGAAAAGGGTGAGCTTATAGTCTGGGGAAGAGTGGCAGTTGGTGGAATGGGTAGATTTTGTATTGATGGAGAGTGGTAAGAATGATGGCAAGGGGAGGTGGGCATCTAGGGTGGAGAGATAGAGGTGTGGCCATCTAGGGTAGGGTGTGGCCTTCTAAAATAGGTGTGTGGCCATCTAGAGTAGAGGTGTGGCCATCTAGGGTAGGGGTGTGGCCATCTAGGTAGGTGTGGTCATCTAGAGGTAGAGGTGTGGCCATCAAGAGTAGGGTGTGGCCTTCTAACGGAGGTGTGGCCATCTAGAGTAGAGGTGTGGCTATCATGTGATCTTTACGAATGTTAACTGTCAGTGTCTGACCATGTTAATAGGATTATATACTTCGGATGTGTCAGAGCTGTACCTATCCCTGCTGCCGATGATCCTCTTATGTATCCATTGTCATGTGATCCCTGCAATTCATACCGCTGCCACTGACCCATTTGTCATGTGATCCTTTCCACATTTATACCTGCTGAACCCATGATCCCTGCATTCACACTCTACTTGTGCAACAAGTTTTATGCTCTGAATTAGGATAAGCCCCGCCCATACTTGTACATTATTAGGATAAGCCCCGCCCATACATTATTACAATAAGCCCCGCCCATACTTGTACATTATTAGGATAAGCCCCGCCCATACATTATTACAATAAGCCCCGCCCATACTTGTACATTATTAGGATAAGCCCCGCCCATACATTATTACAATAAGCCCCGCCCATACTTGTACATTATTCTTAAACATTGCAATTTTTAAAGGTGACCAATCATTGCTAAAATCACATAAAAAACTAAAGGAAATGTGAACCTTGCAGTCATGTCCTGGTTAAATTGGTGATATTTAATATCGCATGGCTGTGTTAATGTGTGCTTATTAATAACATTCTTTAAAAAGTCGTCATGACATTTTTACATTACACACATGTACCATGCACACATACTTCACATGTGTGCACACATTGATCCATTACGAGCAGTCCCTGTGCCAATTTGCCTCCAAGGTTCTTCAAGATATGGAGATAACCATCAACGACCTTGAAAATCAGGTAGACCTTGCGGCTGCTGGCGGAGAGAAAGCATTAAAATGTATTCTCTTCATTTCAGTTTAGCAGTGGGGCCTATCTTGTTCTGATGATGGGAGTGTTGGAGGGCTACTTCATACCTCTTTACCAGCTGCATCTTACGCCTACTACTTTTGATGAGAAGGTGTGTGTGTGTGTGTGTGCATGTGTGT
This sequence comes from Spongilla lacustris, assembly GCA_949361645.1. Classification (NCBI taxonomy): domain Eukaryota; kingdom Metazoa; phylum Porifera; class Demospongiae; order Spongillida; family Spongillidae; genus Spongilla; species Spongilla lacustris. The sequence goes on along the minus strand of OX442434.1, from coordinate 1,285,475 downwards.
GTGAGTGGTTTGGTTTTAGTTGCCCATGCTCTATTACATAAGATTATTCTTCTGTGCGTTTCATCCATCCATACACACATACATACATACATACATACATACATACATACATACATACATACATACATACATACATACACACACACATACATACATACATACATACATACATACATACATACATACATACATACATACATACATACATACATACATACATACATACATACATACACGCACATACATTGCATACATACACACACATACATACACACATACATACATGCATACATACATACATACATACATACATACATACATACATACATACATACATACATACATACATACATACATACATACATACATACATACATACATATGCACACACACACACACATACATACATATATACATACATATGCACACACACACACATACATACACATAGCTGGACAATGTGAAGTTGGCCTTTAGACTTCTGGAGGATGCAGGCCTCCCCCAACCAAGGGCCAAGCCAGATGGTAGGGCCAGTATGCTTGCTCCTTGCTCGTTGCTTGTCAATAGTGCTCTCTTTCTCTCTCTCTCTCTCTCTCTCTCTCTCTCTCTCTCTCTCTCTCTCTCCCTCCCTCCCTCCCTCCCTCCCTCCCTCCCTCCCTCCCTCCCTCCCTCCCTCCCTCCCTCCCTCCCTCTCTCTCTCTCTCTCTCTCTCTCTCTCTCTCTCCCCCCCCCCCCCCAACAGATATTGTTCACAAGAACCTTAAGACCACCATGCGTGTGCTGTATGCCATATTTGGCAAGTACAAGACTGTAATTCAGCAGCAGGCGGCAGTGAGGGCATCAGTGGCGCCTGTCTGACCAACTCATTCTGTTGTTCTTTTTTTCTTTTTTATTATTCACCTGAAGTAGCATTAACCATATATACATGTACTCTCTTTGAACAGAGTATACATTCCTGTCATTTCAATCTAAATGTTTTACATGACTTGCACGGGAAGTTCGAGAGGGGAGGAGGGGACAATGGTGTCCATAGCACTTACTGAACATTGCTTTGTGACAGTAATACAGGTTGACGTTGCAAGATTCCAAGACCAACTACTGTGCGTATACAAAAACAGCTGCCCTGCTACGTTCTTTCTTACCTTATGGCTGAAGAGCTCACTGCCTTGTTATATTATTGAACTCCAACAGCTTAAAAATTTCTGGGTCTGTAGTCCAACTTGAAATTTAAACAAACCATGCTTGGCTGATCACATGCCTTCGTCAATTCAAGCAAAACTGATATTCTATCCACTCCAGACCACATACAGTCTTCAAAACATTATTCCTTTTAAGGCACACTCGTACTGCTGTATTCCTGCTCATTTTAAAACAACTCCTATCCAAAGTGACTGAACAAGAAAACAACCTTTTCTGATCCTTGTTATTAATAGCTGTGGTGCACAAGCAGCTGGTCGGCCAGGCTGCACATTACATACACGCACATGTACCTCTCCACAAAGACATACAGCTTTTGAATGAGTGCAGCTAATGTATCAATATACAACTACCCTTTTCTTCTCTTTGATGCTACATTATTTAACTTTCATTTGATTGGTTTTACACACATCATATAATTATTAATAAGAATAAAAACACACACATTGTAACATCAATTATCCACCAATTCACAATAACACGGTAATAGCTACAGATTGTACCTGCAATCCTTGTGATCACACTAAATCACCACAGCATATTGGTAACTTCTTTTATAGTCGTTGCTTTATGATGGCAATAGCTTCTTGGTAGACTTCTGTGGCAGCATCGAGGCCCCAGAGGAAGTCCAAGTGCTCATACTGTGGTATGTTCTTGGCGTAGATGGTGACATCCTTGATCTTGGGAACAAGCTCAGCCACGTCTGTGGGGTCTGCCAGCCAGTCATTGCCTCCAGTGAAGAGTAAGGTTGGAACAGACAGCTCTGTCACATTGTAGCTGGGTGGTGTGGGCTGGCGAGGGAGATGGTTGGACAGGAAGAAGAGGGGGAGGAGGGGGGAAGAGAGAAGGGAGAGTGAAGGAGTGGACGAGAGGGCAGAGATGATGGAGGAAGAAGTAGGGAGAGGGAGGAGTAGGGAGAGGGAGGGGAAAAGGAGGTGAAAGGTAGTGAAGTGAAGAGGACAATTGATCAACTCTACTCACAGTTCCATAATGAGCGATGTTCTCTTGTGGTGAGCCAAAATCATACTTACAGAAATATCCATCCAAGACTTCCTGTTGGGACCAGGAAGTGGAGGGAATGTGTGGATAATAGTGATGGAGAGGGGGAGAAGGAGGTGTGTGGAGGGAGTAGGAGGTGTGTTGAGGGTGGAGGTGTGTGGATGGAGTGGAGGTGTGTGGATGGAGTGGAGGTGTGTGGATGATGGAGGTGTGTGGATGATGGAGGTGTGTGGTATGAATGATGGTGGAGTGTTAAAAGCATATAACTTACCTGGCTGAAGTGGGCAACGTTTTGAAGTGAGGTTCCAGCTGGTGTGTGCGAGTAGTAGACATCCAACCGTGTCTACGCCAAAAAAAAAAACAACTTATAATAAATGACTCCCCCCCCCCCCAAGACAAGGAGACATGCCTACTTACAATGTTAATGTTGCTCTTATCAAAACCGCAAATCAAAAATATCACATTTTCACATATCACATCTATGGCTTGATCTGGACAGACGTATTTGGCCAGGTCATCAAGGATCTGCGAGTTTGGAAGGAACTCCCCATATCCCACCACATCCAACACGGGCTAGATGTCAGAAGTAGCAAGGGCTAAACACACACACACAAACACTTCACCTCCGTACCTCTAGCCACTTGTAGAAGGGTGCAATGTAGGCTAGGGCTCCTTCCACATGTTTCACCGTGGTGACGGGCGCCAAGGCGATGAAGGCGTCAATCTGTGCGGCCAGCGTCTTGTTTGCTGTGAAGCCTGCAAAACCCATCACAGTACCCTGGGAGTGACCGGCGTAGAACAGTTTGGACTGGCCAGATACAGACAGTGCGTGGTTAACCATTGTCGGCAGGTCAATCAGGGCGTGCTCGTCAAACCTGTTTTGCAAAGCAGTATTTGTTATGCTGAACAAAACTCCTAGTGCCCCTCCCCTACCTGAATCCTTGACGTGTAGGTGTATGAATATGTAAGTAATGGTGTCACTGTGTTGTGTTTGCTTTAAACTCTGATGTTATTTTGCTTCTGTGTGCATGCAATTAAAAAATTAAAGTTTAAAAAATTAAATTTCAGTTAAATCTTCTTAGCTTATCAAGGCCTTGTAATTGAGTATGATGACCTATATGGTCACTACAGCATAACACAATTAAAGGCGTGTAGCAACACCTGTGCTTAAATTTGAATTTTTGCCAATGCACTAAAGTTATACATACACTGTCACATCTTATTTTTAAAGAAGTTTTAATTATCATTTCACACAATTCGTACTTCAGTATTTTGTGTGCATGTGTGTGTGTGTGTGCATGTGTGTGAGCATGTGTTCGCATGTGCATGTGTGTAAGTGTTATTTCAAATGTGCACAATGTGATGTCATGTGATGTCATGTGATGCCATCTTGCTGCGTATACAATCTACGACTTACGAGAAGAGCCAGAACGCTCTGTCTTTGGGAGTCAGTTTTGTGTGGTTCAGAGAGTATGTGTTCCCCCTCACATTCCCTAACCAAACGTCAAACCCAGCATCAGCAAGAATGAAGCCAAAACTCTCATTGGGCAGGTTGACTACCCAATCAGCAGCAGAGCACAGAAGTCCATGTTGAAGGAACACAACTGGACGTGGACCAGCTATGGAAAAGCAGTGAGGATTAAAGTAGGGAGAGACCAAAGTCCTTGATTCCCACCCCCCTGGTGAGATTCCCATCTACCCTCTTCATGTGTGTGTGCATAGGGAATTTTTAATATACTACCCTTATATAACTCCACTTTTTATCCCTGCACGACTTAGTGTGCATATGTTTGTCAAATAGCATTGTGTCTCCTAGCCATGGCTCTCATACTCTCATAAGTGGCACTCCACCCTCCCACCATAGCCAGGCACTCCACCCTCCCACCACAGCCATGGCTGATAAGTGGCACTCCACCCTCCCACCATAGCCATGGCTGATAAGTGGCACTCCACCCTCCCACCATAGCCATGGCTGATAAGTGGCACTCCACCCTCCCACCATAGCCATGGCTCACCATAGCCAGGCACTCCACCCTCCCGTCATAGCCATGGCTCATAAATGCTCTTCTTTCTCACACAAAAATATTCAACTGAGGTGCTTTTAAATTGATATCTGTTCTTGTTTACCACAAGTTGTCTAGACAACTCTGCCAACAAAGATATCTGATGTTAGATAGTACACAACCCAGGTACATGTAGAGAAGGGAATGTGTGAGAGGAGTTGAGGGGAGGAAAAGGGGATGTGTTGGGTAGAGGGAAGGGAAGGGGTTGGGTAGAGGGAAGAGAAGGGGTTGGGTAGAGGGAAGAGAAGGGGTTGGGTAGAGGGAAGAGAAGAGGTTGGGTAGAGGGAAGAGAAGAGGTTGGGTAGAGGGAAGAGAAGGGGTTGGGTAGAGGGAAGGGAAGGGGTTGGGTAGAGGGAAGGGAAGGGAAGGGTAGAGGGAAGAGAAGGGGTTGGGTAGAGGGAAGAGAAGGGGTTGGGTAGAGGGAAGTCTCTACTGTACCCTACCCCTTCTCTTCCCTGTACCCAACCCTTCTCTTAGGGGTTGGGTACAGGAGTTGGGTGCTTTATGCAGCAATGTAGTATTGTGTACACTGGGTTGCTACCATCAAAGACAAGCCACAACTGCACCTGGCAAAGCAGTGCCCAACAGCCAAGGATACTAATGTCTGCAGAAACAAAATATTTTTTTTTTAGGTATGCATTCATATACAAGGGGTGGCTATTGGGAGAACTCGAAGAGTTAAAAGGAGCAACACACAAGTATACATACCCACAACTCATAATCACAAACACATAATAGCAAATGTGTAGACCAGATGGCAGCATAGCATTGCTGTAATGAACAGATGGTGGTCCAAGCCAGAATTGTTTCCATACAAATTACAATCAAAGGGAAACGAGAGGTTTTTTGTATCTGTGTGTGTGGAGGGGAGGGGAGGGGAGGGGAGGGGAGGG
>OX442434.1:1220103-1280123 GCA_949361645.1 Spongilla lacustris | reverse complement strand
AATAGCTACACACAGAAAGAGTGTGATCCTGTTCAAAGGTGAACCAAAGCTTGACCTCCAAAGGAGCACCAAAAACCACAACAGGAGGTAGACCAGACATTTTGCTGTGAGGTTACAGACCTAGGCCTGTACCCAGTTTGCACCCAATGGGGGCTACATAAGGTCTGCACCCAATGGGGCTACATAGGTCTGCACCCAATGGGGCTACATAGGTCTGCACCCAATGGGGCTACATAGGTCTGCACCCAATGGGGCTACATAGGTCTGCACCCAATGGGGCTATATAGGTCTGCACCCAATGGGGCTATATAGAACAACTGGTCATGTGATCAGTGTCTTGTGTCATATGATATGACTAAATAACAACCACAGATGGCAAACCAAACTGATGCCAGATGGTACAGGTATAGTGACTTCCAGACACAAGAAAAGACTTTGTACAAACTGACACACCTAATTTAATTAATTACTACACATATCATTTTAATTGCCTCCCAAAGGTTCTGCTACCAATAAAATACATTATATACCCTTGGGGGAACCTTTATGGCTTTCCCAGTGCTACAAATCCTAAATGGAATGACTACATTTCAAAATGCAGGAATGGCAAACAGTTGGTGCTAGATGCGAGTTGCCCTCGACAACTCGATCTGTCTGGGTACCCCTGCCCTATCTCTCCCACTGAGAGCCTTGCTGGTCATACTGCATACAGTACATGCATGATCAGGCCTATATGTGCTGATCTTACAACATGGAAATGGGGGGGAGGAGGGGGGAGGAGGGGGAAGGTGAGCACTGTGGTATAGCTACATGATTAGATTATAGCAATTCTGTAGAGGAGGACTATCTCCATAAGGTCTCCTGATTGATTGGATTATGATTACACACACAGTTTGCTGCATTTCAAAAGGGTTTTCTTTCAGACCAGTGTACACAGACTTGGCATCTCAGACTCCAAATTTATGAACCTACACGTACAGTAGAGTAGTCCCTCCCCTTGAATTATCATCCTATGTTCGCATTTGATGATGTCATGAACACTGGACTGCCAAGGAAGTGGATGGAATCCAGGGGGAAAACATATTTATCACGAAACTTAACAATTTAATGCAAATCATCTTGTACTTAAATAATACCTAGCCAATGACGTTTTAAACAAATTGATTTGATCTCATCCCCGCACAGACATTACAAGCAAACTTAGGCTATACTATACAGCTACTACAACATAACTACATGTAGCGTATAACATTGGTATAAATGCATTAAGTGCGTTTATACCAAGTTACTCAAAGTTATACGCTGGTTGTATTATAGTTAGATTACAGTTATATTATAGACACATTAGTTATACCAAAGTTATACAGCTGGTTAGATATATTAAATAGGTGGTATAACCATCAGTGGCTCGCAGTGGAAGTGATGTCTTACGTGTTTGCCCGCGACCGTAGGGTATCCTCTGAAGACCAAGTACGTAGCCGTCTGGTGTAGTAGCGTAATGCTGCTCGGCCGGGTACCCTTTGGATGTGATCAGATGGATCTTTGGAAATAAAAAACTCACACATGACTCAAAACAAAACAAATGTGTGTGTGCGCGTATGGATGTTTATGGTACAAATAAATAATTTTAACACCTTAGGCTTGGCGTGTTGTGTGACCAGAGATAATATATAATCTCTGGTGCGTGGGAGGAGGAGGAGGAGAGAGAGAGAGAGAGTAGCAGTTACCGACCATGTGAATCGAGAATCAGGACCAGTAAAAACACTGTTCTGGTGTTTAATACAGAACAACATATCGACAAAATGAGGTTTTTAAAAATAATAATAAAAATCGCTTGGAGAGGGCGTGTCTATTTCCGCCCGTTGCACAGCTGCAGTCCTTACCACATCGTAGTTGGCCTCCGGATCTATCCGCGGCTGCTTTGAGCGAATCAGGGCGCTTGACACACGTACAACTGCAATCACCAAAATCAGAGAGAGAACTGATTTCATCTTGCGATGTAGAAAAATAATAATCATCCGGCCCCACGTGATTACTAAAAACAAATTTACAAGGCGGGCTTAAAATGCCATAACCCAATTAGCAGGAATCATTGATTGACCGAGAAAATAACTTATAGGATACTTCTTCGCGAGCGTGAGCTGCGTTCGACGATTAGACATGTCACGACTGGTAAAGCAAGACCAGCGTAAGGTAAGGGACAATTGACCATGCGTGTTTACTTCCGTTGTTCAAAAAAGAGGGCTCGTATAGGCCTATATGTATGTGTAACAAAAGTAGGGCCTGTAGGGAAGGTGGTGGGTAATAAAAAACTGGTATATGAAGTCGTTCTTACTGTCGACGACTTTTTTTTATTATCGAGGCTGCTATATACTTCAGTGCGAAGAAGCAATGAATTTCGGTGCAAGAACTAGCCGCCTTGTTGTAGACCCCGAATTCGCTGAATATACATGTGCAGTTCACCGTAGGCCGCGTGTAATGGGTTCCGTATGTGTGCGTGTGCGTTGCGCATGCAAGGACGAGTACAGGCCTATATCAGAGATAATATATATATATTATCTCTGCCTATATCACTGTCACCGGTTATTGTAGCGCGTGCGAGCGGCTGTGTTCATAGGCTATTAGCAGGTGACTGTTGTGCTGTCTTAAGGGCTGTTAACGCTCTTGTGCGTTTGCATGCAGTAGACAATAGAAAAGTGCTTGGTGGCTGGGTTTGTTGTGGGCAGACGTCGTAGTAATCTGTCTAGCGGCACAATAGCGTTGCAGTTAAAGGTGACAAGGTTCGACTCATCGATGGTTTGTGGACGGACGTATGATATGGGGGGGGGGGGGGGGGAGGGAGATGCTACACAAAGTAGTTGATAAAAACAATTACTTCGTTAATTTTGATGGCTAGCACTAGCCAACACACAACAAGCTATTACCCTTGTGCAGAGGTGTGTCCAACCATTTTACACATTAGAAGTATACCCACCTCAAACGTAGCTTTGGGTATGTGCAGCCAGACTTACCTCTAGGCTTGCATGTAAGTAGCAGTCCTGTTTGTGTGTGCTTGTCATATTAACATGGGCATGTGTGTAGCTTTCTTCATGTGCATGTGTGTGTATGTGCACGTGTATATGCATGTACGTGCACTTGTAAATTTTTTTTTAAAAAGAAGTGTACTACGAAAAGCAAACCCACGTGATGTTAATTTGTGTGGTGTTCACACACATTTGAAGGCCACCTTTGCACAGGAAAAACGTTTGTAGCACTCTGTATGTTCTGCAAGTGCCAGGCACACTACTATAAAGTAATCCTGTTATAACAGCCCACACAACAGGTGTTCTTAGAAGCCCCATGTCTTAAAGCCCATGTGACCTTAGTTTTTTATCGGCAATGCTAATAATATTCTTAGTCACATTGGGTACAGAACGCATATGCTTATAGAACCTAAAGTAGCAATCCTCCCACCTTGCATGATGTATATAGAATGTTGTACACATCTGCGTACATAAAAATGCGCACACATTTTACACACACACACACACATGCACACCACACACACACACACACACACACACACATACACGCACACATGCACAGTGCATTTGCACACCCATGTAAGTAAGGAGTTGGCATATAAGAATATGTGGAAACTGCATGTACAAGACACATATAAGAGATGGTTACCATGCCAATAAAGTAGATGTCACCATGCAAACAGTAGATATGGTCATGGGGCAGGCTTGTAGAGCTAAGTGGTCCCCATACCATTGTGAGTGTGTAGAGGAGTAGATGGTTGCCATACCTACGCTGTGAAGTGCGTGAACATGGAATTTGTTGTATTTCATTGCCGAGTGGCAAGGTTCACATGATGTTGGAGTGGCTCTGCTGGCACAAGTAGACCAAACGAAGAGAAGGTGACATCCTTGTATTGCTGGACTTGTGTCTGATTGGCGCTGGACCCTTTAGGATTGAAAACAAACAAAAAACAAAGGCTGCTCACTGCTTTTGTGTATCCCCTTACTTCAATACAAGCTGAATGAATGGAGAAAAATGTTTTGCACAATTGCAAGGCGACAGATTCTGATCTAACTGGTTACAGTCATGAATTCTTATTAGATATAGGCAAGTAGCTGGATACAATGGTGCTGTAATTCATCTACAACCCCAAGGGACACATTTGTCACATACTGTCCAAGTCTTCAGGGACATATCATTGCTCTGGTAGTACGATGCTGTTCAGTGGACATATCGGGCTGTCACCCTTATTTTTGCTATTATGGCGGCACCTTATGGGTTGTGTCGGCTGCAGTACAATTGATGTTGATGTGGTGTGTGTCATGTGCTTGTAACAGTTTTTTTTTTGGTGGTACATTTTCTTCTGCCTTCTTTCCACATTCCCCAAAGTACTGGGCATGAGTCCAGAGGCACATGTGTGGTTTGGGAAGAGAATATCTTAGAGGGGGGTGAAAACACATGATGTTATGCCTCAGCCAAGTATATTTGTGATTCTTGTGTATGCTTGTGTGTGTTTGTATACATGTGTGTCATGTATGTGTGTGTGTGAAAGGAGTAAAATGCTTGTGTTTTGCGTGAAAAATCTTAGCTTTCAAGAACACGTTTGCAATTCCCGTACAGGTGTATTTGGACTGGGCCAACCATTATCTAAAGAAAGGAGGCTATTCTGACACTATCAGTGATCTCAAGGACATTGCTGATGGCCAATACCTCCCCAAAGTGATCCATGCTGTGGGTAGGTGGAGTGCATGCACATGTACCCCAATGCACCCCACATGTACCCCAATGCACCCCACATGTACCCCAATGCACCCCACATGTACCCCAATGCACCCCACATGTCCACATGCATCCCACATGTACCCCAATACACCCCACATGTACCCCAATGCACCCCACATATACCCCAATGCACCCCACATGTACCCCAATGCACCCCACATGTCCACATGCATCCCACATGTCCACATGCACCCCACATGTCCACGTGCACCCCACATGTCCACGTGCACCCCACATGTCCACATGCACCCCACATGTCCACATGCACCCCACATGTCCACATGCACCCCACATGTCCACATGCACCCCACATGTCCACATGCACCCCACATGTCCACATGCACCCCACATGTCCACATGCACCCCATGTGTCAAAATGACACCTTTCAGGAGTGTATTTATACTGTCTGCCTTATATTCATTGGGCTGTGATGATATCATTTTAACACCCACACTACTTGGTATCACTGTGTCATCTGTTTCCCCAACAGTGATGGAAGAAGTGCCCAACTTGCACAACACATCCTCTGGTGATGATGAGCGGGTAAGCAGGAACGGTCTGGTGTGAGCAGGAATGGTCTGGTGTGCTCTGGTGTGAGCAGGAATGGTCTGGTGTGCTCTGGTGTGAGCAGGAATGGTCTGGTGTGCTCTTGTGTAAGCAGGAATGGTCTGGTGTGCTCTGGTGTGAGCAGGAATGGTCTGGTGTGCTCTTGTGTAAGCAGGAATGGTCTGGTGTGCTCTGGTGTGAGCAGGAATGGTCTGGTGTGCTCTGGTGTGAGCAGGAATGGTCTGGTGTGCTCTTGTGTGAGCAGGAATGGTCTGGTGTGCTCTTGTGTGAGCAGGAATGGTCTGGTGTGCTCTGGTGTGAGCAGGAATGGTGTGGTGTGCTCTTGTGTGAGCAGGAATGGTGTGGTGTGCTCTTGTGTGAGCAGGAATGGTTAAGCTATGGTTGGCATACTTGCAGTGTGCCTTTTCCTGTTAGTTCTTTCTATGGCACAGTGTTAAAGGCATTAGCTGTGTTCAAGGTATTAACTATGTGTGACTTACGAAGAAATTGAAATCTTTTCCTAGAAGTGTACCGTTTAGGAGTGAGGGCCCCCTATTGTTGTAACCTGGGTAACCAGCCTGTGTTGCTAATAGTTTAGAAACCTTATGAAAGTGTATTATTAGTTATCTGGAATAGTTTTTGTCAATGCTGTGTGTACTTTAATTGAGTGCTAACTACATGTAGTTGCCTTATGCATCCATTACTAGTGAGTCTGGGGGGTTAATATTTAGAGCTGTGGTGGTCATGAGGTTTGGGTGGGGGTTAATGTTTAGAGCTGAGGCTTGGGGGTTAAGAGCACTTTTTTTTTCTCACCCGAGCTGTTTTCCCAAAGACCCTCCTGCCTCCTTCTTGCCTATTTCCTGTGACAAGGGTTCTCCGTTAATGGGAGCATGTCCCTTTTGGTGCCACAGTGGCAAATCTACATGTTATTGGAGCCACTCTGCCCCTTTTGTTTGACATGTCACACTCTTTGGTGTAGCCTTGTCCTTGGTTGCACAACATTACAGGGAGAGTTGCTATGTAACAGATTTGTTGATATGGGCAATCATGTACCAGAAATGTTTGCTAACTTAATCTGCTAGCATTTACTATTTTAATGAGGGTATGTGCGGTAGCCTTGTGTTCAAAGGCAACCAGGCAAGCGGTGCCAGGGTGGGATGGGTTGTGGGGGCGGATGGCATGACGTCAAGTACAACTACCTTTCTGCTTATGCTAACTAACCCTTTTACCCAATAGGGTCAAAACGGTAATTAGGTAATTAGGTGTGTGCTGGTGGGAACCTGTGATGTTGTCAGATGTGGTCTACTTGTGGTTGTCATATGGAAACATGTGGTCATGCTTTAATTTATCTTATTGGTATTCCCAGAGGGAGAACATTGACAGCTGCATCAAGTTCTTGCAGTCTTGTGGAGTCAACTGCAGTGCTGTGTCTGCAAAAGGTGGGGTAGTGTGTGTGTGTGTGTGTGTGTGTGTGTGTGTGTGTGTGTGTGTGTGTGTGTGTGTGTGTGTGTGTGTGTGTGTGTGTGTGTGTGTGTGGTGTCATATGTATGTGTGTGATGTATTTATGTGTGTTGTGTGCATGTCTGCATGTGTGTACTCCTGTGCAAGCTGTAGGCCCTCCTCCTCTTCATCCTCCTCTTCCCACCGCTATCCTTTCCTCCTCCCACCACCTCCTCCCACCTCCTCCCCCTCCTCCTTCCACCACCTCCTCACCCTCCTCCTCACCCTCTTCCTCTTCCTCCTCCTCCCTCCAATCAGATCCCCTTTCTTGAACACCTCTCTCCTGAGGTTGCTACCCCTCATTCAGTCCCCCAAGTGCTTTGTCATGTCTCCCATGCATTGTGTGTTTCCAATTGTACAAGTATCATACATGTATTTCCTCTGCTGCTTCCTTAGAAGTGTGCTGCATCCAAACTTGGCATCCTTTTTATCAGTTGTTTACTCTTGTGGTGTTTTTGCTGTCTTCCCTCCCCCTGCCATTCTGCAGATCTGTGTGATGGTAACATGAAGGCCATTTTGTCACTGTTTTATAGCCTTTCACAGTTCAAGAAGTCTTCCACCAAGCCAGGTAGGTATTCTTGTCACCCACCCATGTGGCCAACTTGCACATAACATCTGCTTTCAATGGCATGCGTGATATCTTTTGTGCCAGGCATGTGCACAAGCATTCTGTTGTATTTTTTTTCTAAGCACGCACACACACACACACATGTACACACATACATACACACATACGCGCAACACCACACATATGTGTATGCATTTGTCACGTCACTTGTGCAAACACCTCCTTGTGCAAGCTGTGAACAAAACGGCTAAACACCTTGTGGTATTAACCCTTTAGCATCATTGTGGTATTAACCCTTTAGCATCATTGTGGTATTAACCCTTTAGCATCATTGTGGTATTAACCCTTTAGCATCATTGTGGTATTAACCCTTTAGCATCATTGTGGTATTAACCCTTTAGCATCATTGTGGTATTAACCCTTTAGCATCATTGTGGTATTAACCCTTTAGCATCATTGTGGTATTAACCCTTTAGTATCATTGTGGTATTAACCCTTTAGTATCATTGTGGTATTAACCCTTTAGCATCATTGTGGTATTAACCCTTTAGCATTAACCCTTTAGCATCATTGTGGCATTCTCCTATTAACCAAGTGCGTTCATTTTAGTAGTAGCTCCAGTCAGTCCTGTCAGCCCACCTGCTCAAGCAAGCACTGTTGTCAGTCCCAAAGAGGCCGTTCTCAGTCCTAAAGACTTAGCCAGTTCCAAAGAGGTCACTGTCAGTCCGAAAGAGACTGTTGTCAGTCCCAAAGAGAAAGAACAGGAGCCTGAAAACCCACCCCCTTCAAGGATCTGCAGGCCTACCTCTCCAAGCCTTAGAAGCACCCATGGCATATTGACTGGCCAGGCTGCTGGCAACAAATCCATCCCTGCGGGTATAAGGAGGCACGCTGGGAGTTCCATACAGACTTCGACTTCCTTTGATCCAGGCAGACAACGGAAGATTCTACACAAGCCTTTAGGTGTTTCAGATTCGGGGAGCCCCACAGACGACAAAGTGGAGTCCTCCACCCCCCTCACACCTTCAGATCCAACCGAAGCTCACATCTTGAATGAGGCACAGCCAAGCACCCAGGCCGGGGTGGCAATGGAAGCCCCGCCCATGTCCCCTGCACTCGTTCCAGTTTCAGCTCTGTCCAAGGCGTCTCCCCAGATCAGCCGAGGTACCCCCTGCAAGGACGACGCCCCCTCGGACCAGCCCCAAGACCACCAGAGTCGACTCAAGTTTATTGGTGGTGCGAAAAATTCCTCTCTCCCGCTTGGTTCCGGATCAGGTCGCTCAACTCCTTCGCTGGGAAGGTCCGGATCCTTGCTTCTGAAGAGCGGGCTGGCACGGCCATCCAGCAGGCTCTCGAAGCAAGGGGAGCAGCACAGGAGCTTGGATGACCTGGACGCTGACGACGAGGACAATGTGGAGAAGGGGGTGCCCATCCCACTCACTAGGAAGGGAAGCGACGGGGCTGTGAAGAAGCATAAGGTGGCCGGCTCTGCCAGCTTGCCGCGCCAGCTTTCCAAGGTCGCACCAGACTACAGTATGTTCAGTTCTCCAGCGGGTAACGGTACTCTATCCTCCTCCGAGTCTGAAGTAGGCGCCCCAGAGGACCAGCTTTGCTGCTCCCTGGACAGCCATACAAAGCAGGACGAGCCGTCAGGAAGGAGAACCCTCAAAATGCCCAGTAAGGTAGGAGGTGGCGTGCCGGTACCGGGAACGACACCAGCCACAACTTCGGAGAAGCCCCCGTTGGCTGTTGAGGGGTCTGGGGAGGAGGAAGACGTAAAGCATGCGAGGGGAAGCATTGAGGAGGCCCGGCCCGCATCACGCCTCCAGATGATGAAGCCTGGGGGTGCCGCCAGGGAGCTAAGGCCGCCGGGGGAAAGGAAGGTGGCCATGCCAATGCCCAGAGCGGTGGGGAAGGATGCCAAACTGATGGCCACCATGGCTTTGACTGCTGCTGCTCTTACTTCAGAGAACGTCACCGGGAGCAACAGCAGTCTGGACAGCTGCTCCGGCTCTGCTGACATCCAGGCGGCCGAATCCAGTAAGCTGGACATGTGCATGGTGGCGGAAAACCCCTCCAAGGTACTTCCTCTGCAAAAGAAGGGTCTTCCCATGCCGTCAACTGTCGTCAAACTGACTGCATCAGATCTCATTACCTCTGTCTCCCCCGCCAAGGACACAGCTGTAACACCGCCCGGTGCCCCTGGGGGTAGCGATGACACAAGGGGCACAGACAAAGACATACCATCTCCTGTTGCCACACCTTCTCCTCGCTGCATTCGCAGGATAAGTCCAGAAGGGATGTCGCACGAAGAGACGCAGAGCCCAAGCGAGGTGTCCGGGGCCATCGAGAGGGTCCAGGCCCCTAGCGAGAAGGAAATAATCAGGACGGACATCACTGGGGAGCGTGATTGCTCAGTGGAGAAGAAGATGGTTGAGGCGTCCGACAGCAAGAAGAGCAGCGTACTCCCTGTCTGCATCACCTCTGACCCCAAGGGTGTGGAAGAGGGTTCAAATGTGGCGTGGGCTCAAGGCAAAGTCCAGGCCCACCCATCTCTTCCTCTTTCTCAGGCGCAGTTGCCAGGCAGCATTTCACCCACTGCACTACCCGGTAACAACAATGCGACTGCCATTACAAAGCCGGTGGACACACCTGCTGTTGCTGACAGAGACCTCCTCCTCCCCTCGGCCCACATACCCAGGATCGACCAGCTGAGCGGCTCCACTCTGGCCCCCAAGCGTGCTCGCTCCCTCAGCCCCGCCAGGCCATCCAGGAGCGACGTTTCCCACGACTACAAGGAGCCGAGCTCACTGGCCGCAGGGGACAGTGGAGAGCAGAGACCTCTCTCCACCAGCAGCAGCGGATCGATTGGCGGGGACTCCACCAAGAGCGACATGGCGCCTGTCGCCAAACCTTTGCGGAGCTCGCTGAAGAGCTCAGCTAACATGAGAAGGAACATGGCCAATGGGAGCGACTCTTCCCTTGAGAAGGTGCAGCACAGGGTCACCATCTCCCCGAGGGAGTCCCAGATTGAGTACATGTCGGACCATCCCATCGTCACCCTCAGCCATACCGCCTCCCAGATGCTTGCCGTCACCCGGTCCCCAGGGGTCGTGCGTCGCGCCTCAGTGAGGAGTGAGAAGTTGACCTACTCTGAAGAGGAGTCCTTCCTGAGGCCAAAGCTCCAGCAGGCTGCACAAGATAAGATGGCCTCCACATCAACCCCTCAGGTACACACACCCCGAGTGGCACTCAAGAGGGAGGGGGAGGAAGGGAGGGGGCATGTTTACTTTTATGCACACATGTACATGTGTAACTTTGGTTACTGTCCCACTCTGAAAAAAGGTAGTTTTACACTAGTGTATGTGGTCTCTATACTCAAGTACCAGTACTGTAATATGTGTGTGTACATGTACATATAATGTGAGTATAGACTAGCTTTTTTCACAGTGCCCTGTAGTGTAAGGTTTGGAAATTCTGTTGGGGTGGTGTGAAGAGTAGGGTTCCGTTGTGTTGGTGGAGTTACTTGGCTGAGCATTTGGGGATCGTGGTTGGGAAAATGGTGCACTGCTTGTATAGCTGCCAACTCCTCCTGTGCTGTGCACATAAATGACCGTGAGATTTGTACCAAATGATGGACAATAGTGGCATAATTTGGTTGTGGTACATGTATATCTCTCCCTACTATCATAGATGTACATGTACCTTGTCATCTTCCTTTCACCTGTGCACTCCTAATTTCCTGTTCATTGTCTTATAACCCTCCCTCCCTCCCTCCCTCCCTCCCTCCCTCCCTCCCTCCCTCCCTCCCTCCCTCCCAGTTGCTGGAGACCTATGAGGCCCAACTCTCACGCATGCGTAAGGATCTTGAAGACAAGGCTCGTATGCTCAACATGTATGAAAGCAACATGGCTGACCTCAGCTCAAAGATGCACAACCTCAAGAAGACGCTGGAGGAGAAGGACGCGGAGATCAGACAGCTCAATGACGAGCGCCAGAGGTGGGACATCGGCTTGGAGGGACGATCTCTTGCCAGTCGTGCAGCGTCTGACGCAGGAGGGCTTTCCGATGGCTGCCTCTCAGATGGTGGAGAGGCAGGGGAGGAAGGAGAGAAGGAAGTGAAGAAAAAGAAGAAGCCATGGAAGGTAGGGGGGGGGAAGGATGGGTTTGTTTCCCTGCCTCCTTGTGGTTGGAGCAGCCAAGGACACTTGACTGCTGCGTGCATGCCTCCCTGTGTGTACGCAGTTACATGTGGGTGGGAATCCTGTTGGTGTGGTGTACACACAACTCAAGGTCCGATTTGTATTCAGGGCCACTACGGATGTGCTAGTGTGTGCGCGTCTGGCAGGTTGTGGTGTGTGTAGTAATCTACTAATGGTACTACTATAGAAATGTGAGAACTTGTGTTATTCCCTGTGTCTGTGTGCAAAGGTGTGTGTGTATGTGTGTGGGAGAAAAATACAGGAAGGATAGCTAGGGGAGAAGAGGGAGAGGGGGTAGTGGAGGGTGCGATGGAACTGAGTCCTTCCAACCTTTTCATTGTTCAGCAGCGCTTTTCATTTCGCAAGAAGAAGGACTCGCAGGATGTTCCTGCAAGTGTGGAGGTAGAGTCAATAATCAGCACGCAGACAGCTTCCAAGGGATCCAAGAACAAGAAAAAGCCACTGTAAGTGTAAGGAGGAAGGGCACTATTGAAGGATAATGATTAAAACAGGAATATGGAGGAGGGAGTAACTGTTTCTGAAGAGGGAGGGAACAAGAAGGGGAGCTGTGTGTGTGTGTGTGTGTGTGTGTGTGTGTGTGTGTGTGTGTGTGTGTGTGTGTGTGTGTGTGTGTGTGTGATGGCTCACTGCCTTGACTTCAGGGTGGAAGGTTGATCCTTGACTTGCAACTCATCACGAGGAAGGATTTGTATTTAAATGTACACATGTTCTTGTGCAAGTGAATTGTTTCCTCTGATGTGTGGAATGCACACTGTTGCTTGTGTGTGTGTGCTGTAACATGTGGCTTGTTAAATTATTGCTTGTTTCATGTACCGTGTATTACCCCTGCATACACACACCCATGCATGCATCCAAAACACATCTACAACAAAAAATTATCCACACATACTCTCCTACATCCACACACATACACACATACCACACATATACACACATACATCCACACGTACACACATACATCTACACAAATACACGCATACACATCTACACACATACACACATACTCACATACACACATCCACACTTTCACTCATATGCACACAACAGTGATCTGACCAGTATCTCTGAATTATCCCCCTTGGAACAAAAGCTTCCTGCTTTCAAGGAAATGGATACTCGTTCTATGCTCACACTCGGACCTGACATGCCAAGTGAATGTGTGCCCACTATGGAGCAGCTGGTCATTGGTAAGCGCTGGACCCATTGATGTTGGACTGGGAGGGGAGGGTGGATGGAGGGTTGAGAAGGCGTAGTGAAGAGAGCTAGGTTAGATTTCCCTACCCAGTAACCACTTCTTAATCATCCTATCTATTTTGTCCTTCACTGACACCTCACTTACCACCCTCTCACTTACCCCTCCTCTCACTTACCCCTCCTCTCACTCACCCTCCTCCCTCTCCTCACACCCCTCCTCCCTCTCTCTCACCCCTCCTCACTCACCCCTCCTCCCTCTCCTCACTCACCCCTCCTCCATCTCCTCACTCACCCTCTGCTCGCTCTCCTCACTCACCCCTCCTCCCTCTCTCACCCCTCCTCCCTCTCCTCACTCACCCCTCCTCCCTCTCTCACCATTGCTCAGCCATTGGTATTCCCATAATTACTGACCTCACATATTGTGGTTGTGTTTGTCGTAATTGGGTTATGATCTGACATCACTGGGTCATCACTGTGTTTGCACACAAGTGCATCCTGCATGTCAGAAGTCAGAAGATGCTTGGGCAAGGTGCATTTGGGTGGCATTTGGGGAAGATGTGATATTGCCCCCAAATGTTCCATTGGCTGGTGCAGGTACATGTATGCAATGTTACTGTTTCCTCAGTATACGAAGATCACAACCTGGGGACCCCGGCTCAGGTGATCCTTCAGGTGGGCTGCAGTGATGAGGAGGCGGAGCAGGAGGATGTGGTCCTTGGCGCTCTCAACCTGGCTTCCACCCTCACTTGGGTTGCCATGGACACAAAGATTACTGAGATCTTTGTTGTGAGTTTATATATATACATATGTACTGCATGTGATGTCATGTGATAAAGCATGTGATACGTTAATGGTGTATAATGTCATGTGATAATAGTACCGTAAATTTGAAAAGTTCTTTTGTTTTCGAGTTGAAATTTTTTCGTAGCCTTTACTAACCTACAAAAAAAAAATTCTCACTTGTGTTCATATTATGGCACAAGTGTGTCTTGACTTGTACATGTAGCTACATGTATATGCAGAGAATGCAGTATGGGAGAAGCTACTTAGAAGTATCTACCTCCATGCTGGTGCCTTTCTTTGCGAGCACCCCTTTAGCTTTAGTTACAGAGTGTGCATTGGAGCTCAATGATCCCCAAAGGTCTGGTTGACCATTCCTGAAGTGGAAGTTATATCGGTGATGTCACACCACATGAAGTACATGTATTTTTAACACCTTTAAAAATACTCCATTACCGGTATTCTAATTATTCACAATATAAATATATTCTTTTCATGGTGCTATGAAAATATTTAAACTGCAAAAATTTTCCCGACTTACGGCATGATATATCACATGATGATATATCACATGATATATCACATGATGATATATCACATGATATATCACATGATGATATATCACATGATATATCACATGATGATATATCACATGATATATCACATGATGATATATCACATGATATATCACATGATGAGGGTGCCGTATACAATAGTCATGTGATCATGGTGCAATAATTGTACATGATGTCATACTTGCAGCATGTGATTATATCTCATACATATGTATGTACTTGCCTTGCAGCACCATATACACTGTATAGATCCTGATGGGTACTTGGGCCTCTCAGAGGACAGCATCTTGCACTACTACATCTCTGAGCAGCGGAGGGAGTTGGGCAATGCAATGTTGCCCCCTCAGACCCCCTACCAGTCACTTGGCAGTCGTGCCAATATCAGGATTGTGCTGAAAGGTTGGTTTATATGCAGCGTTTAACACAATGTATGTGTGTGTATGTATGTATGTATGTATGTATGTGTGTATGTGTGTATGTACGTGTGTGTATGTATGTATGTATGTATGTATGTGCGTGTGTGTATGATCGATGCATAACAAGACACATCCTGCGAAAGTTTGTTCTAAACCCCATGTGTGCATGTGTGTGTGTGTGTGCACAGCTCCATTCCTTCACTCCTTTCCCTCTTCAGGTGCTGCCCAGGACGCCTGTGACTCTCTTGCATACAGAACTTTGGTCAGCATGCTCACACTTCAAGCTTACATGGCTATGCTCAATGATACCAGGTGGCTGGTTGTCATGGGAACAAAGGGCACGTGTAAAACCAGTATTGCCAGTGGCCTAGCTGAGCATTTGGCCCTTGGGCTAACAGGGTCCCACAACAGTGACGCTGTCATCCACTTTAGCCTTGGCAAGGATGGCTTGGATGTGAGTAGTAGAGCCATTGCCTAATGTACATGTAGTATTGTCCTGATGCAATATTGTATACCCAGGCTTGGTGCAGTATTGTACACCAGACCTGGTGCAGTATTGTACACCCAGACCTGGTGCAGTATTGTACACCCAGACCTGGTGCAGTATTGTACACCAGGCCTGGTGCAGTATTGTACACCCAGGCCTGGTGCAGTATTGTACACCCAGACCTGGTGCAGTATTGTACACCAGGCCTGGTGCAGTATTGTACACCCAGACCTGGTGCAGTATTGTACACCAGGCCTGGTGCAGTATTGTACACCCAGACCTGGTGCAGTATTGTACACCAGGCCTGGTGCAGTATTGTACACCCAGGCCTGGTGCAGTATTGTATACCAGACCTGGTGCAGTATTGTACACCAGGCCTGGTGCAGTATTGTACACCAGACCTGGTGCAGTATTGTACACCAGACCTGGTGCAGTATTGTATACCAGACCTGGTGCAGTATTGTACACCAGACCTGGTGCAGTATTGTACACCAGACCTGGTGCAGTATTGTACACCAGACCTGGTGCAGTATTGTACACCCAGACCTGGTGCAGTATTGTACACCAGACCTGGTGCAGTATTGTATACCAGACCTGGTGCAGTATTGTACACCAGACCTGGTGCAGTATTGTACACCAGACCTGGTGCAGTATTGTATACCAGACCTGGTGCAGTATTGTACACCAGACCTGGTGCAGTATTGTACACCAGACCTGGTGCAGTATTGTACACCAGGCCTGGTGCAGTATTGTACACCAGACCTGGTGCAGTATTGTACACCAAGCCTGGTGCAGTATTGTACACTAGGCCTGATGCAGTATTGTACACCAGTATTGTACACCAGACCTGGTGCAGTATTGTACACCAGACCTGGTGCAGTATTGTACACCAGACCTGGTGCAGTATTGTACACCAGACCTGGTGCAGTATTGTACACCAGACCTGGTGCAGTATTGTACACCAGACCTGGTGCAGTATTGTATACCAGACCTGGTGCAGTATTGTACACCAGACCTGGTGCAGTATTGTACACCAGACCTGGTGCAGTATTGTACACCAGGCCTGGTGCAGTATTGTACACCAGACCTGGTGCAGTATTGTACACCAAGCCTGGTGCAGTATTGTACACTAGGCCTGATGCAGTATTGTACACCAGTATTGTACACCAGACCTGGTGCAGTATTGTACACCAGACCTGGTGCAGTATTGTACACCAGACCTGGTGCAGTATTGTACACCAGACCTGGTGCAGTATTGTACACCCAGACCTGGTGCAACTTATTGTACACTCAAGCCAAAGTGTGTTTTGTATGGCCGCATTGTTCATGTTTATCAAGCAGATGTTTTGTTTACCATCCCAGACTGTGTTGCACTACATGAAGAATGACCTGGCCAAGAATTCTCAACAGTATGTGGTTGTAGCAATACAGAGGTCCTCACTGTGCAATCCTTTACCCCTCCTCCCCCCTCCTACAGCCGGCTGTACCCACCCATCATCCTTCTGGATGAGGTGTATGATTGTGGTGTCCTGGAGCAGGTGTTGGGCGTGGCTAGCTCTCTGAACAAGAGACCGTTCATCATCTGCACCCTGTGCTCCGGGACGACGCGGGGAATCCCCCTCCATCAGCTCCTCTTACATCACCAGGTCAGGGTGATCACCTGCAATCCACAGCAGGAGCCCGTGGTGGGCATCTTGTCCAGATCGTTAAGAAAACGCGTCTTCTACCTAAAAGCTCACTCTCAGTAAGAGATTAGACTGTTTGAGTTCTGGAGTGATGGAGCTATCTTTTCTTTTCCATTCTCAGAACAATTGATCCAGCAGCTGATAGAATGTTGTCTTGGTTACCATACTTGCTTGAACACCTCAACTGCTTTATCAACAAGTTCCATTCAAACAATGTAGCGTTAGGTATGTTTGTGGTGGTGGGATTATTGACTGCTGTGGTGCATATCTGCATGGTCCACTCACCCTCTCATCTCTGCATGCAGGTCCGCGTGTCTTCATGGGGTGTCCCGTGGACCAGCCTGGCCCTGATGTGGAGGTGTGGTTCATCAACCTCTGGAACCATTTCATCATTCCATATCTCATGGGTACTATTATGGCTGGCATTGAGGTGGGTCACATGACGGCAGTACTAGTCCTGTGACCAATCCCTTTTCTCTCTCTAGACTTACTCTGCTGACCCTTGCCTGGATTGGATTGATGTGAGGGAGTGGGTGGTGGAGACGTATCCATGGCAGCCGTCTGTCAATGTGAATCGACTGAGAACGCTGAACCCAGATGACGTAGGCTGGCATCATGGTAAGAAAGCAGGGGGTGGGGGTGGAGCTTGTACTTATCCGCTCCAATGTCTTGCAGCTGTTCGCCCTCAGCATGGTCGAATGAGGTACTTGAATGTAAGTCTTGATTGTTTAAGTTTTGTGGACCTTTTTGATATCAACCCTTGTTCCTTAGGACCCCACAAGGCTTGATGATGATACCAGATCAATGATTCGCATGTCATAATCATGCCTCTACTCCTCCCCCCCCCTTTTTTTTTTCCTTTTCCTTGTGTGTCATTTGTTTGTGGTGCCAGTGATTGTGAACAAAGAGGCTTGTGGCCGTGTCCATGTGTTTTGTGTGTCATGCAATTGATGTCAATCAATTAGTATATTAATACATTTATAATGAGCAGTTAAGCATTGCATGCTACGGATAAACAAAAGCTTGATTGATTAAGCTACATGCTGTTCTCTGGGAATGAGATACAGGGGGTTCTTTTATATTATTTGGATTTTCAAGTCCAGAAAAACCCAAAATATCAATTACTTCTTTTAGAAGTATTTGAAATTGATTTTAATTGTCCAGGGAAGGTTACACACTCTAAGTAGGAGTGGAGGCAGGAGCCCTCAATGGGCAGGGCAAACAGTAAAGGGGATCTGGGCTGCCAGAGACTTGCAAAAGTCCAGTGTATGTCAAAGTTCATATACATTGGCCATCAGATATTGGGGAAAGGAGTTAAGCCAGACCCAGCTTAGGTGGTGATGATCAAGGACATGGTTACCTCAAAGTTGGTATCTGATATGCATAGGAATGTGCAAGTAGATTCATTCCACACTTCCCACATGTTCATCACCCACCTAAGCATGGCTCCTCATCAAAAAACCATCCAGGTATACGTATAGCAGTGCTGACCTGGTGACCATTCTCCTCAAACTACCCTCAGGCACATCATAGGTTCTACACAAGCTAAAACCTTAGTACTGTGGTGTCCAGGGATAGGTTTGTTCAAAGAATGGCTTAATGGTATGATCAGTGGTAGATTCAGGTGTATGTTTCTTGAAGTGTAATAACTCCATTCCGGTCAAAGCTCTGTTAATAAATCTATCAGAGTGGGGTTATGGCAGAGAAGTGCACAGATCCCATCTTCCTGAGGGATAATGGTGCAAAGGCTTTACATGTCGGTCATCACTAGAATACAGTGGTGGCTGTATGAAATGATTAGAATCATGGATGTGCGCTATTACAATGGCCCATTACTTCTTAACATTAAGTTAGTAGCCCAAGACAATGAGGTGGATCACAATGGGATATTAGTGCATCTTCCGGAGATGGTACAAAGTGGCGGTTAGAGGTAGGATATACGCAAAACAGTGCTCATTAAGATATCCAGTTTTGATGGTAAAGGAGGTCATGGTTCAGGATGAAAGCCATAGATAGCACACAAGGTACTATACAGGAGGCCATGGCACCAGGGGTGCAATAAAGCAGGTCATTGTCATAAGACACCACTTAAAACTATAATGTTATTATTGCATTTCCCTGCTCATTTGCCCACAGGAAAAGAAATATTCCCAAATAGATAAACAGGGCCTTGTGATTATCTATGCAGGTATGGAGTTGAAAAATTTAACCAATACATTTTTAGTCTTTGGTTAGGTACTTCACTCTGACCCAATACCTTTACAATATCTGATCTGAAGTGTTGACACTCTATGAGTCTCAGCCTGTCCTTGCTATTGTATCAGTAGTGGTAGGATTTGATACAGAGCACCTACAGTAAATAGATTCAGCAAAGGAACATAGCAATGCAGTAGGCATAGCCCAAAACAATAACCTCTATTCTAGAAAGTGTTCTAGTGAAGACAATGCTTGTGCATTGAAATGTTCGGCTAGTTAGAACCTCAGTACCTTACATGTTGCATGTTAATAAACTCCACCTGTTCTTACAAGAAACTGTCCTGAGCTAGTGGCCCTTAAGGAGACTAGCAGGATAGCAGGATGTCTATAAAAAGATCTTGGCATGACATGCCATGATTTGTTCCAAATTCATGCATGATATGTTTTCGCATGTGTTTCACTTTTTTTAGAGCACTGTTGGACATGCTTATGTCATTAAATTGTAGGCATAAAAAAAAATCACTCTTCTAACTTGTACAGGTTGAAGCGCGTTCCCCCGAGAAGTTATAAAGCGGCACGCCCAACAGTGCTCTAAACAAATGGAACACATGCAAAAACATATCACACATGAATTAGGAACATGTCATGCCAAGATTTTTTGTAAGGCACTGATCCAAAATCTGATACATGTACAGCCAGGAGTCACATTACTCCAATGTTAAGTGGACTAACCCAAGGGCTGACCAGTATAGCATAATGGAATCTCGCAATCTGATTGGTCTATTGCAGGTACCTATTTTTCGTAGAAACCTCGTTACAGCGTAATCGCGTTCTCTAAATGCCAGCGGGTGTAGAATACCCGCCCTCTGGCACTTAGAATACCCGCCCGCTGGCACTTAGAATACCCGCCCGCTGGCACTTAGAACACCCGCGGTCTGGGGACCAGAGTGATTTTATAGTACATGTACATGTACTGGTTCGAACATACGGAATATTAATCGCAGAGTTAGGAACAGGGACACTGTTGGTCTTAATAGCCCTCACGGATTTCATTTGTCGAACTGGGCAGGTCTTAACTAAAGGAATGTTTTTTTAAATGTAAAATTGCGCTATGAACTCCAACAGTTTTCCGCGATGAACATGCCTTATTTTCCGTATCTTCGAAGTAGTAGACTGATATCGGAGTACATGCTCTAGTATCTTCCTGTACAACAATTGAGTCGGGTCACCAGACTTGAGTACCCGCCCTCTAGCATTCTACTTCACGAGTCACGACGGCAAGTCTTCGCTAGGGTTTTTTGAACCCTCAGTCTCAGACGTCAACGAGCAAGTCAACAGATACGGAAACCGCGCATGCGCAATATAATTTTAACGGGACGTACGTAAACATATCGACATGCGCGTTGCTATAGTCTAAATCAGTTAGACACTGTCACCTTCGGGATCCACGTGATTTAGAATCCCTCGGGCCCTTAGTAGCGCCCTCGCTACCGCTCGGGACGCTACAGCCCAGGGCCCTCGGGGATTCTAAATCACGTAGATCCCTCGGTTCCTGTGTCTAACTATTATTAACTCAAGGGCTGACCAGTGTTAAGTGGACTAACCCAAGGGCTGACCAGTGTTAAGTGGACTAACCCAAGGGCTGACCAGTGTTAAGTGGACTAACCGGCTGACCAGTGTTAAGTGGACTAACCCAATGGCTGACCAGTGTTGAGAGCATTCAGGGTGCCCCAGAGTCTGTTGGCCTCAGCAAGGCTGAGAATGATGGCTTATGTGTCATACATTGAGGATGTGGTAATGCCCTCCTAGGCAACTGTATCCCATGTGATATGCAATCTCAGTTGATTTAGAAGTAGGGGTAGTGATAGGTAAGTGGAGTAGGGGTAGTGATAGGTAAGTGGAGTAGGGTCAGTGGTAGGTAAGGGGAGAAGTTACTAACTTATTTGTATTTAGCATGCTTGTTTTTTCATGTTTTGTAAATGCTTGGCACTAAATGAAATATAACCATTCGCCACTAGTTGAACTCATCCTGCCATGTGCAGGTGATCTGTATACATGTGTGTCAAGGGGATCAGATATGATAGCATGCCTTGGTATGGTGGAAGGGTTGGCTTATATTGTGTTGGGGTCAGACATACATGTACATGTACATGTACAGACACAGATTGTTGCCATGGCAACCAAATATCTGTTAAGGCCATGCAACCATTGTCATGAAATGTACTCATATGTTCAAGCATAAGGCCGTCTAATGCACAAGTTTTGCTCTGAAACTGTATGAAAATCAGATTACACAATTGTATATTCTAATAATTCATCTCCTGTACCACCATTACAGCCTGCACACCTTGCTAGCAAAGCTCCAACGTTTGCCCATATAAGAGCTATGCTCAGTTCGCCATAGGGTAGAATGGATTTGGAACAACACAGCTAAGAAGCTAAATGTGATCCCCAACACCCATAATGTCCTAGAGCAAGGTGGATACAGACCCAACCTACACACAGTATTGGTCATTCAGCTGTCACACTTGCTTCAGATATCATTTTGGCATTGAGCTGTGATGTGAGGTCATTAGTAATGAAAACATCGGCCGGCTATGTCCTGCTCTTCTCTGGTGATCACTTCCCATCTCTTCTGTATGTGCAAGTACCAAACCATCTCATTCATGTAGTGTGTACAACATGCATGTATGTGAATTTGTGTTAACATGGTTGGTTGCTTCACACCCCAAGGCACCATCAATTGACACCACAAATGGTGTAAATGAGGCTCCTCTAGCAATAGCTGCAATGTTGTATTGTTTATTCTTTTCTCCTTCAGCTGATGACAGGACTGCTGCCACACGTCTTTGAACATGAGAGGGTGCATCTGTGCCTATCACACGTACATCAAAAAGTGGTTGAGCCTGGGGCTGCCAAACCCCTTGTACACCAAGGTCAGTGATTAAGGAGGGTTCGCCTGCTGCTTCACATGCCTCTTGTATCACTGGTTCCCGGAGAATGTCCTTATGAACAATAGATGACAGGTCACCAATAGTGACATCTGGTAATGAGACCTCCTTTCTTGCAATCCAGGGCATTATTTTTAAGGTGTGTGTGTATGTGTGTGTGTGTGTGTGTGTGCGTGTGTGTGTGTGTGTGTGTGCGTGTGTGTGTGTGTGTGTGTGTGTGTGTGTGTGTGTGTGTGTGTGTGTGTGTGCCTTAGAGGATGGTCATGCATCCCTTTAGTTGTGGAAGTGTTCGGGGACAATGAAGCTTTCAATGTGCTGTCTAAACTGTCAAAAAAGGTGGCCACCCAGCTATGTAGACCCCTAGATGAGGGATGAGGTTACATCAACCATTTACAGTCGCCTTAGCCTCATCCTCATGAGGCCAGGGTCATTTTGACCAGATGTGTCCCACCAACCACAACTTTTGACTTTTAGTTGTAGTGCTTTTTAGTTGTGAGTCAAGTATATTATTTGTAATAGTAATTATTAAGTATCACATGAAGTTTTTTTAATTTTTTTAAATATCATCTGTTCCACACTCACTCAGAAGTTCCTGTCAAACAAAATTGAGGATTGTCAGTTCAAGGAACTATTTGATAACTCCACTCTAATTGACAGGGCTCGTCTATTATTCATTTCATCACCCCATGCCTCAGCTTGGCTACCATCCCCTAGCACGGGCCTTCACTTGGAGCCTTCTGAGTTTTAGGTGGTGATAAAATGGTGGCTCGGTATTCCAGTTGCTCAAGGTCACAGCTGCTCTCAATGTAATGCTGCCTTGGGTGCTTATGGCCATCATGCTCTGAGTTGCAAGTTGGGGGGGGGGGATGTTGTCTCTTATCACAACAGGTTGAGAGATATCTTCAATGATATTTGTCACTCTGTGTGTCTTGCTCCACAACTAGAGATGGGTGGGTGGTCTAGGGATCGTACTCGTCCAGCTGATGTTCTTCTTCCAAACTGGGTCCTGGGTAAGCCAGCAGCTTTTGACCTGTCTGTCACATCAATGCTAAATGCAGAAATTTTTCAAGAAGCGTGTGTGACAGCAGGTTCAGCTGCCTTGGCTGCCCAGATCCACAAGCATCGAGTAAATGATGAAAGGTGCAGGGAACTAGGCTGGGCATGTATCCCTCTTGTGGTGGAGACGTATGGATGTTGGGGTACTGAGGCTATTCAAGCACTGTCAAGACTTGCCGATTGTGTCTCCATTTGTCCACTATCCCAAGAATGGTTTGAGGTACATCACGGTTGTAGATGGTATGAGTGAGGTTTATCTTGAACTGGAGACCCCCCCCCCCCCCCCCCCCCCCCCCCCGCAGGCCCCTATGCAAGCAGGCTGTTAGCATTAGGCAGCTCAGAGCTGTATGACGTCAACAATTAGTATAGCTGAGCAGGGATACCAATAGCTAGGTGCATGGATTGGTAGGATCATAGATACTTGAGTATCGTACGTATTTATACGTATGGTTGGGTGAGAGCCGGAATAGCTGGATAGACGTTAGGGCTCACCAGATGTGGAAATAGAATGCAGCTTCTGATTATTGTAGGAGGGCCAACTTAAGTTAAGGGCGGGGACAAGCCTCCTCCCAGCAAGGGGGTATGGGGGTCAAATCGGTTAAAACCTTTTTCGAAGGGATTCAATGCTTTTAATATAACGAAGTTGCAGAACCCAGTGACGATGAATACGTAAAGTAATAACGTTCACCCGTCCCCAGTCCACATATTACGTAGCCAGCATTGATTAACTGGATATATATTATTGTATTTGCGGTATCTTGTCATGTGCCCCCTATCCATAAATTTTATCTCAAGCTCATACTAATAATATTATTGTACATCAGGGCGCTCAAAGATGGCGTTACAAGATACCGACGTCGACAGGCAGGTTTGTATTCGCCTTAAGGAGACACAATCGTCGTTCACCAGATACTTAACGTCTCTGTAGATCCAACAGATGAAAAAGTTTATCGAGCAGGAAGCCAAAGAGAAAGCAGATGAAATCGCAATCAAGGTGAGGGCCAAGCAGAAAGCATAATAGTAACAAGATGGGTAATGGTGAAGGGGTTGGGATTGTGGAGGGAAAGTAGGCGACGATTGTTCTGCATTCATTAGCGGAGCGGAGTGTGTTGGTGTGTGTGTGTGTATTGTTTTTCCACAATGAGAACCTTTGAGGCCTTTCAATGCATATGGAGCGGATCAATGTTCACATGTTCCTTTCAGGCTGAGGAAGAATTCAACATTGAGAAAGGGCGACTGGTGCAGTCAGAGAAGTTGAAGATATCGACATACTATGAACGCAAGGAGAAGCAGGTGGAACTCCAAAGGAAGATGTAAGAGGAGTCATGGGGATGGAGATGAGTGTGTGTGTGTGTGTGTAAGAGGAGTCATGGGGATGGAGATGAGTGTGTGTGTGTAAGAGGAGTCATGTGGATGGAGATGAGTGTGTGTGTGTAAGAGGAGTCATGTGGATGGAGATGAGTGTGTGTGTGTGTGTAAGAGAAGTCATGGGGATGGAGATGAGTGTGTGTGTGTGTGTGTGTGTAGGTGTGTATGTGTGTGTATTGCAATGTATGCATATATGGATGGATGTTTTATACTGGTTGGACTACCACTATCCAGTCAACGATCCAACCTGCTTAACCAAGCCAGACTATCTGTGCTGAAGGCGAGGGATGACAATATCAGGGTATGGTTGGCCTCTTGTTATGGGTAGAGTGTCAACCATCATCCTCTGTGCACCTACTTCCAGAGAATTCTGGAGGAGACGCGCAAGTATCTAGGTGAAGTCACTAGTGATGCTGCAAAGTATGAGAAGCTGCTAGAGTCCCTCATCACACAGGTAGGTCAGCTTGCCAGTGGGGGGGCTGCTTCCATCAATATATATCTGTGATCGATCATCTTCCAACAACCAGTGCCTGTACCAGCTGTTGGAAACCGATGTTCTAGTTCGATGTCGTGAACGTGACATTGGTCATGTCAAGGTAGTTAGTTACTGGCATCCCAAGATGGCGGTTGCTCATGCATTACATCATTTTCTTTATACAGAACGTGTTCCAGAAGACAAAGGAAGGCTTCAAAGCTGCCACAGGAAAGGACGTTACCTTGACGATTGATACGGACTACCTTCCAGCCGAATGGTTAGTTTGTGGTGGCATGCAATTTGGTAAAAAGAATCGTGTTTGCCAAACAACAGTGCTGGTGGAGTGGAATTGACAACTCGAGATGGAAGAATCAGAGTAACGAACACACTGGAGAGTCGTCTTGAGCTCATCAGTAGTCAGGTATGATGACACCCTCCTAAAGGTTACCTTGTGTGGTACTCAACCTTTCTCCAGCTCATTCCCGTGATCCGTACACTCTTATTTGGAGAAAATGAATCTCGCCACTTTACAGATTAAGCTAGCCGGACATGTAATGTTCTAATAGATCTGGCCAGCCAATTGATACTCTCGAACATAGTATAGTGTTCACATGTGTGTTCAGTTGCATATTATTAATATTATTATTATTATAGTTATGAAAGAACACACACATATCAGCTAGCTGACATGAAGTACAGGCTGTGCAGCTTTCAGCTTCAAAAGGCGTCGCAATCTCCGAACTTGAGCTTCAATGAAACTTACTTTAAGTTCTGTATTCGACATGTGGTGTGCCTGCAAACAAGAGCGAGATTATGGTTGTGGCCTTAACTCGCACAAGCACACACCTCTTCTACATCCAAGATCTTTTTGAAGAAGGTATCGGTCAGGCATTTTGTAGCATTGGTCTTGAGCCGTTCAATGTCGGCAGACCGTACTCCTTCAGAGAGTTCCACGGGCCCCAATCTCTGCCCAGGAGTGGCTGCAGATGAAGTCTCTGTGTGTGTATGCGATGGGTTAAATAAACATGCCATCAAGGAGTGCATACCGTTAACCCCTTGCAGACGCCTCATGGTTGGTCTGCTGATCAGACTGGGTAGTGCTGCATCCGGCTCTATATCAAGAGGCTTGCAATGCTCCAGGTAGAAGGACAGGTGTCTCCAGAGAATGTACAAGCAGTTCTCTACAGCGTCTGGGAGGAAGGAGGGGAGGGAAAGATGAATACACTTATGGGAAATGGCTGTGCATCCAGAGGCCACGCCCACTTACACATGTACAGTTCCAGCTGAAGTTTCTTGTGCTGTACGAGAGCCTTGAGCGTCTTCCTGGCCACAAGCTGTTGCTGGGTTGTGGGGATACCAGCAGCGCTGCCAGGTAGAAGCTAAGGTGCACACACATGAGGAAGAGAGGGTTACCATAGTTCAATACCCATGAGAGGGGGGGGGGATGACCAACCTGCCTCAGTTCTTCAGAGGACATAGCACCGGGCACTCCAACCTTCTTGCTCAGTGCTTGATAGGACTCAAATGTGGAAAGGTATCCTTCTGTGCACTCTCGAATGTGTCGAACAAGCATCCCAAGAGATGGACTTCCCGATGTGTCAGCTGTAAACAAAGAATAAGGACAACCGGTCAATATAGTATTTCTGAAATTTTGCAAAGACATGCTTCAAAATCAGTAAATTCCTACCAACCCCCCCCCCCCCCCCCCTCCCCCAATAACTTGCACCTACCCCCACTTGGGCCACGCGTAGGGAAGAGAGCTTCTGAGAGATCAGAATTGAGCAGAACACAGGAAATGGAGGCAGGACGGTCTGGGCCTGAGGTAACCAAAACGACTGAACCAGAGGTGCAAAAAAAAAAATGCATTACACATACCACTGCCCATCGTCATGGCAGCACGAGCATAGTCAACCACATTGCAGCAGATTTTCTGTACCACAATAAACACTTCTTCAGATGAGACAGAGTCCTTCAGTTCTCCTGTCTCCTCCGCCAATAACATGGTAACCAACTGTTTCCAGGTGGCCTGGGAGCAGTACACAGGCAACAGGGACACCATGAGGCGATGTATTCTCATCAAACCTCCAGCCAGTGACGACGTCTGATTGGTCCAGTCGTGACCTGCAGTGCGTATGTGTGTCATCAGAGCTGTCACACCCACCCACCCACCCACCCACCCACCCACGTACCCATCCACCCACGTACCCATCCACCCACCCACCCACGTACCAACTCCACATTTGCCAATAACTGCAGTCACAAGTTGCAACTCATGTAATGATGTGAGATCGAACGCAGAGCCTAGCTGGTCCTTCAAGACCCTAGACAGGACATCACTATGCTGAGCCAGCAGGTGGGACACTTGGGTTGTTGCTTCCCTTTGGGATGGGCCGGGGGTGGAGACAAGAGCCGACAGGAACTTGAATAGAGGAACCAGCAGCTGGTGATAGCGCGACATAACGGAGGGAACAAAAGTGGTTGGAAGAGAACTGGAAGGTAGTAGGGGAGCCGCTTCAGGCCTCTGGTCAATAAAGCGACACTCGTTGAAGTGAACAAGAACATTGAGGTTGACTAGCTCCCGGCAACCATGGGATGACTGGGCAATGCGAGTGAGGAAGGCCTGTATGTGTGTGTGAGTGCATGTGTGTGTGTATGTGTGAGTGCATGTGTGTGTGCATGTGTGTGCATGTGTGTATGTGTGAGTGCATGTGTGTGTGCATGTGTGTGTATGTGTGTGTATGTGTGTGTATGTGTGAGTGCATGTGTGAGTGCATGTGTGTGTATGTGTGTGCATGTGTGTGAGTGTATGTGTATGTGTACGTGTGTGTGCATGTGTGTACAAAAAGAGAAGCCACCCACATCACATTGGGACGTCACAGTACGAGTGTCATGTGACTTGCAAGCACTCATTTAGAGACCATCACACGATTATAACAGCACAGATATACAAGGAGACACATCGCAGGTCACTAACTGAAAGTGTACCAATATAATTAGAAACAAAGAGCTAACGTTGATATATAGATGAAGCTTAGTAGAACAAGTATTATATAAGTTGCTAGGTATTACCCTCTTGTACACATGCACATGTAGCATTTAGCAAGAGGTGTTGCACCAATCATATTTCAAGTGTGAAAGCACAACAGTGAAAGTACTAATCTTTAAAAGACCTTGCCCCCTACCTACCATCTTGCCCCCTACCTACCATCTTGCTCCCTACCTACCATCTTACCCCCTACCTACCATCTTGCCCCTACCTACCATCTTGCCCCCTACCTACCCCCTTGCCCCCTACCTACCATCTTGCCCCCTACCTACCATCTTGGACTCGTAGACATAGAGAGCCTTGAGTGGCTCCGGAGATGGGAGGAGCATCCTTTGGAGTGCCTCATCCTCCCACTGCACACTGGCACAAAGCTTCTGCAGGTAACCCTTGGCAACCATGAACCTCAGCCATTTGCCTTCTCTGTCAAAAGTAATGATGGCGTCCAGCAATGCTAGGGAAAGCATCTGAGGAAATAAGGTGTGATGTCACCTTCCAGCACCCTTAACATGCACATGAGGTGTGATGTTACCTTCCAGCACCCTTAACATGTACATGAGGTGTGATGTCACCTTCCAGCACCCTTAACATGCACATGAGGTGTGATGTCACCTTCCAGCACCCTTAACATGTACATGAGGTGTGATGTCACCTTCCAGCACCCTTAACATGCACATGAGGTGTGATGTCACCTTCCAGCACCCTTAACATGTACATGAGGTGTGATGTCACCTTCCAGCACCCTTAACATGCACATGAGGTGTGATGTCACCTTCCAGCACCCTTAACATGTACATGAGGTGTGATGTCACCTTCCAGCACCCTTAACATGCACATGAGGTGTGATGTCACCTTCCAGCACCCTTAACATGTACATGAGGTGTGATGTCACCTTCCAGCACCCTTAACATGCACATGAGGTGTGATGTCACCTTCCAGCACCCTTAACATGCACATGAGGTGTGATGTCACCTTCCAGCACCCTTAACATGTACAGCCAAGCTCATGCAACTCTTAATGTTATGTAGGAAACTAAACTTTCCTCCTCTCACCTGTAAACAGCCAACCCATCAGTCCCTTAACAATTGTACAAAACAGGGGAACAGTATAGTTGATTAGGGATAATGCCGACAATTAATAACTTAGGAGACATCAATAACTTAGGCATAGGTGCACACCTACCCCTACCCCAGGTGCACACCTACCCCTACCACAGGTGCACACCTACCCTCCTGACTACCACAGGTGCACACCTACCCTGCAGACCTCCTGACTACCAGAGGCATCCCTGCACACAGTCTCCATCAAGGGCTCCCCAAAGCTGTTGAGCTGAGACAGGCTCTCGGCCCTTAGCAGCCCCTCCCTGCTGTGGGGCTGCCACAGACTGGCTGTGGCCATGTCTTGGGTGGGGTGCTCCAAGGTAAGGTGGAGGAAGGAGAGGAGGGACCCGTAGAGGTACGCACGCACACGCTGCATCCCCAGGGAGGACATGAGGACACTCTCTGCCAGACCCTTCAAGATGGCGTGGAGTGGACCAGAGTATAGGACAGCGAGGACAGAGTCTGTGAGGGAAGGAAGGAGGGGGAGGGGAGGGAGGGAAGGGGGGGAGGGGAGAGAGGGAAGGAGGGGAGGGGGGGGGAGGGGAGGGAGGGAAGGAGGGGGAGGGGAGGGAA
Organism: Spongilla lacustris; assembly: GCA_949361645.1. Lineage (NCBI taxonomy): Eukaryota > Metazoa > Porifera > Demospongiae > Spongillida > Spongillidae > Spongilla > Spongilla lacustris. The sequence continues at coordinate 1,250,601 of OX442434.1, read as the reverse complement.
GGAGGAGGAGGGGAGGGAAGGAGGAGGAGGGGAGGGAGGGAAGGAGGGGAGGGAGGGAAGGAGGGGGAGGGGAGGGAGGGAAGGAGGGGAGGGAGGGAAGGAGGGGGAGGGGAGGGAGGGAAGGAGGGGGAGGGGAGGGAGGGAAGGAGGGGGAGAGGAGGGGGAGGGAGGGAGAGAGAGGAGGAAAGCAGGGAAGGGGCAGCAGGTTACACGTGAAAAGCGTATAGCTTGTGCATGCAGGCCTGTGCACATGGTCAAATCATATCCCTCGTGTGCAATATATATACCAGGAGCAGTGGACCACTGAGGACACAGAACACCAAGGATATACTATCACTTATACTTACACCTAACCCAGTGCCAACCTTCTACCCCACCTACCACTCTGCTGGCTTGTAGCAAAGGAGATAGTGGCCTTGAGGTGGGACATCAGCGTTAGGACAATGCCGTGCACGGAAGCAACAAGATCAGAAGACCGATTCCGCTCTACCTGAAGGGTAAGTGTCCAATAAGAGCTCTGTACAACTATAGTGATGGTGTGTGCCTGCATGTGTAGGTACATGTGCCTATGTGTGATGTGTATGTGTATGTGTTGTGTCTGCCTGTGTGATGTGTGATATGTGCCTGTGTGATGTGTGATATGTGCCTGTGTGATGTGTGATATGTGCCTGTGTGATGTGTGATATGTGCCTGTGTGATGTGTGATATGTGCCTGTGTGATGTGTGATATGTGCCCAAGTGTTGTGCGTGCCTGTGTGTGATGTGTGATGTGTTGTGTGGTAGTGTGCCCTGTGTGTATGGGCCTTAACCTTTAGCAGCAGTTCTTGGAGAACTTCAAAGAGGATGAGGACCTTGTGCTCCAGAGGTATCAGGTCCTGCCCCAGGGTGATCAGAGTCACCTCCACCAGCTGACGCCACGCCTTGAATAGTGTGGAGTGGGCGTGGGCTACCTCCAAACAACGGTTCCGTTCCACCACCGTATCAAGGATGGATCGGATCTCCTGCAGTAGAGGAAATCATATATTTATGTAAAGGAACACACACACACACACACACATAAAAGCATTTGCTTTAAAATAAACAAGGTGCAGCATGCGCCAACATAAACAAAATATACAACCAATCAAGACATAATAGGAGGTTGATATCTAGACTAGCAAATTGTTTAATTGGGCTACGCACATACACACAGTAGTTATTTGCTTATTGGGAACTCGCGTATTGGACCACATGCCACTATGAAATAGATTCTTAAAGAGCTACACTGCACACCATACACTGCACACCACACACTGCACACCATACACTGCACACCATACACTGCACACCACACACTGCACACCATACACTGCACACCACACACCATACACTGCACACCATACACTGCACACCATACACTGCACACCACACACTGCACACCATACACTGCACACCACACACTGCACACCATACACTGCACACCACACACTGCACACCACACACTGCACACCATACACTGCACACCATACACTGCACACCATACACTGCACATCATACACTGCACACCATACATGGGAATTTAGAGTTTGTCCAATACCTTCACATCCCTCACCTACACCACACCCCCTTGTCCCCACACCTTCACATCCCTCACCTACACCACACCCCCTTGTCCCCACACCTTCACATCCCTCACCTACACCACACCCTTGTCCCCCACACCTTCCTCACCTACACCACACACCCTTGCCCTACCCTCACCTACACCTTCCCCACACCTTCACACATCCACACTCACCTCAATCAAACTATGCCTCTGTGCAGCACTGGGTGCACCAGAATAAGAGTTCAACTCTTCCATCAGTATGGCTCTAAGTGCCCTCACGTCAGTACACCTGAAGCCACTCCAGTACTCCACCACCTCACACGACTGGATCGTTTGCTCCACGGCCTTCTGGTCAAACTCTACCACCTTGAGGGGCGGGGCAGCGGGGCACCCAAAGTCCACCGTCTCCAACAGCTGAAGCATCTTCCTCTGAGTGCCGGCTGGACCCTCGTCCAACAACAGCCCAACCAGACGCTGAGCGTGTGAGCGCAGCTGAGTCAGAGAGGTCACCCTCATCTCCACGGCAACCATCTGCATCACCTTGGCCTGCTGGTGGAGGAGGGGCACGTGGCTCTTGTCTTGCTTTGCCGCCAGAGCCATAGGGAGGTGGGAGAGCTGTACGTAGAAGAAGTCGTGGTTGTTCCTGAGGAAGCGCAGGGCAGGGGTGGAGAGGTCAGGGTGCCCACATATCAGACACAGGACATGGTAGCACAGCTCGGCCAGCCTGGGGAACTGGTGGTGGTGCCCTTCAAGGTGCAGGGGGTCACGGCTGTGTTCCACGAGGCTCAGAATGGAATGGAGGCAGGTCCTTAGTGAGCCAAGCACACCTGTGCAGATAGCAATCTGAATAATGCCCGCCATGACCACTGACACTAAATAACTTTAACAATATTGTGCTGTACTGGTACCAATAGCCTTATATTGTAACTTAGCAACCCTTCACTGGACGGACACCCTGAGGTGCACCAGATGACACCCTGAGGTGCACCGGATGACACCCTGAGGTGCACCGGATGACACCCTGAGGTGCACCGGATGACACCCTGAGGTGCACCGGATGACACCCTGAGGTGCACCGGATGACACTCTGAGGTGCACCGGATGACACCCTGAGGTGCACCGGATGACACCCTGAGGTGCACTGGATGACACCCTGAGGTGCACCGGATGACACCCTGAGGTGCACCGGATGACACCCTGAGGTGCACTGGATGACACCCTGAGGTGCACTGGATGACACCCTGAGGTGCACTGGATGACACCCTGAGGTGCACTGGACATACACCCTGAGGTACACCGGATGACACCCTGAGGTGCACTGAACATACACCCTAGGGGTACAACCTCGCCCTTTCACCTCAAGTTCCTTACCAGGGTCCTGAAGAGTGGTCTCTTTGGTCTGCTTTCGGGACCTAACATCAAACCCAAGCAAGAAGTGAGCAATTGGCATGTTGGTACATGAAGCCAAGAGCTTGAGAATGTCCAGCTGCACAGCACAATGTACTTGGGACACTGAGCTGAAATCTGCCTCAGCAACATCTTTTGATGAGGGGGAGCAGGAGGGGGAGGAGGGAGGGGAAGGAGGGGAGGAGGAGGAGGGGAAGGAGGGGAGGGGGAGGGAGAGGAGGGGAGGAGGAGGAGGAGGAGGAGGAGAGGGAGGAGGAGGAGAGGGAGGAGGAGGAGAGGGAGGAGGAGGAGAGGGAGGAGGAGGAGAGGGAGGAGGAGGAGAGGGAGGAGGAGGAGGAGGAGAGGGAGGAGGAGGAGAGGGAGGAGGAGAGGGAGGAGGAGGAGAGGGAGGAGGAGGAGAGGGAGGAGGAGGAGAGGGAGGAGGAGGAGAGGGAGGAGGAGGAGAGGGAGGAGGAGGAGAGGGAGGAGGAGTGTTTAATAGGAGGGCCATCAGGGACTAAACATACCTGTTACAGGAACACTATCATAGTCATCCCATTCTAAGTGTTCCACAAAACCCTGCAATATCTCCATAGAAATATCCTTCATCAGGTATGCGTGTGTGTGCATGTGTGTGTGGTGTGTGTGGTAAGAGTCAATCAGTACACGTTATTGTTATACACATTATACCTTATCTCCTATAATTGTGGTCACCAGGTCTCTCGAAGCTTTGGGTGAGTGGCAGACCCAGTACAGAATCCTCACTGCCTCCAAGCTCAGCTCTGGGGTGTACCTTGAAAGAGTCACACACCTACACACCACGAGAGAGATGGACATGAGAAAAGGAAAAGTAAGAACTGATAGTACATCTGGCAAGTGGTGAGATTACATGTAGCACAAACACACTGTGTCATTGGTCCATATCCTGATACCTCATATCCTGGATACCTACCTGGCTATGTTCACCAGATGGTCTTCCTTCTCAGTCCTGGGGTTGATCCCCTGCAGTAGCTCTGTCAGAGAGCTGATCACCAAGCTCTGGCCCTTGGTGCTCTGGCGTAGGTGTGCAACAAACTCCTCCTCCCTGGCCAGTGTGGTAACAAACAGCTTGAGCGCGCAGAGGGTGGCTCGGGTGAGGTCGACCTTCTCAGCAATGGCGCGGGGTTCAAAGGTGGCGGACATTGTGGCGACGCCCTCATCCAAGATGGCCAACAACTGCAAAGAAGGGTTAAAGAAGATATAGCGTTAGTGGGAGACATGTGTGGCCTACACACTCAACACCCCACCTTCTCCCCAAGTCTACACATACATGTTTACAGCACATTTGAATATCTCAGAGGTTAACAGGCCATACCTAGCAAATTGAACTCATAAGTGGTGACAGTTATTTGTACTTCTGGGTACAGTGAGTACATACATAGATATGTCTTTAAGCCTATACACACACACACACACACACACACACACACACACACACACACACACACACACACACACACACACACAGACACACACACACACAGACACACACACACAGACACACACACACACACACAGACACACACACACAGACACACACACACAGACACACACACACAGACACACACACACAGACACACACACACAGACACACACACACAGACACACACACACAGACACACACACACAGACACACACACACAGACACACACACACATACACACCTTTTTAAGCAGCTGCGAATGGGTCATCATGTGAACAAAGAGGGTGTGGCCAGGAGCTGATGGCAATACACTGGGGACCACTCCAGGGTTGGAGAATGGGTACGTGCGAACCACAAAATCCTCATCATTTATCACGTGATTGGCAAGCAGCTTGGAGAAGATTTCCAACACAAGGGTTGCAACTTGCCACTGCACAAATGCAATAACGTAAACACCCGGGCATGATGGGGTCATGTGACTGTCACTTGCCTTCTCATTTGGGTCTGAATACGCTCTGGTGTCAAACTTGAGAAACACAGAGTCCCTCAAGAACTCCAAATATGGTTGAAACCCAGGTATCCGGTGGCCTGTTCCAAGGTTGCTCGGAATGGGGACGCTAATCAACTTTTCAATGAGAGTCAGGAACGCCCTTGTCAGTGGGTATTCTTCCGCTTTTGACTCTATTTCCTCCAGTTCAACCTTAAGTCAAACCACATAGGTTGGTAATTTTATAACAAGATAATTTTTTTACTAAGAACAAAACTATAAAACGTGCACACACTTCCACTATGTACAGAAGCTCATACCTGGATACTGCCCTCCTGTTTGGACGATGGCCCGCCATGAAGTGCTAGTGAACTGGGTACAGTGTTCAGAATCTGCAGGGAACGGAGGCAGATGTCACAGAGACAGCAGACACACGAGCTCTTTTACCTGAGAGATCTCAACTGTGAGCCACATGGAACCAGCTATCTCCGGGGAGATGGCAAAGGCAGCAAGTGTCAAGAGAATGTCGGCCTTCAGTATTCTGGGAACAGCACAACCGAGCAGGCCAAAGAGGCTGGCCACAGGCAGCCACGACTGGTTCTCATACATTACTACACGAGCTCCTTCAGACTGGAAGATGGAACAGCACAATTAGGAAATGAAGAGGTGAGACATACGAGCAGGAGGAGGAGGAGGAGGAGGAGGAGGAGGAGGAGGAGGAGGAGGAGGAGGAGGAGGAGGAGGAGGAGGAGGAGGAGGAGGAGGAGGAGGAGGAGGAGGAGGAGGAGGAGGAGGAGGAGGAGGAGGAGGAGGAGGAGGAGGAGGGAGGTGTGGAAGGGAAGGTGGGGGAGGACAGAAGGAGAATAAAAGGTAGGGGAAGAGAGACTGGATAAGGGAGATGTAGAGTCCAAAGGTAGGGAGAGAGTGGGGGGGGAAGGGGAGAGAACAGGGGTGAGGGTGGTAGTGTAATGGGAGAGCCGGGGGGGGGGGGGGGGGGGGGTGGAGGGGGAGAGCGGGGAGATACATTTATGCCTCGCTATGCAACATCAAGTGCAGACCTGTGTGGCAATGATGCGTATTAGCCTGAGAACAGCCCTAAGGCCCTCCAGCTCCACTGGAGAGATGGCACACCCCGTTGCTGTTTGACGGACACCTTCGTCTTTCCGTAATCCTACATAGTAGTTCTGCAGCGACCAAAAGAAGTGATCCAATGATATTGCTGCGCTGGGTCCACCTCCTCCTGAGAGAGAATGATCAGTGACCATGAGTGAGAATGTGTCATATTACATGTGTACTATACTCATTGCTGGCAGATGTCCTTTTTTTGTTGTTCTCGCTGTATAATGTTCAACCTTTGGTCATATGTATATTATTATTATCAAAATATATAATGTGTGATATACTCAACATCAATCAAAGGTTATATGTCAAATCAAATCATGATTTGTAAGGCCACAAACAATCAAGATTTTGACTTACAGGTTATTTCTGTTCCCTAAAAACTACTACATCGGGAGGAATGCAATTTACATACTCCCAATGAAACTAATTGGCACAACTTGAGAACAGGTAACCTTCCAGACCCTCCATCCACACATGCATTGTGGCAAAATGTCAATGATTATGATTATATTTGTCAAAAGGAAGGTGGGTCAATTTTGGTGTAAAGTGAGTTATTCATAAGCTATTGAACAACAAAAATCATTTTATGTGGTAGACAGTGTGAATCTATATTACATGTACATGTACATGTAAAGTATCTTTAGAATCAACTTAATTGACACATACACACATACACACATACACACACACATACACATGCACACACACATGTACACACATACACATAAAAATGCACACACATACACATGTATATAAATACAGATGCACACTCTCTCATGCACAACGTACACACCTAAGCTGGGGCTGTTGGCCTTCAAGAAGTTGAAGCAGTGATGTGCTGCCTCAGGTGAGTTAGAAAGACCACACAACATGTGCATGAAGGAAGCAAACAGAGGGGCAGAGAGGAGACTGCTACAGATTGTGATGAACTTGCACAGGCTAACCTGTGTGTGTGTGTGTGTGTATGTGTGTGTGTGTGTGTGTGTGTGTGTGTGTGTGTGTGTGTGTTGTGTGTGTGTGTTATAATTGAGCACACAAAACACAAAAGTGCTCACTTGTCGTTGGGGAGCTCTCTGCAGCCTTCTGTACTGATTATCGAGGTGGTTCCAGAACTCTGACGAGAGGTTCAGCTGGTGTGGGTCACTGCTGTACAGATCTCCAATCTGGGCAAAAACATTAATTAATCCACAGCCTTAACCGTTAACCTTCAGGTCATTTACAAGCACTTAGAGTGCTTAAATAAGGATGCCCTTTCTGTGCTGCACAAAATGTTTATTCTTATTGCACCATCATCAATTGCAAAGCCCAACAATCTGGCTGATATCATATTCCAATATGTCTCATTTTATACAGCCCATCTCTCTCTCCCATCTGTCTCTAGTCTATCCTACACTAGCAAAGTCAACAGAAACACCTTCAGAACTGGTAGAAGAGGTGAAGTAACAGTGCCATGAATTGAAATATAAAGTATCTCGCCATCTGTCAGATAACTACAGGCTTACCAGTCTCATCAGGTCCTCAAAATCTTTCCGCGCGTTCAAGAGTGGGGAATCCCCCTCGCTAAGCCTCATCATGGTCTCCCTGGCGACCTCATCGGCCTGGTTCCTCAGCTCCCTCACCTTCTGGGCCATGTTGGAGATGAAGCTGGTCAACAGCCAGTGCATACGACGAACATAGTACTCCTGATTGGCAGAGGAAGAGCACCATTGTCACAGAGGAATGTTATTAAACAAACTGAGCTTGCTTGCCTCTTGGTGGAAAGACTTGGATTCTACCACACACACTTGGAAGAATGGGAGGGCTCCCGCCAGCAATGCTTGGTCAACAAAGGCCTCGTCCTCTTCCAATTCAGGTAATCCTAAGATATACGAAATGTGTACACACATGTGCAAGCATAGAATGTACACACATGCATGCACACACATGTGCAAGCATATGCATGTACACACACACATGTACACATATGCATGCATGCACACACAACACAATGACTAAGCGTTATCATATACCATCAAACTCTGCTGTGAAGGTGCACTCTCTAAGCAAGACCCCCCACACAAACTTGAGAGCAGCCAACATCTGAGGACACGCCCACTCCGAGTCCTTCTGCAGCTCCTTGTGGACCATAGGCAAAAAGGTGTGGTCCTTTACCAGGGGATAATGCTCCTCGTCCAAAGCCTCCGTTGCAACATCACTCCCAATGGAGAAAGAGGTGACCACAGAGAAGAAGAGAGCCAGAGTGGCTGGGTCCAGGGGCTTCTTTTCATCGGGCCTTTTCACCCCTTTAAGGTACAGGAGGAGGGTCATTACGACCTGCTTTGGGAATGGGTTCTGACAGGCCCAGTAGACCAAGCACTCGGCCAGACACAGCCTCTGCTCCTCTATCATATTCACCAGCTGCTGGCGATGCCACGTCTTGCCAATCGCTCTTCCCCGGTCCAACTTTTCCAGCTCTTTGTCCACAGAGATGGAGTCGAGGAGCCGCAATATCTTATCTACCAAGTTTTCTTCAAAAAGCTGGTCAGTGAAGGACGTAACCAGGCTCGCAACGGTTGGGCTAAGTCCGAGCGTCCAGGAGACGCCTTCTCTGGCCTGAACGAGGCTACGGAGAGAACTGACGAGGTTTCGCCGTCCGTCGTGGTATAGCAATACCGCGACGAGACCCCGGGTGAGACCAGGAAACCTGGGCAGCTGCTGCTCCCCGGCTAGGAGCAACTCAGCAGCGGAAATTTCGTTGAGGTCGAGGATATCGCTGAGAATGAGAGCTTCGTCCACAAAATCTTGCGGTAGGATGTGGACGTTGGGTAGTGACGGTATGGAGATGCCATCACTGGAAGCCTTTTGCAGCTGTGCTCTGTGAGCTGGGTTCTTAGCCTGAAGTGATATCGAGAGAAAGGGATTTTACACAGCGGCATCGATTTTTATTTATTTTTTTGGTCGACATCACTCACAGGGTTCTGCAGCAAGGAGATGAAATCAGGCTTGTGCTTCTTAAGGATTGAGTCCAAAATATAGAACAGTTCTGGACGTTTCTGACCGATTGCTGCAGTTATGACGCAAGCCAATTCCTTAAACGGGGTCCAAAGCCCTGGCATTGTCCGACCCAGAGAACCTTAAGTATAGATGCCTCTATATTTTAAATCTGCTACTAATATTGTCAAACTTACTTGGTGGGCGTCAAAACGAAATATTGTAGCGGTACTCCAAAAATGTTGCGGCCCGCGCTATTGCATGAGGCATTTGGCGCGGGATCGTTTCATTGGTCTAAATCGAAACCGCATAAGCGCCAGTTGCAATGTTGGCGGGCCCTTAGAAGCGAAGAGCGCGCGAATAAGAGAGTGGAACCGAAGGACCAGAAAAGTAGATCGCAAAGTCAAATAGAGCAGCTAACGAGCACGAAAGGTCGCGTATAACTTACTTCCAATGAAAGGGTACGTCGAGGGACAAAGAAGGCCATCAGTGTTTCGTTTATTAAGCTTCGGCTAAAAGTACACAGATAACCCAACCATTTTTGTTCTTTTTTTCACATCCAGCACAATGACTGAGCACGAAACCAAAGCAGATAGAGCCCACCAACAGGCAACCGCCTTGCGTATAGTTTATATATCTGGTGACCAGCGTATCGAAAAGGACGAGTTTGCAGGTACAGGTAGCGGAGATTCGTCTGGCATCCAAACACCGGAACGCAAGGAGTGTCGCAAAGAAGGGGGAAATACCACACCTTCAAACATCGATGCCTATGCTCCAAGTATGCAGCAACGTGTGTGTATGTGCGTATGTGTGATTTGTGTTTATGCAATTTCCTGGTTCTGCACAGACACTCCGTTGACTCCAACGGCCAACTTAAAGGTGCTGATAGCAGCTGCAGCAGCAAGTTCAGAATATACGGAGGAGGGGAACAGTGCTGATAATAGCACTAGAGAGGACCTTGGGGTGGTGGAGGAGGAAGTTGAAGATAAGTCCAGTGGGAGGAAGATGAAATCTCTTGCGATGCTGTGCAACAAGTATGTTTACTAAGACAGCATGAACAAAACATAGGTATCATCAATGTTGTGTTGAAACAGGTTTTTGGGAATTGTGGAAAGAGATGTTGGTACTGGAAAGGAATTCAGCCTGGAGACTATGGCACAGTCATTAGGTGAGTGTGTGTGTGTGTGTGTGTGTGTGTGTGTGGTATTTTTGTGTGGGAGTGGATGACATTCTTCTCTCCAGCTATTAATCGGCGCCGTATCTACGATATCATCAATGTTCTTGAGGCGCTGGAGATGATATCAAAGCAGTCGAAGAACTGGTATATCTGGTTAGGTCGCACCAACTTGGTTGCCACTCTTGCCAAACTGAAGGTGAGGCAGTATTTGTGTAACTGGTTCGTTAACGGTCACTGAATTTTCGGTTATTAGGCAATGGCCGTAGATGATCCTGACTTCCAACCCTTGTTTGAAAACAAAGAGAACGAGGGCCCACTGAATGCAAACTCCACCCACTCCAATGACAGCTGCTGCAAGAGCTCGCCTGAATCAGAGGACGACTCATTCTGTGGTGATCGGACAGACTCTTCTCTGATTTGCAGAGAAGATGTCATCTTGTACGATGCAGGTAACACCCTGACATGTTTTGTTGTTGTTGTTGTTTCCAGCAGTGCAGCATAGCGTAACTATCTTCTGCCATTGCAGACACGACAGGTTCAAGATCTGTCAGACTTGACAAGTCTCTTGGAGTGCTCTGTCAGAAGTTTGTAATGCTGTTCCTCATCTCTCCGGTCAGCACTGCCTTGCAAACCAGTCTGTTTTATTATTTTCGCCATTTCGCGTTTTATTCTTAGAATAATGAGATCACATTGGATGCTGCTGGAACCCTGCTTGTTCCAGATGGCATTGACGATTCAAACCCCTTTGCTACCATGCACCCTTCTGCCAACCCAAAGAGTACGTTGGCTTTTTAAAAATATAACATTTATCTCACTATTTTAAATTATTTTTTGTTTCTGTCCAGCAAAAGTTCGCCGACTGTATGACATAGCTAACATTTTAATGAGCCTTGGGTTAATCAGAAAGAAGACGTTTATTGGACCTGCCCATACTAAACGTCCAGGCTACACGTGGTGTGGTGCCTCTATGAAGGACATTGATGAAATTCGTAAGTCACTCTCCTTTACCATTTGAGTTTCCAAATGCCTGCAGGCACATATATGCTTGTGTGTTGCTTTGCTATCCTGTGTCTCCAGGATGGGCAAAGTGCTCAAGGGTTTGATAATTGGGCAGCAATTCCTGTTCACTCGCTGAACATGGATCCCTTTAGCCTCTTTTGCATTCATCAGTTTCATTTATAACATTGTTGTAGCTCTGTTCTTATTACATTTCCATCAACAACAGCTGTCCATCGCAAACATGAGCAGCCTGCTTCAAAGCTAAAGGGGCCTACTCTATCTCGCAGAGCATCTTATGGGCCAGGGGGTGGGAGACCATTTCTCCATCAGTATGAAGTCAAAGGTTAGTCTGGTTTGCAGGACAGTTGATTTATTGAGATTGTTTGCTGTGTATCTGTTTACAGGTGTCCAACAGCCTTACAGCTCGGCCCCATGTGTGCCCTCTGATAAGAAAGGTTTCAAGCGAAGTCTGTCCTTTGGTGCAACTCCCAATCAGGGTAGACCAAATTGTGTTACAGTGAGACCGTGTAAGGAGTGTTCTTGCAACATCAAGTGTGTCGTTTAAAGTAAGGTATCTTGATCTCCCAACAGTGGGCACTAAACAGCTTGAATACATGAACGAAGTGAAGGAGTTTGAAGCAGAAGTGCGGAAACACTCAGACCGCTACCCTCATGATATCCTCCACATTCATCGTAATAACTAACTTTATGAGTTACACCATTTTAGGTTACACTTCTTAAAAATTCTTCAATTCTTTTATTCCTTAACGTTTTGTCTCTCTACTGGCATCGGTATTCCATGAGTTCATCCACAGGTACAAGAGTACTCTAGAACAGGCCGCCTCTGTTGGACGCATGATCCTTCCCAAGCAGCCTTCTGATTCAACTAGTGCGTCCTCACAGCCTTCTGATTCAACAAGTGTGTCCTCCATTGTGGATAGTCTGGTCACCAACCTCCTTGCCAACCCGGGCCTCAAGTGTTCATCTGGCACACAGACACTTGCAGCCGGATCATCTGATCATAATACCACCATCCCTCATGCTGAAAGGGAAACCAGCCCCACCAATTCTCTGCACTCTCCCAAATCTAGCACTCCAACTACAAGCACATCATTTGTGAACACAGATGAGTTCCTAAGCGCAGAGGAAAGAATGCGTTCAGCAAATGTCACACCAAAGAGCTCCATTTACATCAACATGGTTCCACTTTCTCGCTCAACTCCCACCCGCTCTTCGCCGAACTCTGCTTTACCTTTTCAGACAACTCTCCCCTTCACCAGAAATGAGCCTGCAAGTGGTCTAACACAACGAGGAAATGATGAAACGTCCCCTCCTAAAAAGCAAAAACTGGAATGAGCCTCCTCCTGTTTGAGTGAATCACTTTTTCTTTTTCTTTTTTTTTTCCTCCCCAAACTAGATTTCTAATACAGGTATGAACAACTGCAAATCTTGTGGTTGAGTATCAAGCAAGTGGCTAAAATGTGCAGTGTTTGTAACGGGGTTTTATATATGCATGGAAAATGAATGATTTGGCCTTTGATGTTTTGTGTAATGTTTCAACCCAAAAAAAAAAAATTCTTTTAATTTATGTTGCTTGCACAGTATCAACCATGTTTGTGTCTGACATAGCAGGGTTGGGTGGAGGAAGGACGTAGTTCCCCATGCCGGCTGCCATCTCTGCCTCCTTCTGCGTGTAGACAGGCTCTTTTAGTGCCTTAATTCTGTCAAGCAATGAAATTCGAATGCATCCATTTATATGCACTTTGCGCAAGCTTACCTCCGCTTATGAAGTTTGGTTTTCAAGTGTTCCATTAACGTAACTTCACTGTTGAAGTACCTCCTTATGCGAAAAAAGAAAGGCACTTCAATCGTGCGAATAACATCGTAGCCAGCCTAACACTTACGCACAATGCAGGCAATAATGCTGCCCGTCTCCTGGTAGGTCGTTATCCGCTGCCTGCGCCAGCAGCTGAGCAGCCCGCTCAGGTATGAGGTCTAGGTGAATCTGGTCAAGGTCCTTGGTTCTTCTCCGCGTTCTGTACTTCTTCTTTATGTCTTTGCTTTCCTTGTGCACACGTTTTCTACGTAAACGACCCATTTTCCAAGGCCGTTTTTGTTACCAACCAGAACAGATGCGCATTTAACCCTTTTATCTCTGCACATGGTGTAGTAATAATACTCGCCGATCCTGCATTGTTAACATAATGGAGATAGACGAAGATCGAGAGACGGTGTCAGGTGGTAAGTAGGCACTGCTTTTTTATCACTAACCGCCCCTTGAACAGATAAATGTATGTTACGTAGACGACGAAATGGATGATGAAGAGGGAGACGAAGAAGAAGTAGAAGATAGTGAAAACGAGAAGGCTACCACTGGCGAGGAACCCAAGGTAGCTCAAGCGTTCGTTCGCTCTTTTTCACTTCGAGCGGCTGCTGTTGGTGCACATAGCAGGTGTACTTGCCCGGACAGGCGCTGGAGGAAGGTGAAGAGCTGGTCTATGATCACACAGCCTACCATATGTACCACGAGGTAAGGCAGCAGCTGATGCGTTAGGTTCAGGTGCATCCCTTCCCTCCTTTCATTGCGTGTATGCAGGCACAGACTGGTGCGCCATGTTTAAGCTTTGATATCCTTAGAGACTCGCTTGGAACACGGAGGTCAGAAGTAAGTGAGGTCCCGTTTAAAGAGAAGCCTCTCGGGCCGCATAAGAGCTTCATTTATGAGCCACATAAGATCAATGTATGGCATGAGCTGAACACTTGCTTCACCTAATCATGCTGTTTATTTATTTATTATTACTATTATTATTTAATTGTTTTTGGCAGTATCCAATGACGGTGTATTTGGTTGCTGGAACACAAGCGGAGGATTCCAAACCAAACTTCATTGTTCTAATGAAGATGTCAGATCTGAAGAGAACATCTGAAAACGACGAGGACAGTGAGTTTTGACCCCCAAAAAATGGCGTGGCTAAATCTGTGTGCAACATGTTGTCAGTACAAAACACCCTATTCCATTGTTGCATGCTTCTAGCACTGTGCAAAGGGAAAAACACCTTAACACCTTAAGCCCAGCATATACATACATGTACGCACAGTGCAATTTTTTTTTTTTCCTGGCAACTTGTGGTTAAATTGTTTGAGGATGATAGTGCTGAGATTAGTTGCTTGTGGTTGAATGATTTGGAGCCTGAAAATAAGAACACTTTCTATTTGGAGCAATGAGTTTGAAGAGATTTGTGGAAAAGAAAAGTCACACACACACACACCCACCACCCCACACACACACACACACACATGCCCATATATATATATGCCAGTCTTTAGCTTGGGCACTGTAATATTTGCTGTTGTGTATCTTATTGCAGGTGAGGGTGAGGAGGCATTGGATGACGAAGACACTCCTCAGCTAGACACCATCATGATACAGCACGAAGGGGTTATCAACAGGCTTAGGGTGAGTGGGGAGAGGTGTTCACCGGAGCTCCATGTAACCAGTACACCACTATTATGTTCATTAAGTCCATGACAGGCAGTTAATGCATATGAACGTAGAGCATTGCATACTAACAAAGGGTTGCTGTAGCCATTTCATTCCCTAGGTTTATACGAACTTGTATTCCAATTGATGCACATTGATCCTATGCCATGTGATTGTATGGTTATGCATACTTGGAGCTAAGCAAAAGGTTGTGAAGAAAAATAGTCCACATATTCATAGTGTGCCAGGCATTAAGGCATTAAGACATCCTAATTTGTGGTTTAACAGTTACCCAGAATGACTTCATTTGTTTTGTGTGACTGGAAGGGGGTGCAATGATTATCAGCTGCAGATGTGTGTGGGTGCCCCTCCCATTACATAAGTGTTGTAAACATGCTTGCAGGAGGATGTAGAAATGTATTGGTTACTCGATAGTTTCAGTTTCATCATAATAACTGCAGCGTCCAACCGTTCACTGCAGGCGACATTTCTGGAGGAACGTCACCTGGTAGCCACGTGGTCTGACAGAGGCGTGGTTGGAATCTGGGATTGCTCGAAGCATGTGTTACTTTTGGACGCCCCCTCTGCCGGGGGTGCCGCTGGGAAGAACCTGAAGGGGCACAAGGAGGCACCACTGTTCAGCTTCTCCGGCCACCAAGTGATGATGGGTGGAATCATGACTTCATTTCGTGTCATGTGTACTGTCTTGTTCGCAGGTTGAAGGGTACGCTTTGGACTGGTCTGAAACTGTAGTCGGGAGGCTTGCGACGGGCGACTGTACGAAGAACATACACATATGGAACCCATCACAGGGGACGTGGCTGGTCGACCAGAGACCCCTGTGTGGTCACACGAACTCTGTAGAGGACATTCAGTGGAGTCCAAATGAGCAAAGTGTAAGCCAGTCCCCAGTCCTCATTTAACTTTATTAATTAAATATTGTAGTGTATAGCACACACATTCAACCTAATTAACTACTTAAATTTTCAGCTAAATTTGTTGTCGTACAAAACAGCAGATGATGTCAAAATTTTACAGAGTGATTTGTGTGTTAGGTGTTGGCCTCATGCTCTGTGGACCATACTGTACGCATATGGGACTGCCGGGCCAATCCAGCAAAAGCCTGCATGTTGACCACACATGCTCACGACACAGATGTCAATGTCATCTCCTGGAACAGGTTTGCTAAGAGGACATGTACCTAGTGGGGGGGAAACTCTGCATCCCAAGATCACATGTGGGTCATTTATCTTCAGGAAAGAACCACTGCTGGTGTCTGGTGGAGATGATGGAACACTGAAGATATGGGATCTTAGACAATTCAAGAGGTGATGCAAGGGTGTGGTGGTGCCAGTGTGTGTGACTTTTATTCCTCTTCAGTGGAACGCCTGCAGCAACGTTCAAGCACCATACTTCAGCTGTATCGTCTGTGGAATGGCATCCGGACGACAGCACTGTGTTTGCCTCTGCTGGATCAGATGACCAGGTTAGTGTGTCCTCCTCCCCATTCCAAGGCAAAGCTGTTTGCTCCAATGGAATTACTTTTATTAGATAAGCAGGAGTCCTGCGCATGCCTTCACAAGATGTTTGTTGCACAGGTTGTTCAATGGGACCTGGCAGTGGAAGTCGACACAGAGGCAGAGTGCGAGGAAGACCACTTGGACATTCCTCCCCAGCTGCTGTTCATTCACCAGGGGCAGACAGACATCAAAGAGCTTCACTGGCATCCCCAGGTGCCTGGTGTCCTCATCACCACTGCTCTCAGTGGCTTCAACATTTTTAAGACCATCAGTGTGTGATGTGTAATCACTGTGTGACTTGGAATGTGTTTGTTCTATGAGTTGACCTCCTCGTAAGGCTACTATTTATCAGACAGAGGTCTCAGCTAAACGTCACTCCCATGAAAGAGTACGGGCACATGTGGTCATTCGACATTATACGTGGTTTGATAATACAAATGGCACATTGTGTACACAATTGCAAAGAATATATCCAGGAGGATTTCCACTTTTGGTATCAAAATGGATTTTCAGCCAAGGTTTATTTACAGTTTGAAACATGCATCTTTTAATATCCATACCTCTTAAGCAAGTCTCAGGACACAAGAGAAAGCTTCGAACTAGACAAATTTCTGTGCTCCTCAAAAAAGTTCCAGTAAGGTGGTTGGTCGCTAAGGTGTACTACACAAGCACTGACGGCCCGAAACAGTGGCTCCCCTCGCCCACACCAATAGTACAATGCCCCTTATACCCAGCTGGCCTGTGAGCTGCAGTGGGGATTAATATATGTATAGAAGTGGTCTCGTAGAATGACTGGTTACTACTGCTTTTTGCAGCACTTATCCTCCTATAAATATAATCCACTGTCCTAGTCTAGAACATGCAATAATTTTATGAAAAAGCTTTTTTTTTGAAGAGTGTACCTATGTATGTCCATTTATCCTGCTGTAACTATATATGGATTCTAATACCTTGCAAATGAATGACTTAATAAGAGTTGTCAGTATAGTACAGAACAAAGTTCCTTAAAATTTAGCGTTTTTGATTTCAAGGCCTTTGGATGTTTGATGTACCCAGACCCAATGTACATAACGATGATAAGTATGACATCACATACAGACTGTAAGCGATGGTCATTGTTACGTACATGGTACGAGACTAGTCTAGGACAGCCATTAATGAACCGAAGGCATTTGATAAGGGTTTAATGGAGACATTTTTCCTATAGAATATCTACTAAAAGTAATACTAATGTAATAGAAGTCATTGTAGGCATTTGTAGCTGCCTTGAGGCATAATTAAAGATGGGCGGTCAAGTTGCTGTGCCGCTAGCAGACCTGACGGGAAAGGTAGCCGTGGTAACAGGTGGGAACACAGGAATCGGGTACGAGACGGCCTTATGGTGATCAGGTAGCCCACTATTCAATTCAAATGATTAGTGTATGCATAGCCCTCTATACCTTTGTACACATTTTCTTGCATGAATAATTTTATTTGTACACATACATTGCGGAGGTGAGGATATCTGACAGTGTGGTACAAGAATATGTACCATGTTCTGTCAGGGTTCATGTTTGAGGCGTGAGGACAACCTTACTCTGTCTCCTGATCCTTCACTAGAAATGAATCCTTCCAAGAGCATCTTTGGGAGATCAGCAGTTAGGCCACACCTCTCTCCAGAGGTCCTGCAGACATATGGAGAGGCCCAAAGGGGCGCCCAATCAGCAGCAGTGGGGTGGCGTAGCTGTAGACAGGCTGTTTTGAATACAGGACACATATGCTCTCAACTTTGAACCAGCGTAGAAGTCATTTCCGGTTCGAATAATAGAGTGTACGTACATGCATGTCATTGCGCTGCATTGAGTCATGTGAATTATAATTAAAGATGGGCGGTCAAGTTGCTGTGCCGCTAGCAGACCTGACAGGCAAGGTAGCCGTGGTAACAGGCGGGAACACAGGAATCGGGTACGAGACGGCCAAGACGTTGGCTCGGATGGGGGCGCACACCGTTATTGCTTGCAGGACGGAGACTAGAGCTACGGAGGTAAACGGTTCCGTACATGATTTGTTACATGTAGGCTACAGATACTTTTTTTTTTAGTGCATATGGATTTGTATCCTTGAGTTTATAGCTCTTGATCAGCTTTAATGCAAGTATATGTACATCATGCTACAACTAAGCACGTTTAACCGGAATCGATCCTCACCCCCACACGTAGTTTTTATTTGCGATTCACGGTTCCATTACAGTACTGACCAGTATAAGGCTCAAAACTGGTCTATGGTGCCAATACCCTTTCAACATGAAACTGTTGTCCCCTGACCTCCACAGGCCATCCAAAGGATGAGGGAGGAGGTGGAGAGGGAGTCACCGGGGAAGCAGCTGGACATGGAGTACATGTCGCTAGACCTCACCTCTTTACTGTCTGCCAAACAGTTTGCAGCTGCCTTCAAGGAGAGGCACCTCCCCCTGCACATCCTCGTCAACAATGCTGGGATAGGGGCTATACCATTCTGTACGTTTGATCTTGATTAACTGCATTATAACTAGGGTTTCATTGCAGAAAAACCCTGGGGGGGGGGGGGGAAGACAATTCTATGTCGCCTATCTCTTGTAAATAAGGATTGACTTTGCAGGAGCGGATCCAGGAATTATTAAAGGGGGTTGTATGGCCCCTCTCACGTGAAGCATTAAAACACATACTTTTAAAATTTAGATACAATTATACAAAATTACACTGAACACAACATTGCCGTATAACGTGATTAGAGGAATGGGGAGCAGGAGAAGGGAGATGGTTTGGGAAACGGTTTAATGTTCCCCAGACCATTATAAAAAGCAAAGCACACATTTAAGTACAGTTAATTAAATGAGGCAATGACACTGGAATTTTGTTCAGTCAACATCATGCAATTGTATGGTTCACAAACATAATCAAACATTCGTTTTGTATCAAATTGAGGATTGATTTATGGAAGAGGAATAGAAATGGTACTGTGTTAATGCATTTAAGAAAAATGGGCAATATTTTTGATGGGGTGGAGTCTGCTTGACCGCACCTCTTTTAACCTTTTCATAGCCAAGACAGCTGATGGATATGAAAGCCATTACCAGGTTTTGTTGAACCCTTGTGTTCATAAAAAGATTTATACATACATGTACATACATCATATCAAACAGGTCAACCACCTGGGTCACTTCCTGTTGACTCTGGAGCTTCTGCCAGTGATGGTGGAGACTGCTGGTGCCAGTGGTGATGTGAGGATTGTATTCGTGTCTTCTGCAATGCATGCAAGAGGTGTGTTTGACCCTGCCAATATGAATCCAGCTGACACAACAGGCTACTCAATGATGCAAGCCTACAGTAACTCAAAGCTCTACAATGTAAAGTGGGTGGGGTTCTCACTATGATGCTATAAATCACATGTCCCTCACAGGTGATGACCTCCATAGCCCTGCAAAGGAGGTTGAAAGGTGTTGGAGTCACTGTTTCTTCACTTCATCCAGGAGTGGTACGAAGGACAAGGTGTATTTTAATTAGAATGACTGTTTGGTCATTACAGGTACGAACTGATATATACAGAAACTTTGCTCCCCTAAGATTACTCAATAACGCAGGAGAATATCTGTCCATAGGTAAGTGCTTCTCTACTTTATATATAAGCCTTGGCTGTTCAGCAAAATGGCCAATCAAACAGTCAAGTCCCCTCAAAGAGGGGCACACTCTTCCCTCAACTGTGCTGTCAACCCATCACTCAACTCCCAGCAGGCATTCTACTATAATGCTGATGGTGACCAAGTCCTTCCTTCTGAAGTGGCAAGGTTTGTAAAACCTCTGTTGGTGATCATGTGTGAGGGTGTCATGTTTGAGGTGTGGGTGCAACCTTACTCTGTCTCCTGATCCTTCACTAGAAATGAATCCTTCCAAGAGCATCTTTGGGAGATCAGTGTGGATGCAGTTAGGCCACACCTCTCTCCAGAGGTCCTGCAGACATATGGAGAGGCCCAAAGGGGCGCCCAATCAGCAGCAGTGGAGGGAGGAAGTGGTGGGAGTGAAACAGTGGAGCAGCAAAAGTAGCAGCAACTAAGCTTACACACAATTTAATTGTAAACCTTACCTTGATATGTAGAGCTGGAGGTGGTTCTTATGCATGTCACAGTAGCATTGTTAATTGGCATCTGACATTTGTTCCTACAAGCCCAAATCCACCACAAGTGTGAATAGTACTACACTACTATTTACTTACCACTTCCTGACTCATGTGCACAGCATCCATGGCTGGTGTGACTGACTACCTTTATTGCATCAGCTCTCAACAAATCTGCATCATGGAAGCCATTGGGAGGGTACAAGACAAGTGAATGGCTTTAGCCAGAGTAAAGGGTTTGAAAATGGAGCACATGCGTCATACACTGCTTCGGGCCGTCAGTTTAGTATCAATCAACACCTTCTTAGCGACTATCTTACTGGCAAGGAGCACAGGTATATGTCTAGTTTGAAGCTTTCTCTTGTGTCCTGAGATTTTCTTAAAGGGAGGCTGCCACGGGAAAAAACATGCACATTTTAGTGCTTTTTATTAAAGCTTGGCTTGAATACTGCTCACTGTATTGTTTTTACAGTTTCCGGCCAACCCGTTTCTGTGAAAATAAAGGATCTTTTTGAGCTTTAATTGCTTTAATTGCTTCCGTTCCCGGTTGCGGCGAAAAGAGGGTGTGGTTTTAACGTGACGTCAGAAAAGGAACGCTCAAATGGTGAATAGGTGTGTGGCTGCTGGTTGTTCTAATACTCCCAGCGATCTTGTAAGCCTATTTAAGTTTCCAAACGATGCCACTCTAAGACGGAAGTGGGAAAAGCAGGTTCAGCGAACCCGAGCTCAATGGAAGGCAACCGATCACTCGTATCTCTGCAGTGATCATTTTAACGAGGACTGTTTTGAAGTCGATTCAGCACTTGCTTTACAGTTCGGAATGAAGAAAAGGAGGAGATTGAAGCCTGGAGTTGTTCCCACCGTATTTCATAGGCCATCGACGGAGCACAGTGAGGATCAACCGTCGACGTCGCGTAAAAGGACAGCAGGTTCCAGTCCACAGGCTGTGGATGCAATATGCAAACGAAAAAGAGAAGCTGCTGAGAAGAGAGAGAGGCAGGAGGTCAGATAGGGATCAGCCCAGTTGAATAGAATCTTTGATTTTTATTGTGTGCAGATTGTCACGGAACTGCTTGCAGTACCAGCTGTACTTGATGCTGAAACGTCGGCCTCATGTCCCCCTGCTGAGGTTCCAGAAGACTCTCCAATAGAGCCTCAGTGCCTAACCAAAAGTGTTTCTGTTCAAACATGCACAAATACTCCTACGTTGAAAAGGAATGCTAAGGCTCAAGTAGTTCCAAAATCATGTTGTAAAGGCAGTGGCGTAGCGAGGGTGTTGGGCGCCCGGGGGCAAAATGCACTAATGGCGCCCCCCCCCCCTCCTCTTGCGTTTGGCCGAACATACGAGCGGGGGGGGGGGGGGGGGGGGGGGGGGGGGGGGGGTCCCCCTTGCGTTTGGACAACAAAGTTTTTTAAGCGAGACTAGCGGGTTAATCAGTTGGGGTTAATTAACTTATTTTCTGTTTACCTGCCTCTTCGAACTATTTCAGGCCAAGAGACACCGATCCAAACGATAGTCGTCCTATGATCGCTATATAATTTTTCCTTGAGTGAGCCTGAATACAACCGGTACCGTACGATTATCAAAGAAATTATGCTGAGCCTGACCTTAGACCTACTTTTAAAATTTTTGTTTGACCTATAAAAATTTTTTTTTCCCCACGATTTTAGCGCCCCTCTCAACTCGGCGCCCGGGGCGACCGCCCCCCTTGCCCCCCCCCCCCTTGCTACGCCACTGTGTAAAGGTAAGCATCATGCAGTGCTATTTGTAGATAATGCACATAACCCTTTCAATTCGTAATTAGCAGTGCAGGTGGACACTAAACCAATTGTTATGGATATTGGAGTACAGTGTGATTTTCAGAGTTCAAATTCCTCATTAATGGTGGATGCATCTGTACAACATGACATGGGAACACCATTGTTCATGTCAACTCCATTGAGAGATTATAATCCAATGTCTGACTCTGAATTATCAGTTGCTCATCATGAAACTGTTCATCATCAGAAACATATCACCTTTCACAAGAAAGCCAGAGTAGTTTGATGTACGCATAGTTTGAATTAGTACTTTCACAATGCTTGTATAAGAGTGGTAACGTTTGGTTACACACATACTATGCATGCTGCACATTGACATAAAAGGCAGCATATGTTTTGATAGGTAAAATAATGATGCATATTTGTTTCCAGATCCCAGGAATTACCAGCATCAAACAGCACACGTAACAGACAGATGGTGTTTGAGACAGCTCTCCTTTCATTATTTTCCTCATGCATGCATTGTTCCCATCCAACAAAAGTTACAAAGGTAGTGAATGGTTCATTGTTGCGCATAACTCAGACGTGTACCAACTGTGACAAATACCAGACTTGGGAGAGCCAACCATACATTGGAAATATCCCAGCTGGCAACATCCTAACCTCTGCTGCAATTCTGTATTCTGTTGCTCTTCCATCCACTGCTCTGAAGATGTTTAATATCCTCAATGTTGCAATGATCAGTCAAAGAACATATTTTCGCCATCAGACTCAGTATCTTCAACCATCAGTTGATATTGTTTGGAAGCGTAGTCAGGAGCTGCTATTGAAATCACTGAAAGATAAAGGGAGTCCTCTGTTACTAGCTGGTGATGGAAGGTCAGATAGTCCTGGTCACAGTGCAAAGTATGGTTCATATTCTGTGCTAGAATTAACTTGCAACAAGATCATTGACTTTAAACTGGTTCAGTTTAGTGTAATTGTCTTCAATATAATTTTCAAAACTGAATTTATTGCAGAGTAATGAGGTTGGCTGTAGTAATCATATGGAGAAAGAAGGTCTTCAGCGAGTATTGACATTTTTGGATGAGATGGAACTTCAAGTGGGGGTGTTAGTTACAGATAGGCACCAGCAGATCACTAAGTATATAAGGGAGCAACATCCCAATATTACACACTATTATGATGTTTGGCATGTAGCTAAAGGTATGTTGCACTATCACATATCAGTGTTCCAATGAACCCAATATATATTTCCAAATCTATTTCTTCTCTTCATAAGGTTTCCGCAAGAAAGTGAAGGCAGTAGCAAAGCAAAAGGATTGTGAACTTGTTGGAGAGTGGGAACGGAGCATGGTAAACCATATGTACTGGTGTGTGTTGTCCACTCCATGTGGTGATGGCGATACAGTTGTGGCAAAGTGGTTGTCACTTGAAAACCACATTCACAATAAGCACAGAGGACACAACGAACTGCATGCAAATTGTACACATGAAAGGCTAGTTGGGCAAGACAGAACAAAGAAATGGTTCAAGAGGCGTAAGTGAAATAGATTTATGCACCACAGAATTTCATTTTATGTTGTTATAGATTCAAAGGCCAGCGAGAAAGTTTCAGCACTAATATTGAACACCAAATTGAAGAAAGACATAGCAAAATTGTCTCCCATATACCAAACATCATCACTGGAAGCATTTCACAGTGTCATCATTCATTTTGCACCCAAATCTACTGCATTTTCATACCAGGGAATGCAGTGCAGGTAATCAAAAACACTATCAAAGACACGCACACACATACACATGCACACACATACACATGCACACACACACACATGCACACACACACACACACACACACACACACATTTCCACACTTGTACATATATATACTAACACCTTCCCTTTTACTTTTTTCACTCATAATCATGTGTATGTAAAACATAATTTACACAGGTTAAAGCTGGCTGCACTCCATTTCAATGAAAATTCAAATCGAGAGCAGGCAGTCACCACAAAGGGTGAAGAAAGATATGATATTGTGTTCCCAAAGTATAAGCAGGGTGGTTACGTTGTTCGAAACGTTTTGAAGGATCCAACATATGGTAATTTATGCACTGAACAGCACACAAACCATTTGCTATATTCCTTATTCTATAGGCTACATCAATGAACTCATGAATGAAACTGTGCGAGTATGCGAACATGGAAATGTCCTACCCCTCGAACAGTTACCACAACCTCATAGCCTTAGCAGTTGTTACAACAAGCCCGACAAAATCTCTGCAATAGAAAGACACAGAACTAGATTTAGCACTCAGTGAGGCTGACACCCATGAACAATGTGTACTCAGTATGCTTTAGATATATATCATATCTCAGGATATTTAAATCCAGCATAGGTAATAGAGGGAAATGTAGTCCTAATTTTATTTACAACACAGCTTGGAAGTACTACTCGAACGTGTCGACCAAGCCATCCCCAACACCAACCAACCAGCTGTCTGTACGCAATAAATCGATATTGCCTATATAGAAAGAAAGAACATGTACGTGTCAGAATTATGTAACATAATTCTTCCGTACTCGTGTATTTCTCTTTCTTCGGTATTGCCATAATGGTATCGATAGCTGAAGTAGGCTGCTTGTAGTACCCATACATTCAGACACACAGAGTCAAATCCTTCATGTTCGGTGATGCATGTAATCCTCCTAGCACTCTCTTCCTTCTTTGACATCACTTGTTCAATTTCACAGCAGCACACGCATTCTCGAGCTGTGGGCATAATTACACATTGCCCGCACTGACACCTACGTGGTTGAATATAGCAGTTAAATTGGTGTCTACAAGGCTAATACGTACACTCTAGTTCTCACCAGTTTCTACTGTGAAGCCTCTCTTCGTCTCCAGGGTCACCATCATCAACAACACTAGCCACTGGTTCAAACTGATACGGTTCGATCGTTTGAAGACCATCTTCAACTTCAGAAACGTCTGACTGATCACTCTCCACCGGAGAAAACGAACAGGATAGGCTTAGATCACCCGAGTCGCTGCTATTATCCCTCATTGTACAGCTTTTCCCATGCACGATAAAACACGACGTTCCTTTTCTGACGTCACGATGAAACCACGCCCTTTTTTCGCCGCAACCGGAAGAATGCAATTATAGCAAAAAAACGTCCTTTAGTTTTGCAGAAACGCGTGGACCGAATAACGTAAAAACAATACAGTGAGCAGTGGTCAGGCCAAGCTTCAAAAAAATGCAATAAAACAATTTCTTTTTTCCCGCGTGGCAGCCTCCCTTTAAGAGGTATGGATATATATTTTAAAGAAATGCGTTTATCTGACAGTAAATGTATTCAGACGCGAGTTTTTCATTAGACCAGTTGGGCATAGCCCGACCTTCGTGCAACGGAACTGCAGTCCACATTCTGTAAAAATATATATATTATATAATTATTCATTAATATAACATTCATTTACCGATTGCATAATACGTCTGCACTGGTTTTTGGTACCCGCCAATACGCGAAGGTCGGGCTACACTTAGCTAGTAGCTTTTGTGGGCGTACAGTAAATGACGGCTTCATCGTATTTTTGTGCATAATCGAATGGAACCGTACTAGTACTTACTAAGACAAATTATCGATCTTTATATGCTTTGTGTATACTTGCACGCCCACAACTGCAATGGTTATTTAAGTGTACAAAGTGCAGTAGAGACAAAACCTACAGAGATCGATTTGTCTTAGTAAGTTCCGCTCGATTATGCACTTACAGTATAACATCACGTGTCTGAATACATTTACAGTCAGAAACACGCATTTCTTAATTAATATCCATACCTCTTTAGCAAGTATCAGGACACAAGAGAAAGCTTCAAGTATCGGTGCTCTTCAAAAAGTTCCAGTAAGGTGGTCGCTAAGGTGTTAATTGATACTACACTGACAGCCCGAAGCAATGTCTTAGTGTGTGTGTGTGCGTGTGTGGCGGTACGCGGTTGTAGTATTCTTTTAAAAATAGCGCTGCAAATATATAACTAATCTCACGGGGCGTAGCCCGACCTTCGCGTATATACGGAAGGTCCTAGCTCGTACCCAGACCCTCAACCGCAGCTGCGGATGGATGAGGTACGAAACTAGGAAGGTCCAGGTACCAAACCCGTACAGTTTTTGAACAAACTGCAACGGGGATTGCAATGCAGCATTTCATTGCGGGCAATAAATACATTCTGCGGCAGCAGTACTTGGTTTTTGATAAAATTATACTCCCAGTACATGTACTGTACCGATTGTATAACGTGCCTACGCCTGTACAAAAACTGCACTGTGTACGGGTTTGGTACCCACTACATGTACGCGTAACGCAAAGGTCGGGCTACGCCCAACTAGTACGTGTCTGCAGGACAATTTTGCAACTGCTCGGTAATTATAAAACATAATTATGATTCATACATGTATATATAGATCAATTTCGCAGAACCAACACAAACGTACACAACCGTTCCCACACATGCATACACGATAGCAATGCATTTAGCCATACACAGAAATTACTCCAACACATAAGAAGTGGTTGTGATACCACATATAAAGCTACCACCACATATAACCACCACATATAACCACTGTTTCCTCTCTATCAAGCTTCCACACCATCAGTATAGAATTTGAGGGCCTTCTCTTTTGCCCTGTATGATGTGGAGGAGGTTCCCTGGGTATTATTGTACTTGCTGAGCCTGAACGTTTGGGGGAGCAAAATTTATAAATTTTAAACAGCTCTACACAATGACCAATCACCTTGTGTTTTCATGTTTCTGAAGTTCATTTCGCTTCTCAGCAGATAATTCGGCAAGCTTCTCAGCAGAATCTCTGAGTGGGAGAATAAAAGCACATGGTTTAGTCCATACAGAACTCCTAATTGATGCCCACTTGTAGTAGATGACGCTCCCATCATCATAAATGGACAGAGGCACTGAGTTGAGAGTCGATACGTTAGGATTCCACTCCAAGTCCTCTTCAATTTCCAGGACTGACATCTCAGAGGGAAATGTTCCATAACCCTGGACAAACCAGAGAAGATAACAGGTATTTTAAAATTGACATACAGCTACCACTAATGTATGCAGAATTCATGATCCTCACCCCTCTTCCCACCCCCTCAAAAAAAAAAAGTGAGATGCTATAATATATAACAAGTTTTTGCAATGCAAAAAAAAATTGCCTCAAGAGTACAGGTGGACAACACAGGTGGACAACACAGGTGGACAACACAGGTGGACAACACAGGTGGACAACACAGGTGGACACTGCACAAGTTTGGAGCACATGTATACATGTAGTAACGTGCAACAGAACCAACCTTTGCTATGGCAACCCTCTCACAAGGAATGCCAGAGAGTTGAGAGATCTGGAGTATGAAAAGGCACTCAAGTGAACAACACACATGTCCCCTACATGCATGCAACAGCGGTACCCTCTTCTTCAGGTGACTTGGGTTGCTCTCAGTGACAATGACCTCATCAGTCGGATCCACAGTGTAGGTTGAAGGATGCCAGTGCCTGACATAGACCTGCATGTTGGAGTGTTCCTTCATCTGTTCTGGACCTGTGAAGGAGGAGAGAGGGGGAGGGAAGGGAGAGGAAGTGGAGAGGGAGTGAAAGGGGAGGGAGAGGGAGTGGAGAGGAGAGGGAGTGTAGTGGGGAGGGAAGGAGAGAAAAAAATAGCTCAATTCATGAGAACAGACGTTCCATATAACAAGGGCACCTCCCCTTTCTGCTGTCAGCAATATTTTTCTCCCATTTGTGAGTTTAGTTAGTTATCCATTGTACACCGAAAGCAACTAGTGCATGGAATGGTGTATGTGTGTGTGTGTGTGTGTGTGTGTGTGTGTGTGTGTGTGCGTACGTACGTAAGTATGTATGTATGTATGTATGTATGTATGTATGTATGTATGTATGTATGTATGTATGTATGTATGTATGTATGTATGTATGTATGTATGTATGTATGTATGTATGTATGTATGTATGTATGTATGTATGTATGTATGTATGTATGTATGTATGTATGTATGTATGTATGTATGTATGTATGTATGTATGTATGTATGTATGTATGTATGTATGTATGTATGTATGTATGTATGTATGTATGTATGTATGTATGTATGTATGTATGTATGTATGTATGTATGTATGTATGTATGTATGTATGTATGTATGTATGTATGTATGTATGTATGTATGTATGTATGTATGTATGTATGTATGTATGTATGTATGTATGTATGTGTTGTTATTGTTACCTTTGAGTTGTTCAATGTACACTTCAAATGCTGAGTACAGTGGGATGTCCTTCTCAAAGACCTGGTCATCCAGGTAGATGGTACTTGCACTCCTCCATGTCTTCTTACGAACGCGCGTCCTTCAAAGATGGTGGGCAGAGGTGGCAATGGCTCCACATAAGTACACCACACCATTTTATATCAACGTCACATTTGAATATGGAGTGTTAAACGAAAGCTTTTTGTAAACAATCAAAACCACTCCCATCCATTACTCAGAACATCCTCCTCCCCACCCCACCCCACAATAGCAAATGGACAAACTGCTAGCCACACCCACAACAGCAGCTAGTGTATTGCACACACAGAGGGAGCTGGTGTGAGCAGATCAGAGCCATGGTTGTTACCTTTCAATATTCAGCTCAAATGGCAGTCCTTGTGAGGTCACATCCTTCAGCAACTGTTCCTTAAAATGTCTAATGGATGTTCCTTTTGACACGACGGTGTCCAACATAAACACACAGAACTGTTTTACAAAACAACTTTTTAAGCCACTTCAGCAAAAGGGTAACCATGGTAACACCAACCTCTGGATCGTTCATCCTGAGCAGGTATACCTTGATCTTGTATTCTCCTGGTAGAAGGGCACGCCCAAGTTTAACAACCAACTTTGTTTCTGAAGGTATTGACTGGAACATTTCATTTAGCCTTGTGAGCTCAAACTCCTGATTGTTGGTGTAAAGTCTGTATATCTGTGTGAGTGGGTGTTGTGTGCATGTGTGTGGGTGTTGTGTGCATGTGTGTGGGTGTTGTGTGCATGTGTGTGGGTGTTGTGTGCATGTGTGTGGGTGTTGTGTGCATGTGTGTGGGTGTTGTGTGCATGTGTGTGTGTTGTGTGCATGTGTGTGTGTTGTGTGCATGTGTGTAGGTGTTATGTGCAAGTGTGTGGATGTGCACGTGTGAGTGGGTGTTGTGTGCAAGTGTGAGTGGGTGTTGTGTGCAAGTGTGAATGGGTGTTGTGTGCATGTGTGGGTGTTGTGTGCATGTGTGAGTGGGTGTTTAGGATGCCATCAGCAGTATACATAAGTATCTCTGTTACTGTTACTTTGAATTCAATAGAACTGAGGCCCACATGGGGCTCTAGAACCTTCTTCAAATCTTCAACAGTGCTTCTCTTGTCAACCCTTAAAGGTATTGCTGCAGGCCAAAGGACATTGCAAAGCAAATCATCAACAACAAAACAAAACCAGAACGCAACTCACTCTTGAGCTTCACTTTCTTGTTTTCAGAACCATGCACGCCCGCACCTTCACCATTGCACGACTGGCTACCAGGCTTGTTTTCACAGCCATGCACGACCCCCTTCCCCTCATCATCAGGTGGCTCAAAGTCCGCTTTTGGGCAGGAGGTGGTGCCAGAGGAGGGGGCGGGGCCAGAAGACATTTTTTCTGCTTCACTGGACACGTCGCCCTCTGAGTTCGACCTGCTCCCGCTGCCGGGTGTTGCCGTGGAACCCACAGGCAAAGATGGCAGTGGGAAGGTTACGTAGAGCAGGACTGAGTTAATGTGTTTATCCACAACAGTGAACATGGTGGATCTAATGTACTGCAGCTGAAAGTCTTCTGGGTCACTGCACACAAATATCTGTGGAGAGGGAGGAGGAGAGAGACATAGCTACTGCAAGGGTGTGGAACAGTAATGCAGTACTACCATATGCTTGCGGTACAAGCCTTCACTCTTTAGAGTGTTGGTGTCCACAGATAGTAGCCTTGACTCGTTTCCACTGAGTTCGAAGGTCAGCCTCATGGTGGAGAGGCTCATGTTGAATTGCTGCAGTGAGAAAGTGAAAAGGGGAAGAGGAAGGTGGAGAGAGAGAAAATGGGGGTGGAGTCAAGAAATAAGAGAAGTAAGGGGAGGGAGGAAGGGGAGAAGGGAGGGAGGAAGGGGAAGGAGGAAGGGGAGAAGGGGAGGGAGGAAGGGGAGAAGGGGAGGGAGGAAAGGGAGAAGTGGAGGGGAGGGAGAAGTGGAGGGAGGTGAGGGAGAAGAGGAAAGAGAACAGGAGATGTGAGGGAGGAGGAGAGAGGAGAGAAGATAAAAGGGAGAAGGGGAGAGGTGCGGTGGTGAAGATAGG
>OX442434.1:1115103-1215103 GCA_949361645.1 Spongilla lacustris | reverse complement strand
GGCATGATGGTGGTGATGATGAGGTGGCATGATGGTATTGGTGATGATGAGGTGGCATGATGGTATTGGTGATGATGAGGTGGTGTGATGGTATTGGTGATGATGAGGTGGCATGGTGTATTTGTAACAGAAAAAAATGAAGATAAATCTTTTAATAGCACTAACACAGTTCTAACCTTTTCAACAGGATCAACAAAGTCATTTAAATCAAGCACCTTGGGAAAGGTCATCCTGGTGTGAATAAGGTGAGGGGTAAGAGAGGAGGTAAGGAGGGAAGAAGAGACGAAGGGTAGTGGAGAGGTCAGTTGGGAGGAAGGGAAATGTACTGTATTTGGTCATAGTGGTCACATACTTGTCATTCAATTTGATGCGGTGCATGGAGGCGTAATCAAAGTCAAATCTTTTGAGTTGTAGTGTCAGCAAGTAAGGAAATGAAGTAAACTTGAGCCCCTATGAGTGGTAAGGAAGGGTGAGGGAGGGGAGGGAGAGGGGTGAAGAAGAGGGGTGAGGGAGGGGAGGGAGAGGGGTGAAGAAGAGGGGTGAGGGAGGGGAGGGAGAGGGGTGAAGAAGAGGGGTGAGGGAGGGGAGGGAGAGGGGTGAAGAAGAGGGGTGAGGGAGGGGAGGGAGAGGGGTGAAGAAGAGGGGTGAGGGAGGGGAGGGAGAGGGGTGAAGAAGAGGGGTGAGGGAGGGGAGGGAGAGGGGTGAAGAAGAGGGGTGAGGGAGGGGAGGGAGAGGGGTGAAGAAGAGGGGTGAGGGAGGGGAGGGAGAGGGGTGAAGAAGAGGGGTGAGGGAGGGGAGGGAGAGGGGTGAAGAAGAGGGGTGAGGGAGGGGAGGGAGAGGGGTGAAGAAGAGGGGTGAGGGAGGGGAGGGTGAAAAAGAGGGATGAGGGAGGTGAGGGAGGGGAGGGTGAAAAAGAGGGGTGAGGGAGGTGAGGGAGGGGAGGGTGAAAAAGAGGGGTGAGGGAGGTGAGGGTGAAAAAGAGGGGTGAGGGAGGTGAGGGTGAAAAAGAGGGGTGAGGGAGGTGAGGGTGAAAAAGAGGGGTGAGGGAGGTGAGGGTGAAAAAGAGGGGTGAGGGAGGTGAGGGAGGGGAGGGTGAAAAAGAGGGGTGAGGGAGGTGAGGGTGAAAAAGAGGGGTGAGGGAGGTGAGGGAGGGGAGGGTGAAAAAGAGGGGTGAGGGAGGTGAGGGTGAAAAAGAGGGGTGAGGAAGGGGGGTGAGGGAGGGGAGGGTGAAAAAGAGGGGTGAGGGAGGGAGGATGAAGAGGAGGGTGAGGAGAGAAGGTGAGGGGAAATGGGCTTCCAATGTGCCCCCAAATGCAGACCCCTCTCCCTGCAAGCTCACCTTGTGTGCATCTGCCTTTTTGTTGCACTTCTCACAGAAGTACTGCACACAGACACACACCACATCAAATCCATGGGTCATGCCAAATATCATCTAACCTGATCAGCACCATTGAGGGTCTCTGGCTGCACAAAGCCTGCCAATGCTGCCTCCTACATGGATATACAGATATATACAGAGATATGCAATGGACACACAACACACATCAAAAAGTGTGTCGAATCCACACTAGAACTTCTTACCACAGTGGGATAAGGAGTGTCGGAGCCAAATGGCTTGATGACCAATGGGATGTCCAAATAGTCGTCCTCACGCGCACTCTCGTGGCCACACTGACCAGATAAGGGGGCGGGGTGGAAAGAAGAGAGAGGATGAGAAAGAAGTGGGGAGAGAAAGGGTAATGACACGCACAACGTGCACACACAAGCCACACTACATCAAACCATATGTACACATACCACACACATCACATACCACATTACACCCACACATCACACATACCACACTACACCCACACACATCACACCCACACACATACCACATCACACCTTACACATCACATCTCACTGAAGAAGACAAAGGCTCACACTAAGGCACTTGACATAGTCCTTCATCTTGCCCTGGTACAACTCATTGATGAGGTCAGCCTTGGGAGCGTTGTCCTTCCTAAACTGACGTTCCAGGGCATCAAATAGAACACGGCAGAGCTCCTGGATGTCATGCTGTTGCCAGGCTACAGAGGGTGGGTTAGTAACATCCCACTCAGATAGGAGGGATGGAGCTGTACCTTCTGAACTGTCCCAACCAAAGCTCTTGGTCAAGTCTGTGGTCTCGACTGAGCGTTTGTGGGAGGTCTGTGTGGAACAGAACCAACACTGTCACACCCATGTGAACACCATTGCCACCTCCCCCATCACCTGGAGCTGAAGAAATAGCCTCTGGAGCTGATAAGGTATGGTCTTTGCTGCCTCAGTTTCATCTCCTACAAAGTTCCAACTAGAAGAGAGAAGTGGTTGGTTGGATGGGAGCAGGAAATGGAAGAAGAGAAGGGATAGATACATGCAGGAAATGGAAGAAGAGAAGGGATAGATACATGCAGGAAATGGAAGAAGAGAAGGGATAGATACATGCAGGAAATGGAAGAAGAGAAGGGATAGATACATGCAGGAAATGGAAGAAGAGAAGGGATAGATACATGCAGGAAATGGAAGAAGAGAACATAAATATGACAGATAAGAACAGGGAAAAAGGAAAGAGAAGGGAGAGTAGGGGCATTAAACAGGTGGGGGTAGGAGTACTTGCAAATCAACCAAACAATACTACACAGCTACCAAAACAGAAGTCTCTTGGGGTACCTTGTTAATTAGAGTTAAACCCTTAGGGTAGCCCTCTTAATTACAATTAAGCCTCTTAGGATGACCTGTTAAGCCCTTAGGATAACCTCTTAATTACGTTAACCACTTCTTTTTTTCACTCTACACCTTGCAAACAGTACCACCCTTTCTGACAGTAATAGGTTGCAAGTGATGACTCCCCCCCCCCCACAAATATTGTGCATTGCCATCCTCATATAGCAGAACCTGCTGTGGGCCCTATATAGCAGCACCTGCTGTGGGCCCTATATAGCAGCACCTGCTGTGGGCCCTATATAGCAGCACCTGCTGTGGGCCCTATATAGCAGTACCTGCTGTGGGCCCTAAATAGCAGTACCTGCTGTGGGCCCTATATAGCAGCACCTGCTGTGGGCCCTATATAGCAGTACCTGCTGTGGGCCCTATATAGCAGCACCTGCTGTGGGCCTTATATAGCAGTACCAGCTGTGGGCCCTATATAGCAGCACCTGCTGTGGGCCCTATATAGCAGCACCTGCTGTGGGCCCTATATAGCAGTACCTGCTGTGGGCCCTATATAGCAGTACCTGCTGTGGGCCCTACATCATTATATGTAACAGAGAAAATGCAATGATGCTAAATTGATCACCTTTCACCTTAATGAGGGCAAAGATGCAGAAAAGCACAAACAATATCCCATGGTCTACAGTGGAGGACCACAGGGGGATAGAGGACCACAGGGGGATAGAGGAACACAGGGGGATGGAGGACCACAAGGGGATAGAGGACCACAGGGGGATAGAGGACCACAGGGGATGGAGGACCACAGGGGGATAGAGGACCACAGGGGGATAGAGGACCACAGGGGGATAGAGGACCACAGGGGGATAGAGGCTACCTCCTCTTAAGTAACAAGCATTGCAGCTCATCTTACAGAGCACAACAGAATACAAGTAACAGTGCTCTGGGGTTAAGTTAATAACGGTTTTATTAAAAAATAGTCCTGAGTATCCCAACAGACCTGTATAAACCATTTCTGAACTCTGGCGTCATGAACAGAGCTTGTATTAGACTGTTCAGGTAACAGGTCATGGCCTGGTTGACAAGACCAACGTAACCTGAAGTGGGAAGAAAGTGCAAGAGAGATTAGCAAACACCATGTGTTTGGAGTGTGTGTGACTTGTGTGCATGTGTATGTGTGTGCATGTGTATGTGTGTACATGTGTGTGTGCATGTGTATGTGTGAGCATGTGTATGTGTGAGCATGTGTATGTGTGTGCATGTGCATGTGTGTGCATGTGCATGTGTGAGCATGTGTATGTGTGTGCATGTGTATGTGTGTGCATGTGCATGTGTGAGCATGTGCATGTGTGAGCATGTGTATGTGTGTGCATGTGTATGTGTGTGCATGTGTGTGTGCATGTGTATGTGTGAGCATGTGTATGTGTGTGCATGTGCATGTGTGTGCATGTGCATGTGTGAGCATGTGTATGTGTGTGCATGTGTATGTGTGTGCATGTGTGTGTGCATGTGTATGTGTGAGCATGTGTATGTGTGTGCATGTGCATGTGTGTGCATGTGCATGTGTGAGCATATGTATGTGTGTGCATGTGTATGTGTGCATGTGTACGTGTGTACATGTGTATGTGTGAGCATGTGTATGTGTGTGCATGTGTATGTGCATGTGTATGTGTGAGCATGTGCATGTGTGAGCATGTGTATGTGTGTGCATGTGTATGTGTGTGCATGTGTACGTGTGTACATGTGTGTATGTGTGTGCATGTGTGCATGTGAGCATGTGTATGTGTGTGCATGTGCATGTGTGAGCATGTGTATGTGTGTGCATGTGTATGTGTGTGCATGTGTATGTGTGAGCATGTGTATGTGTGTGCATGTGTATGTGTGTGCATGTGTATGTGTGTGCATGTGTGTGTGCATGTGTATGTGTGAGCATGTGCATGTGTGTGCATGTGCATGTGTGTGCATGTGCATGTGTGAGCATGTGTATGTGTGTGCATGTGTACGTGTGTACATGTGTACGTGTGTACATGTGTATGTGTGTGCATGTGTACGTGTGTACATGTGTATGTGTGTGCATGTGCATGTGTGTGCATGTGCATGTGTGTGCATGTGCATGTGTGAGCATGTGTATGTGTGAGCATGTGTATGTGTGAGCATGTGCATGTGTGTGCATGTGTATGTGTGTACATGTGTGCATGTGTATGTGTGAGCATGTGCACGTGTGTGCATGTGTATGTGTGTACATGTGTGAGCATGTGTACGTGTGTGCATGTGTATGTGTGTGCATGTGTACGTGTGTACATGTGCATGTGTGCATACCAGCACTTGCACATGCTCAAACATTGGTTGCCTTGCTAGCAGATCATAACAATATTCATTGTTCAAAGTTTAGTTAGGAAGGGGGGATGCTAAATATAGGGATTGTGCAAGCAATGCGTAAATTCTTATAATACTACTGTTAACCACACCTCCAGACAAGGATGTAGTGCAGACAAATGGAATAAACCAAGCAAGGTGTTACCAGCTATGCTTACTATGTGTATGTGTGTGTATGTGTGTGTATGTGTGTTTGTGTGTGTATGTGTGTATGTGCTTATTTGTGTGTGTGTGTGGTGCATGTGTGTGTACGTGTGTGTGTGTGCATGTGTATGTGTGTGTGTCTTATTTGTGTGTGTGTGTGTGTGTGTGTGTGTGTGTGTGTGTGTGTGTGTGTGTGTGTGTGTGTGTGTGTGTGGTGTATGTATGCATGTGTGTGTGTGGTGTATGTATGCATGTGTGTGTGTGTGGGTGTGGCTACCCGTTTCAGGCTTCGGTTGGTAATAAGACGATGAATTGTTGTTCCAACTGCTGCTGGAGCTCCACCCACTATTTCCACCGCTGGTGTTCCACCCACTTCCTGTATTGCTGGAATTCCACCCACCATTGCCTGCACTAGAGCTCACCCCGCTGGTTTTAGAACCATAGGAGGCAGAGGCTCCACTGCCAGTAAATGTTGAAACAGTAGATGATGAGTCACCTGCAGTATCCTGCACCTACACATGTATGAATGTCAGGGTGTGAGTTGTGTGATATGTGATGGTGGGTGTGGTATGTGAGGGTGTGAGGTGTGTGATATATGATGGTGGGTGTGGTATGTGAGGGTGTGAGGTGTGATGGTGGGTGTGGTATGTGAGGGTGTGAGGTGTGATGGTGGGTGTGGTATGTGAGGGTGTGATGGTGGGTGTGGAATGTGAGGTGTGTGAGGTGTGATATGTGTTCAATGTATTTGAGGGTGTGTGTGGATATCATCCCTCCAAGGCCCACAGCTACACAACACTGTAAAACAACAAGTTAAAGCATACATGTAGTTGATAAACCTAACACCACCACCAACACAAGAGCCAGCAGGTACCATTGTGTGCACCCAAGCCAAACGGCTTACCAACTGCACAAACAACTTACCACAGAGGTCTTGACAGGCAAGCTGCCATCTTCCTTGTGCCTGAGAAAGGCCTTGACTTTCGTCGGCTCTGTCGGCATTTTGATCTCATTGAGGGTGGCGGATGACTTCCAATCCAAAGTTTCATCATTCTCCTTTTCGTCAGAGTTGTCTTTTTCATCCTTACCATTCTGAGGACGCCAGTAGAGTGCAAACGAACCCTCCTCGTATCCTGACAATAAACCAAGCATAAGCCCATATAGTAAACCAAGCATAAGCCCATATAGTAAACCAAGCATAAGCCCATATAGTACACCAAGCATAAGCCCATATAGTACACCAAGCATAAGCCCATATAGTAAACCAAGCATAAGCCCATATAGTAAACCAAGCATAAGCCCATATAGTACACCAAGCATAAGCCCATATAGTACACCAAGCATAAGCCCATATAGTACACCAAGCATAAGCCCATATAGTACACCAAGCATAAGCCCATATAGTACACCAAGCATAAGCCCATATAGTAAACCAAGCATAAGCCCATATAGTAAACCACGCATAAGCCCATATAGTACACCAAGCATAAGCCCATATAGTAAACCACGCATAAGCCCATATAGTAAACCAAGCATAAGCCCATATAGTAAACCAAGCATAAGCCCATATAGTAAACCAAGCATAAGCCCATATAGTACACCAAGCATAAGCCCATATAGTACACCAAGCATAAGCCCATATAGTACACCAAGCATAAGCCCATATAGTACACCAAGCATAAGCCCATATAGTACACCAAGCATAAGCCCATATAGTACACCAAGCATAAGCCCATATAGTAAACCAAGCATAAGCCCATATAGTACACCAAGCATAAGCCCATATAGTAAACCAAGCATAAGCCCATATAGTACACCAAGCATAAGCCCATATAGTACACCAAGCATAAGCCCATATAGTAAACCAAGCATAAGCCCATACAGTAAACCAAGCATCAATATGGAGAACAATAGAGCAAATTAAAGGCAACCATAAACTAGGCAACATGTTGAGTGCAACTCAAATGAATATGGGTACACATGTAAAAGTTAACTCTGAACCATGACTTGCATGAAACATGTTGCCTAGTCGAGTTAGAAGGGCTTTCTATTTATCACTCGACCGCAAATGGCTGATCGTTATCTAACTTATTTTATCTAACTTATTTCGTTATTTAATCTTTCTCGAAGCTATTTGACTACAAAAACAAAATCCAACAATTGCAACAATTAGCCTCAAAAATGTCACCCGAAAGTCGCCCCGTGTATGCTGGTCTTAACGCAACTGAAGTCCTGCATCATGTGACCATGTAAGAGCTCTATAGGTGATGGATTATAGGAAGTCAAATGATGTCCAGTGTGCAACCCCCCCCACAGGAAACCATCCCATCATGCAGGCTCATCCCACAGGAAGTCCATCATGCAAGCCCTGCCCATAGGAAGTCCATCATGTAGGCCCCTCCCATAGGAAGTCCATGATGCAGGCCCCTCCCATAGGAAGTCCATCATGTAGGCCCCTCCCATAGGAAGTCCATCATGTAGGCCCCTCCCATAGGAAGTCCATCATGTAGGCCCCTCCCATAGGAAGTCCATCATGTAGGCCCCTCCCACAGGAAGTCCATCATGTAGGCCCCTCCCATAGGAAGTCCATCATGTAGGCCCCTCCCATAGGAAGTCCATCATGTAGGCCCCTCCCACAGGAAGTCCATCATGTAGGCCCCTCCCATAGGAAGTCCATCATGTAGGCCCCTCCCATAGGAAGTCCATCATGTAGGCCCCTCCCACAGGAAGTCCATCATGTAGGCCCCTCCTACAGCCTATCATAAAACAAATATATAAACAAGCACTAGATCAAAAGGGGAGGGTGGGATGGGGAAGAGGGTAGGAAGACCAATTTAGATAGGCAGATAGATGTTCAAAGTACCTCATCCCAAATATAGCAAAAATTTAGTACATACATTCTAAGTACCTACACTTCCAAGCAGAATGTCTAACATAAATCATATACCAAGCAGAATGTCTAACATACCAAGCAGAATGATGTCATCACTATATTTAGTAATGAACATAAATCATAGGTACATTTAGGGCCTAATGTATTTGTTTTAAAATGTAATTACATTACCACTATTATCAATTGGATACCAAAAACAGCTGCCAGATAAGATACCATGGTGCAAATCTTCAACTGAACCCATCCCCTAACCCACTCTCCTACCCCAACCCCTCCCACCCTATCACAATTCTTTCCCTCAGACAATGCATGAACAAGAGGGGGGGAACATGCCTCACACCCACATGTATAGCTATCCCCATAAGCCTCACACCCACATGTATAGCTATCCCCATAAGCCTCACACCTATATGTATAGCTATCCCCATAAGCCTCACACCCACATGTATAGCTATCCCCATAAGCCTCACACCTATATGTATAGCTATCCCCATAAGCCTCACACCCACATGTATAGCTATCCCCATAAGCCTCACACCTATATGTATAGCTATCCCCATAAGCCTCACACCTACATGTATAGCTATCCCCATAAGCCTCACACCTACATGTATAGCTATCCCCATAAGCCTCACACCTATATGTATAGCTATCCCCATAAGCCTCACACCCATATGTATAGCTATCCCCATAAGCCTCACACCTACATGTATAGCTATCCCCATAAGCCTCACACCTACATGTATAGCTATCCCCATAAGCCTCACACCTATATGTATAGCTATCCCCATAAGCCTCACACCCATATGTATAGCTATCCCCATAAGCCTCACACCTACATGTATAGCTATCCCCATAAGCGGATAAGCCTCACACCCACATGTATAGCTATCCCCATAAGCCTCACACCTACATGTATAGCTATCCCCATAAGCCTCACACCTATATGTCCATAAGGTATATGAGTATGAGATGCAATGGATCCACCTTTCTATAAGGAAAACAGGGGCCATCCTATGACCTAAAACCTGGGTATTGTGTCATAAGATGAGGTCGACGTGCCCACTTCACATGCCCACTTCACATGGGC
Source organism: Spongilla lacustris (assembly GCA_949361645.1). Lineage (NCBI taxonomy): Eukaryota > Metazoa > Porifera > Demospongiae > Spongillida > Spongillidae > Spongilla > Spongilla lacustris. The sequence continues at coordinate 1,205,912 of OX442434.1, read as the reverse complement.
CCTCAAGGACACCTCAAAGGTAGCCCCTAAGTTAGGGGGGGGGGGGGGGGCTGAAGGGTGCCCTTACATAGGGTCCCCTACACAACCACATGTGCATTATGGGTGTGTAGTGCATGCAGATGTGTGTGTGTGTGTGTGTGTGTGTGTGTGTGTGTGTGTGTGTGTGTGTGTGTGTGTGTGTGTGTGTGTGTGTGTGTGTGTGTGTGTGTGTGTGTGTGTGTGTGTGTGTGTGTGTGTGTGTGTGTGTGTGTGTGTGTGTGTGTGTGTGTGTGTGCATGTATGTAGGTGTGTGGGGGAGCATTCATATTCACAAATTACATCCTGGTGGGACAATAATATATGGGATGTGATGGGATGTGTCCACAATGGCAACAACAACAAAAAAAAGTAATTTGTGAACGCTCCCCGTGTATGTGTATGCGTGTGTGCATGTGCATGTATGCGTGTGTGCATGTGTGAAGTGTGTGTGTGCATCTGCGCCGATATGTTGCGACATGTGTACTGTAATTGTGTGAAGTATATTTTTACAAGGGCAGACTTACCAGCTTCCTTTGCTACGGCAGAGTAGAGATCGGCCACACACGAAGAATGGGACAAAGTTACGAAGTGACGGTTGGTGCGGGCGCTCGTCTCGTCCGTTACAACGCACAAGACGGTGGGTTCCGCTGACTCGTTATACGTGTGCAACTCTATAGCCTGACATGAGTTCTTGTCGCCAATTGGCAGGGCCAGATCACTGGAAACGCCAGAATTCTCAGTCTCCGTAGCTGGAGCAGCCATAATCACGGCAAGGTGAGAAAGCTAAGCACAAAATTATGAGTTCTGGGGTAAAAGCGTTCGATCACCGACGGAAAACTTTCTGTTTTCTATTCCCTTGTTCCTTTTTACTTCCCAATCAAATACTATATACCACTCTCCTCGCAGCCATAATGTCACACGTGATGTGGTGGGCGTGTCCCGAGCAGTTTACGTTGAATGCGATGACACATAGAGCTACGAAAATCGTGCAAGTAAGTAGAAACTTTGATTTTGCCTCCAACGCTACAAAGCTGGGCAGCTGGTAAACATTGTGTTACTTGCAACTCGCATGCCAACTCACATCAGCTAGCCCGGATCGACGCGGGAGCGTACGTATGCCGTTGCTCAGTTTCAATAAACTTTCATGCAACAGGTCTCCCGTGACTTGCAGGATGTTCAGCTTCTGCGCGTGGTGGCTACGGTCTTGGATCCTAGCTTCCACTACAAGACGCTGGCGTGCTCGAGTAACACGACATCCTATGATGCCGTTTGCATGTTGGTGAAGAAGTACTCTATTAAAATGGAAGACCAGAGTCCGCAGAACTTTTACTTAATAGAGGTCAGTTTGAATACATGTACATGCATAATTTAGTTATTGAGGGATGAATAAAAATGTAAACTGCATTAACACCTGTATACATGTTACACGTAAATCAACAATGTAATCATCTATCATGCTACATGTATAGACACAGGGCTGCCATTCACGAGCGCTGGGGGACAGCGAATTGGTTAGGGAAGTGCAGGCCCAATGGACCAAGCAACAGCAGTGCTCGCTCGTCCTGTGCCGCAAGCCGACATCCTGTACGGCCGCAACGGTGGATCTCCAAGGTGAGCCGCTAAGGGCACCGCCATCAGCTCTGACAATAGGCCTATCACTAAAACTGCATGGTTGTTCTCGCTTCCCTATAGCTAGTTCGGATGGATACAGCGACTCGTCCGAATACAATCTGTCGTACATTCCGCTCCGAAGGGTGGGCGTGGCTGGTGAGGATTTGCCGTCAACCTATAGCAGACCCAGCTCTAGCGAACTGTTAACGCGCAGCGAACTGCGCTCGACGTCGCCCTCTTTTTCATCTCGAGACATGTTGATGCAGGTTCACGAATCCATTCAAGGCGGTCTTTCCAGGATCATGAGCAAGGTGGTTGCGGAAGGGCAGCCCCGTTTCGGATGGTCTAAGCAACCGGATACGTTTGTAATCCATCCTACTGTGATCATGGCTCCGAAGAGGGAATTTCCAATGCGGGTTAGCACACCGATTGTGGGGGATGAAAACAACGGGCGTAGTTGCGTTGAATGCCAATGTGGTGGTGTGAAGGGTGCGGCCTCAGTAACTGAGGTAATAGAATCGGGCAAGAGTGCGACACTGACAGGGGAAGCAGCAGAGCAAAATTATGAAGAAGTGATTGGTGTACTGACAAATACGGACGCCAATGCAAAACTCATGTCAGGGTGGAAGCTAGAGGAAGTGAGAGAGAAGCTACATGGGGTGAAGGAGGAGGTGATGGAAGAGGTTATGGAAGAGCCAGTGAAGGAGGTGGTGAAGGGGGAGCTATTGAAGGAGGTTATGGAAGAGCCAGTGAAGGGGGTGCTATTGAAGGAGGTTATGGAAGAGCCAGTGAAGGGGGAGCTATTGAAGGAGGTTATGGAAGAGCCAGTGAAGGGGGAGCTATTGAAGGAGGTTATGGAAGAGCCAGTGAAGGGGGAGCTATTGAAGGAGGTTATGGAAGAGCCAGTGAAGGGGGAGCTATTGAAGGAGGTTATGGAAGAGCCAGTGAAGGGGGAGCTATTGAAGGAGGTTATGGAAGAGCAAGTGAAGGGGGAGCTATTGAAGGAGGTTATGGAAGAGCCAGTGAAGGGGGAGCTATTGAAGGAGGTTATGGAAGAGCCAGTGAAGGGGGAGCTATTGAAGGAGGTTATGGAAGAGCCAGTGAAGGAGGTGGTGAAGGGGGAACTATTGAAGGAGGTTATGGAAGAGCCAGTGAAGGGGGAGCTATTGAAGGAGGTTATGGAAGAGCCAGTGAAGGAGGTGGTGATGGAGCTGCATGGAATAAAGGAGGAGCCGGTAAAGAAGGAGCCACAGGGAGTAGATGATACTGCAAAAACAGTGGAAGGGATGAAGGTAGTTGAGGGAGGAGGACTGTCTGATAGAATACCAGATGTGTCTATAAATGAACCAGAGAGAACATTCAGTCTGTGTATCAAGGAAGCCAGTCTCTCGATTGCAAGTAAGGAGCCTTATACTTTGAAACAAACAGTACAAGACACTTGGACTGAGAATGTAATTACATTTGGAATAGAAGAAGCAAGTGCTGCCTTTGTGGTGAATTGTGCAGCAAGATGTGAAGGTCAGACACATTCAATTCAAGCTGTGATGATACACCAGACTTCTGCTAGTCACTCCATGTGTACCAAGCAAGATAGCCCCTCCCATCACATTCCACAAGATAGCCCCTCCCATCACATTCCACAAGATAGCCCCTCCCATCACATTCCACAAGATAGCCCCTCCCATCACATTCCACAAGATAGCCCCTCCCACCACATTCCACAAGATAGCCCCTCCCACCACATTCCACAAGATAGCCCCTCCCATCACATTCCACAAGATAGCCCCTCCCATCACATTCCACAAGATAGCCCCTCCCATCACATTCCACAAGATAGCCCCTCCCATCACATTCCACAAGATGGCCCCTCCCATCAAACTCCACAAGATGGTCCCTCCCATCACATTCCACAAGATAGCCCCTCCCAGCCTGGATCTCTTGATACCCCTCAAGATGCCCCTGCTGAGTGTACTCACATTCCTCACGACATAGCTACTATTGCTAAGTCAACTCCCACTCAAGGTAGCCCTACCAAGCAAGGGTTGCCACTGTCTCTGGCAGAAAGCCATCTGGTCTCACCAAAGCGGAAAGCTGATATGATGAAGAAGGCTATGGCCCAACTGGCAAAAAGGAGGTCATTAACAATTGAGGCAACTCCTGCATCTTCATCTCCATCACTCTCCACTTCCACTCTTCTGCCATCATCTTCAACAATCTCCGGTTCCTCCCCTCTAACATCACCTCCATCACCATCTGCTTCCTCCCCTCCGTCATTCTCCACTTCTTCTCTCCTGCCACCACCTCCATCCCCTACATCATCCCTTCCATCTTCCACTCTGCCACCCTCCACCTCCTCCCCACCCTCTACCTCCTCCCCACCCTCCACCTCCTCCCCATCCTCTACCTCCTCCCCACCCTCTACCTCCTCCCCACCCTCCACCTCCTCCCCACCCTCCACATCCTCCCCACCCTCCACCTCCTCCCCACCCTCCACCTCCTCCCCACCCTCCACCTCCTCCCCACCCTCCACCTCCTCCCCACCCTCCACGTCCACTTCCTTCCCTCCTGCCCCAGTAGAAACTGTACTGATTTCAGGCACCCACAGACAGAAGCTTCTTGAAAGAGCTCTAAGCAGACACCTTCGTCAGCATCCTTTGTTGTCTGCCCTTGAGTTGGGTAAAGAAGCCAGCCCTGAGACAGCAGCCTTGCTGTCAAATGGTGGTGCTTCGTACTACCCCTCTAAGCAAGCCCCTAATTGTGACAGCACTTCACAGACCAAAATTGCTCAGCTCCAGTCTTCCCCCTCGTCCGCCATCGATAGCCACCCAGTTCAACCATCACACTCCGCCCCACGTTCCACACTAACCACTACCACCACCACCACCCGATATCGTGCCTCATCTGTCTCTACTCCCGCCCCCACTGCCCATCACACCTCCCACCCACAGCCGACTGGTCAGTCTCGAGGTAGTGGCTATCACAATGCTCCCCCTCCATCCAAACTTTTCTTCAGAAACCTGCTCAGTACATCATGACACGTCCTGCTGTGCACAGCAATTATTATTGTTTTTCAATATTAAATGCGTTCCAAGACATGTTGGTGTAGGTCCTGATTTTACAGGCAAATACATGCTTGTCTGGAACAGATTTGCCTAGCTGAAGCTGTAGAACCCCCACACCTTCACACAGTATACCTCCACACCTTCACACAGTACACCTCCACACCTTCACACAGTCCTACCCCACACACCTGACCACACAGAATAATGTTTTCAAGGGAGGCAGCTGCTTCCCTGAATCTATAACTGCCATAAAAGGAGAAATGGCATATCCTCTGATTTCATGGTAATAGCAGAGGAGCAACCAAACAGGCAAGCTATTTCCAATACCCCGATGTAATGGGGGAGAGTGTTTGTAACACAAGGAGCTCAAGCCAGCTGCAAGCATGACACATTCCCTATCAGTATGTTACCATCATATCAATAATTGCCAAAATGGGCACTGTGATTGCTCATCTATCACTTTTATGGGGGGAAGGGGCAGTACAGCATTCTCAGCTGCAAGGCTTCCTTTGAATGGAACTTCATGTTCCCCTCCCTCCTCCCCCCTCCCAAAAAAAAAAGAGGTCCAATTGAGGTCCGTAAAGAAAAGGGATGTAGTGCCTATCTCTATGCTATGTGATGTGCAAATGTGATGAATATAAAATACCTTCTTGTTTAGCAGAAATTTAACATGTAAAATATATATATATATATGAGAAGCGGAAAAAACGTACGGAATTATTAATCGCTTAATTATAGTAAATTTCTGGTGTTACTAAATTTAGTCACGTGGCACTTACCTTCAGTGAACTATACCAGTAGTGTTACAATATAATAGTACTGTAGTTGCGTTCGGTTCAAACTCAAGTAAGTAGCCGTACTATAAACAGTTCATCGACAAATTTCCCTCTTCTTCGTCATGTGCTGCTAATATAGCGGGCAATTCTTACGGGAGTCGGTGATGAAGAACTCTGGATGAGTACCAACAATAAGCATCACTCGTCGGGAATGTCTAGTTTCCAGGCGGCTAAGAGTAGTTCCATGGAGAGCTTAGAGAGTTCTATGTCTACAACTGAAAGTACAACAGGTATGATACGCCAATGCTTCGTAAATCATCGTTTTTTTTTTTTTTGGTTTTTTTTTGGTGTTTTTTTCCTTAAAACATGCGTCAATTTCTATTCTATGTGTCAAGACATAGAAAGTGCACGTCTTGCCACTGTTCTGCAAGAGAATGCGGTTCTAAAATCGGAGCTTGAACTACTTCGTTTGAAGTGCAAGAACTTAGTTGAAGAAAACAAGCGTCTGAGGCAGGCGTCTGTTACCATTGTGAGTGATGTGGTGCGTTTGAACGCGGCCAACGTGCTGGCACAACGCACATAGTTACTGCTGTGCGGACATGACTTGGCAGTCTTGCATGTGACTTGAGAGCCCTGCATGTGACTTGCAGTCTTGCATGTTATTTTTGACAGCATTACATGTGACTTGGCAGTTATTTTTGACAGCATTGCATGTGACTTGGCAGTTATTTTTGACAGCATTGCATGTGACTTGGCAGGCTTTGAGCATGTCAGACACACCTCCCTCCATACACACACACCTTCCCTCCATGCCCTCCACATCCACACACACACACCTCAGCAAGCCCAGGCAGAACAAGAGGAAGAGTTCATCTCCAACACACTTCTAAAAAAGATCCACTCTCTCAAGAAAGAGAAAGAAGCATTGGCGATGAACTATGAGCAAGAAGAGGAATATTTAACCAATGATCTCTCTAGAAAGCTAGCTCAGGTAAGACCCACACAAGCTGCTGCCACAGTTATCACCCTGCAGGCTTGTGCAGGCTTGTGCAGGCTTGTGCAGGCAGTTGCATTATCCTTAGACCTTTGGCTATTGGGGGTGGGCAGGTCAGGTTAGGTGTAAAACACAACTAAGAATGAAAACCATTAGTACCTACCACTACCTGCCACTACCAGCTTAGTCTACCTTGAATGCTTAGTACAGCCTTGAATGCTTAATACTAGGCCTTGAATGCTTAGTACAGCCTTGAATGCTTAGTACCTAGCCTTGAATGCTTAGTACCTAGCCTTGAATGCTTAGTACCTAGCCTTGAATGCTTAGTACCTAGCCTTGAATGCTTAGTACCTAGCCTTGAATGCTTAGTACCTAGCCATCTTGTCTTTGCTTTACAGTTATAAACAAAAGTGTTTACATGTACATCGATTTGAAATCTCATTTTGATGATGCAACAAAAAAAAAAAAAAAAAAAAGAAGATAAAAATTAAAATTAAACATTTTATGTAGGGAAGGGAGGTAAACATTAACAACTGGCTGTTGAGGTCTTCAGAATGGGAGAACGGGTCCTTATTTTGTGTGCTCAGACCATTTCCCTACGTGCAGCTGAGACAAGAGAAGGTGCAGCTGGAACAGACACTGGAGCAGGAACAGGAGCAGCAGGTGTCCAAACTGATGAAGAAGATAGATCGTTTGGAGAAGGAGACCACCACTAAACAGACTGGCCTTGAGCAGGTTGTGTGTGCGTGTGTGTGTGTGTGTGTGTGTGTGTGTGTGTGTGGTATACAGGTTACCATGTATTTGTGTGCAGACTGCTATAATTTAGTGTGTACACACAGCTGCGCAGAGAGAAGATTGACCTAGAGAACACGCTGGAGCAGGAGCAGGAGATGTTGGTCAATAAACTGTGGAAACGAATGGACAAGGTTGAGCAAGAAAAGAGGTGTGTCACACCTTCCCCCCTCCCCTTGTGATAATGTGATAACACACACATGCACACACACACACACACACCTTTCCACTGTTCTGTAGTCTAGCATGGAGCATCTGTAGTTAAGTGTACAAAGTATTCCTTTGGTACATTGAGTGTGCACACCTGGTTCACATGTTAGCCATTTTATCTTGCAAGCACAGGCTGTTGCGGTGCTTGTAGTAAGTTCTTTTGTAGGGCAGTCATTAGGGTCATTAGGTAGTGCATTCTTGGAGGTGGTAGTCCTTACAGAGTTCTACCCCTTAAGCTGCCTTGGGTGCTGTGATGCTCATTGATTACTGCGTACGTTTGCTTCTTTCATTGCTCAGTGGCTGTGGATCTTGGACCTTTCATCCTAGTCTGTAAGAAGGGATCTCTCTAGAGTTGTCTGGTTGTGGCTATTATGGCCTGCCCTGCCTCCCCACCCCTATACCCCCATGGTGGGTATGGCCTGCCCTGCCTCCCAACCCCTATACCCCCATGGTGGGTATGGCATGGCCTGCCCCCATAAAGGGTATGGCCTGCCCTACCTCCCACCCCTATACCCCCATAAAGGGTATGGCCTGCCCTACTGCCCACCCCTATACCCCCATAAAGGGTATGGCCTGCCCTACCTCCCACCCCTATACCCCCATAAAGGGTATGGCCTGCCCTACCTCCCACCCCTATACCCCCATAAAGGGTATGGCCTGCCCTACCTCCCACCCCTATACCCCCATAAAGGGTATGGCCTGCCCTACCTCCCACCCCTATACCCCCATAAAGGGTATGGCCTGCCCTAACACAATTGTCTGCACCCTTATCTATTGATCAACACACCACATATGCTAAACACACCTGTACATGTAATCATTTTGTTTTGTGTTTGGACTGTGTAGAGCTGTCCCAGGAAATACTGCAAACCCTCCCAACAACAAAAACGACCCATGTTTCTGTAGGTTTGTGTATCTTCTAGGAGTGAGTGTGGCATATTTGCCACTTAGGCATGCTATTTATAGCAGCTTGGTGCTATAAATAAAGTTCAGAAAACAACAACAAGATGGTGACTTGTGGCCAAGATTTATTTTTGAGCTTGGAAAAAGTGTGCAGTGCTTTGTGTAGGAGTTATTTTCCCAGGCAGTGCTGGCTCAAGCTATGTCCTCTCTTTTTCGTCCTCTATCTGTAAATCCAGAGAACTTGAAACCCGAATAGGAGCTACCCCACCCCCATCACCCAATGACAGGATGAGTGATGCCTCCCTTAACTCCAGAATTGTCCAACTGTCTACTGAAGTGGAAAGGCTGAAAAAAGAGCTACATGAAACTGAAACAAAAAGTGAGCAATAACCAGGCCTCTAACCACATGGGAGTACCACCATTTGAGCTTCCTCATTTTCCATCCTTAAGTAAACGCATAATAATTTGCCATATGGAACCAACAGGCCAGATAGCTTTAGCCTTGATCAAAGGTCTGCCCAATCTCTAGCATGTACAAAAAAGGCACAATACTCCCAGTGGGGGTGGAGGTGTAAGAAGCCACTGCGTTCTGTGCTCACAGATCAATGTATTTTTTCAATGTCCAGAATATTGTATATTTGCATCCAAATGATTGCCTCCATTGCATATCATACGTTGTACTAAGCCATAAGTATGTGTGCGTTTGGAGTTACAGGTGTTCTTGTACACGTATTGACAACTGCCTCCTATTTGAGTGCAAGAAATAACTTTCTATTTAAAACGTGCTCAGATCGTGAGAAGATCCAGGCAGTGGAGGATGAAGAGAAGGCACTGCGTGAGGAGAACGTAAGACTCCAGCGCAGGTTGCTAAGGGAGACAGAGCGCCGCGAGCAGCTGACTCGCCAACTGTCAGAGTCCGAGTCCAGTCTTGAGATGGACGATGAAAGGCAAGATGCATGCCTCTCCTCTTTGGGTATTGTTGTCAGAGTTATTCTTACTCTATCTTTCCTTTCCTGCAGGCACTTCAATGAAATGGCTACTGGTCGCCACCACCATGCTTCTAGCCCTGCTCCTATATCTCCATCTCCAACTAGACGCTCCATTTCACCAGCACTACGTATGTTAAACTTGTGTCAATCCTGCATATTTGTTTTGCAATACTTCTCTTGCACTCAGAATGAATACAGTTGCACGCCTATGCTTAACAATTTGCACATTTGCCTGTCCAAATTGACACACAACCACTAGTAAATATTAGTATTTGCTTGCATATTTCGTGCCACCTTCATTCTCTGATTGGTACTTCCATCACACAGCACATACTGGCGCGGGAAGCGTCTTTGCCTCACCTTCACCCCTCCCAGGCCGCACTGCTAGTTTTGGCTCCAACCCACAGCTACCACAGCAACAGTCCCAGCCATCCATGCAGCGACAGCGTACACACAGTGGGTCCAGCATGAAGGGACGACCCACAACACACTAGGAAGGAAGAAGACAAAGTTGTCTGCAAACCCTCTGCTCTCTCTCTGCCTGCTGCTCACAAGCTTTTCACAATAGGCCAATTGTAATCAAGAAAAGAAAACGAAAAAAAAAAAAAAAAAAAACGCTGTGCTTCACTTTGGACAGCTATATCCTCTAACCATCGTGTTGTCATTGTTGTGTTTGTTGCCATTGGTGATCATTATTTTGGGGAGGTCCCTGCAATTTGTTAACGTTATAGGTGCTTTAAGTAAATGTTATGACTGATTTCATGACTGGAGATCTCTACACGTGTAAACAGTGTAAAATTGATTTGTGGGCTGCATACCCGTAGAAAGGTTGAGAAGAAAGAAGTACGAAATGCCTAGAGAAGTGGGCCAAAATCTTACTATGCTCATCAGATGACATAAAAGGGTCTCAGTAGAACAGGAGGGAACAGCCCAGGCATATCTGATTGCAGTTCAAACTTGTTTGACTTGGTTATATTTATAAAAGTAACAAGATATAAAAAACATTCTCTCTGAGAAAGTTAGTGGTATATAGGATTTGAAGGCAAAGGTGGTGTAAAAAGGAAGGGAACAAGGGATTCAGTGGAGATACAATAATTATTCCTATATTTAGCAACATAATTGTAATGACGTTCTATACAGTGCTAAATATAGGAATAATTATTGTATCTCCACTGAATCCCTTGTTCCCTTCCTTTTTACACCACCTTTGCCTTCAAATCCTATATACCACTAACTTTCTCAGAGAGAATGTTTTTTATATTTTGTTTCATTCTTTTTTTTTAATAAGTGACTACTAGTATATAGGTTTACATGTAGTACAATGTAGAAGTAAATTAAAATCCAGCCGTTGTAATTCCCATGTTTATTGCCTAGCAACACAGTTATGTTACATTTGCAGCTGTTCCATTAGTTCGAAACTCGGGTGCCAAGCTTTCCCTCTGAGTTCAGTTCATAACGTCGCATCTTAGAAGCTCGCACCGCAACAGAATTCTTTTCCTGTTGCCACCTCTTAGAAGCTCGGTTCGACTCCAGATTTGCTCTGTACATGTCACGAGCAGACGCCCGCCTTTGTTCAGCATCAGCATCGTACCGAACTCGGGAGGACTCTAACTCATAGTCTCGATTTAGGAGGTATTCCTCTCGTCGCTTAGCTTTCCTCTTTCGTAGCCGTAAAGGCATTTTGACAAAAACAACTTCGCTAGCTAAAAGTGGTGAGCAAAACAAATGAAACTCACAATTCATATTATACGTGAAACATTGTCATGGAAACGGTTTTAATAAAGCTATGTATATACACGGTTGTATGCGGCTGGAAACTAAGTCAACAATTAGATCATTTACGGTATTACCATATATTTCTTAACTGATGGCTCATTACAGACATCTGATGTTTAAAAGCAAACCATAACTCACCAGAACTAGCAAATCAAACACTGAAAACGAACTCAAACACTGCATTCCTTTTCCTGTCATGTCCAGTCAATGCGCACAATTGAAATTCCACATAGATAGCATGCGCATACCGTTAGAAGGAGGGCATTACTAAATGCGACGACGTAGCCTTTGGTGACTGAACTGGAAGGTATGAGTACTACAGCGATGCTCAGGAGGCATGTGGCTACCAGAATTTACTAACCTGAAGTGGCAACGCATTTTCTGTCACCACGAACAAGCTGAGCGTATTGCATGAATAATCGACGTACGTTGTGGTTTTGCCCTATACATTATAGGTATGGATTACAATTTCCATACATTGCAGAGTGTGTGGGCAGAGGCTAACGAAGTACAAGGCAAAGAAAAGAACCAGCTCTGAGTCATAGCATTCTCAGCTGAGCTGAAAAAAGCTTTTGACATTGACACATCTGGGGATGATGTAACCCTGAGATGTTCTGCATGCAATGTAAGCTGGGTATGTAGAGAACCATCTGTGCCATCACAAAGTGAGTGCATCACAAATGTGTAGTGATGCTATTTGAGTGGCAAAACAAGTAAACATATGACATCATAAGAGGTCATCTTGAGAAGATTGCCCCTCTTCTAGTTCTCCATAGTGAGCCTAGCCCACCTTTGGCAAGAGCTAACAACCTATCAATGCTAAAGGAGCTGAAGTGTGCACTGTGCTCCAACACCCTCTCACAGCCACTGGAACTGCTGTGTGGTGCACTGGTGTGCTCCAAATGCCTCCGGGAGTGGATAGCAGCATATGATGCTGTGAACCGTCCATGCTGCTCAGAGGACGGATAGTCCTCTGCTGCTTAGAGATGGTCCCATGTTGCTCAGTAATGGTCCCATGCTGCCCAGAGGATGGTCCCATGCTGCCCAGAGGATGATCCCCTGCTGCTCAGAGGATGGTTCCCTGCTGATCAGAGGATGATCTCCTGCTGCTCTGTGGATGATCCCCTGCTGCTCAGATGCTGCTCAGAGGACGGTCCCCTGCTGATCAGAGGATGGTCCCATGCTGCTCAGAGAATGGCCCCCTGCTGCTCAGAGGATGGTCCCCTGCTGCTCAGAGGATGGTCCCATGCTGCCCAGAGGATGATCCCCTGTTGCTCAGAGGATGATCCCCTGCTGCTCAGAGGACAGTCCCATGCTGCTCAGAGGACGGTCCCCTGCTGATCAGAGGATGGTCCCCTGCTGATCAGAGGATGGTCCCATGCTGCCCAGAGAATGATCCTCTGCTGCTCAGAGGATGATCCCCTGCTGCTCAGAGGATGATCTCCTGCTGCTCAGAGGATGATCCCCTGCCGCTCAGAGGACAGTCCCATGCTGCTCAGAGGACGGTCCCCTGCTGATCAGAGGATGGTCCCCTGCTGCTCAGAGGATGATCCCCTGCTGCTCTGAGGATGATTCCCTGCTACTCAGAGGATGGTCCCCTGCTGCTCAGAAGATGATCCCCTGCTGCCCAGAGGAAAATCCCCTGACGATGGTCCCCTAGTCAGACTATCATCAAGTGTGATAATGCTGCTGTCAGATGTTCTGGAGCACTGTATACAGACTGCAGCAGGGATATTAAGGATGGTGACTATGAAGGGCATGAGTGTGCACCAACACTTACACCTGAGGAGGAGAAGCAAGCAGCGAGTTTGCTGAAGAGGGTAATCTCTACCAGCTAGTCCTGACAAAGCCATCATACAACTTGCTACAGGGGAAGCAGTTAAGTGAATGTCAATGACTTGTACAGAGGTTACATAATATATACACTCACTTCTGCCAATAACATTCGTGCATGTCACCAGAGCTAAACTACAGCTGCCTACTCATCATGGACTGAAGTTCAGGTACATGTATTGCCGGCGATTAAGGCTGGGCTTGCCATACCTTGGAATACACTGAGGCTTCTAAGGCGGTGTGTCACAACATACAGCAAAGGCTCAATTCTAACTCACTGGTGTTTGAGGCGGCTCAAATCATCAGGAATCTGTCTGGCTGGTGAGGAAAGGATGCACCACATATCCAGCCAAATTGTTGGCGATAACCCCAAAGGAGAAACAGCCCCCTTTTCAGGGGCCAAGTCAATTCATGCAAAATTCTTGGCTTGACATTTGCTCCAATCCACAACCACATGCAGAACCTGATGCGCATTGTGCAAGAACACTTACTAAGTATTGAGCCACAATTGGTAGCTGCCATCCCCCCTCCAGCCAAGAGAGTAAAGAATAAATAATAATTCAGTTCAAGCTCAATCTATTTACATACGAGCATGGAGTCAAATTTAGACCAAAAGAAATATAAGGCTATATTTTAAACGCTCTGTTAAAACCCACTTCATTGCGCAAATATTAATTCCCCCACCCCCAAAAAGACACCAAAATGGTGGATTTTCAAAGGCTAGAAATCTACTTCAGAAAATGCGTTGCCACTAACCTGTACCAAAAAACGACAGTACAAACAACTAACTTTACCGTGATAGCTTTGGCATGTTCCAATTCAGTCACCGAGCGTCGTTGTAGTTTTTTGAACACATGTAGTCGGTGATCGCCGTGCGTAAGTCGATAGGTTTGAAGTACCAGAGCCGACAGTTGGCAACACCAGGCCACGTGATTTTTGCTTACAATATAGTTCAAAGGTGTTTATCACTGCTAGTATGGCTTTTAGGTGTTGATTACGTTTTATGTACCCCGTGCACAGCTGGTTCTAAAAGGCATCGGTTGTCAGGTTCGTTGCTATGGGTGTACGTAACCATTTCAATTTTTCGGGGCGTAAGGGCTTAGTTTCCACGCGTTCAATGAGGCAGACCACCGTTACTTATATCTTGGCGCGCGAGTTACGTATATTGGTTACATGCTTTATTTATATATCTGATACCTGAAGATGTATTGTCAGATTTTTCTACGATTTTTAGTGTAACTGGCGCTCTTTAAAACCTTTCCTATCTCGAGTTATACTCACCCATAAAGACGACGACGACGACGACTATGGACAAATTACGGTCTGGGAACGAGAAGTACGAGAGCTTTTTTGTTCTCTTAAAGTAAACGGTCTGGCGACTTGAACAAAACATGAAAATGATCGTCTTTCCATTGTGGATCGATAGCAATAAAGAGCTACACTATCCGTTTCTCGGTTCGTGAGTTATACGCGGGACGCGTTTTTTAAATGATTTCATGATACGGCACAAATCCTATATGAGAGTTACTGCCGTAACTCTCGATTTGAATTAGTTTTTCTTCAGTGAAAATTTTACAAAATCAATAACCAACCAATAAATAAAGACAAAAGCAAAATAAAAAGACTAAAGCACATAACTAGACAAGACCATGTGTACCATACTGTCCCCTGTGACAGCCGAGTATCCTGGACCTTGTCTGGCAGTTCAGTATCCATGACCTCCCCTGATGGTTGGGTCTCCTTGTCCTCCCCTGATGGTTGGGTCTCCTTGACCTCCCCTGATGGTTGGGTCTCCATGACCTCCCCTGATGGTTGGGTCTCCTTGACCTCCCCTGATGGTTGGGTCTCCATGACCTCCCCTGATGGTTGGGTCTCCCTGTCCTCTCCTGATGGTTGGGTCTCCTTGACCTCCCCTGATGGTTGGGTCTCCTTGTCCTCCCCTGATGGTTGGGTCTCCTTGACCTCCCCTGATGGTTGGGTCTCCATGACCTCCCCTGATGGTTGGGTCTCCTTGACCTCCCCTGATGGTTGGGTCTCCATGACCTCCCCTGATGGTTGGGTCTCCCTGTCCTCTCCTGATGGTTGGGTCTCCTTGACCTCCCCTGATGGTTGGGTCTCCTTGACCTCCCCTGATGGTTGGGTCTCCATGACCTCCCCTGATGGTTGGGTCTCCTTGACCTCCCCTGATGGTTGGGTCTCCCTGTCCTCTCCTGATGGTTGGGTCTCCTTGACCTCCCCTGATGGTTGGGTCTCCTTGACCTCCCCTGATGGTTGGGTCTCCTTGACCTCCCCTGATGGTTGGGTCTCCTTGACCTCCCCTGATGGTTGGGTCTCCCTGACCTCCCCTGATGGTTGGGTCTCCTTGACCTCCCCTGATGGTTGGGTCTCCCTGTCCTCCCCTGATGGTTGGGTCTCCTTGACCTCCCCTGATGGTTGGGTCTCCTTGACCTCCCCTGATGGTTGGGTCTCCATGACCTCCCCTGATGGTTGGGTCTCCTTGCCTTGTGCTGGTCCCTGTGGCAGTCTAGTTTCCTCAGCCTGTTCAAATTCCTTGGTCAGAGCTATTGAAGGATTAGTTGACATTATTTACACACACTAAACGAAAGAGGACAACCTTGGGGTGATAGGTGTGGGGTGATGGGTGGGATAGGTGTGGGGTGATGGGTGGGATAGGTGTGGGGTGATGGGTGGGATAGGTGTGGGGTGATGGGTGGGATAGGTGTGGGGTGATGGGTGGGATAGGTGTGGGGTGATGGGTGGGATAGGTGTGGGGTGATGGGTGGGATAGGTGTGGGGTGATGGGTGGGATAGGTGTGGGGTGATGGGTGGGATAGGTGTGGGGTGATGGGTGGGATAGGTGTGAGGTGATGGGTGGGATAGGTGTGGGGTGATGGGTGGGATAGGTGTGGGGTGATGGGTGGGATAGGTGTGGGGTGATGGGTGGGATAGGTGTGGGGTGATGGGTGGGATAGGTGTGGGGTGATGGGTGGGATAGGTGTGGGGTGATGGGTGGGATAGGTGTGGGGTGATAGTGAGGGTGGTGATGGTGGTGGAAGGTGTACAAGTGGTGATGACGGTGAGAAGGGGTGGGGTGAAGGGTGCTGTACCTTTCTTTGCACAAAGCCTTCTGTCTGCCATGAAGTCCTCTGATTTTTCCAAGTCATATGCTATGCGGTAAGATTTTACTTCCCTGAGGGCTTTTGCCAGGTCCTCAGTGAATGGGAACTGATGCAGTGGTGGTGCCCTGTTCAACCATAGGTCAAGCAGGTGTTGTAAGTAATGATCATTTTGAGACAATCCAGTTGTAGTAGTGATTTGATCTAGCTCTGTTAGTAGGAACCCAAGATGCCTCCCTATGTCCCTCCAGTTCTTGCTTGTACGTTTTAAGAGGTCAAATAGTGTGTCCAAGTCTTCAGGATCAAGCATGTGCTCCTGTGTGGTATCTTTTTGTGAGAAGAACAGTAAACATTTTTCAAGTGTCTTTGAAACCCATCGGAACTAAAAATTATCCTACAAAACATTTACTTGGCTTAAAAAATAAATATAGTTACTCTCTGTATTGTAACAATTTTAAGATTAAACATTCACTCCATGCTCCATACAAATTATCCAGGCAGATTTTAGAAAATGTTCAATGTTTGGGATGAAGGGGGATTTTTAAAAGGTGATGTAAGGGAGGCATAGCTTGGCTGAGGTGAGTGTGCAGTGGTAAATATATCACAAACCAACACACCAGGTTTGGCTGCTGTGTTTGGAGCTTGGAAATCCAAAGCAGCTGTTTGATTGCTCTGTGCCTGCGATGATACCTGTGATAGAACCTGTAGTGATAGCTGTGATGGTGCCTGTGGTGATACCTGTGATGGTGCCTGTGGTGATACCTGTGATGGTGCCTGTGGTGATACCTGTGGTGCTGCTTCTATGTTTAGTTGGCAACCTGTACGAATGGATGATCGATTATAGCCAAGGGCAAGGTACAGCGTTATGAAGTTACCTCTTTCATCGGCCATCTTGTGAGCAGCCGTGTTCTCACCACATTCACACAACGCGTATACTAACGTCTGGAAAGTGGCGTGTATGTCTTGTCGCAGCCATTGTGAGAACATCTCTCTTTTGCACGCGTTCACGTCACCGGGATTGTTCTGTCGGATTGTTCTTAGCGAGTTATCCGAAATGCCCAACTTCAGCCCAAGGCTGTACCAATCATTAACTTGTATTTTATTGACATCTCGTAGCTCTGGCCTTTCCATAATTGATATCTAATGGACCAAGCTTGTGATAAAGAAAGTCCTTCACAGCGTGATGACGTAATCATTGACAAAGCGAAGGAACACCCCCATCACCTTATAAAGGTGGTATAAATGAATATATCGCCTTTCCATATCTAATAGAACAAACAGCAAAATGCTTTAAAGAAAGTCCTTCATCACGGTTGCAGTTAGCGTGATGGCATAATTTGTCAGCGAAGGGAACACCCTTTATTAAAAAAGCACCTTACAGTACAAGGGACGGATTAATTAATTAGCTATGTAGCTGGAAGCATGCTAAACAGAGAATTAAAAAGCGGGCTTTCGGTATTAATAATTTATTTTTTTATGCAGCACTACTAACAGTACACTACAGTCTGCCGGAAAGCAGCACCTTAGCATACATAGTTATAGCCTATGTTAGGTGCTACGCTAATGTGTTGCCATGGGCATGCCATGGGTGCAAGACGTGAAAAGTGATATGTGCCTCAGGCTTAGCGGAACCCGCGGATACAAGCAATATGTTGGTTAGCCCCTTGCTCTTCCAAGGCATAGTTAGTGGTTCTTACCAATCTCTACTAATGCCATTGCCTTACTTTCCCGTAGCATCTGTCAATGTGATGTAGAGTAGGTATAGTGTGTAGACTAGTTGTATGTTATATCATAGATATTAAAGTAATTAAAGTACTTTAATATCTATGGTTATATAATAGTATGTTCATTTATCCAAGGATTATTACTTAACTGTATAGTATATTATCAGCAATTATAAATGAAAGGGGAAAATAACCCTACCTGCTTTTCTTTCGTGAGATTACTGAAGGACCAGGGAGGTGTGTGTCTGTGTGTACGTCACTAATTTATAACTCTTTAAAACTAATAAAAACTTGGGCAAACAATCTACATGTACAGGAAGGGTTCAATATATACTCCAATAGTACAGGACACTCCAAATAGAGAACCCTGACAAGTGTGAGATTCCATAAGAGTGCAATGTTAGGAAGTGAGTACTGACATATACACTGTCCTCTGTCACCCATACAAGAAAGCAATGCAATGGTCAGCAGTATTAGGTATGGAATATTATCACACAAACTTTAAATTTCTATCAGCTAAGTTTCTATCACTTTCATGGGTTTAAAAAAATCAACTTTGTATAAACCACAGTGAAAGGTGTGATCAATCTGATTGGTCAGAGTCATCAGAATATGCACAAAGGGCTCCAAGAGGGTTCAAACTCTGCCTAGTGCCCACAGTTTGCTGCTCCGCTGGAGGCATTGCTGTAGCTGCTTGTGAGGAGCCAACAGCTGCTTGTGATGAACCAACAGCTGCTAGTGAGGAGCCAACAGCTGCTTGTGAGGAGCCAACAGCTGCTTGTAGGGAGGCAGCTGGCAGTGTCCCTGTGCCTGCTGCATCAGGTTTTCTCTTCACTAGTCCAGAAAGTAACTTTCTACTGAGGGTTGAGCCCTTGGGTTCAGGAAGAGTGAGTTTGGGTTTCTTGGCTGCAGGCTCCTGAATAGGTCAGCACAGAGGTAACTCCAACATGCCACATAAACAGCACAATCACATACATCCCTACATACAGACCCTAACATACAGATTTTACCTCTCTCTGCTGGGTGGAAGGTGCCCTTTCCTCCTCCTCCTCCTCCTCATCATCATCATCAATGCGCTTAACAGTTTCCTCTGCCTTGCCAAAGACAGCCGTGATGAGGGCCTCATCCTCCCGCTGCTCCTCCTCCTTACTCCTCTTGTCCACATCAGCATGCTTCTCAATGAGCTCCTGGAGGTTGACTGCAACAGAAGGGTCAAGGAATGTATTGCAATCCGAACAAAACAAAAAAAAAGTATAAGGAGAAGGATTTTTGTCAAAGTTCAAGTGAAGGAACTGATTTTTGTCATTACTTTCAAGATATATTTACTGGCTTTGAAATTTGACAACTTAGTGGCCCTTTTTTGGGAGTTACAAAACAGCTTGTGGCATACACAATATTTTAATTCAAACCACTACACCTTATAAGGTCATTGAATCCCCCTTTCCACGACCCTCACTTGTGATGAATGCTGTGTCTTGCTGCAAATACAGATTAACAAATGATTGCCAAAGTTATGTGCTCAAATTAATAATGTTGAATTTATGGATTTGATTTGAGTGCATTCACATGTATCATAATTTAACTAGGGCATCAATAATTTTAATACAAAGTTGGAACTGCATAACCATATATATATTATAATTATATATATATATACACACACTTGTACCCTCCAATACACCACATAAACATCTTCCCATATGGTGGATACCACACCCACACCACCTACCACATTGCACCCTCCCCGTGCACCTCCCATACCACACCCACCACACTCTAACAACCCATACCTTGTGAATGTCTAGCGTTTAGATCTCTAATCTCCTCCAGGGCATCTAGGACATCCATCTCTCGCCGTGATTCCTTAGTTCTGTTCTCTAGCGCCTGTATTGGAAGTTAACAATGGTTACTCTCACTTTCCAACAAATTAGTTCGACAACACACTTTTACAATTTAGCTACACCCACCCATACACACACACACATAGCACTAATACACATTAGACCTCAACTCCTCAACTGCTCACTCTTCCCAGTCCTCACTGTTGTCTTCCTCTTCCCCCAGTCCTCACTGTGTTCCTTATCCTTCCCCACCTCCGACTATGTTGCCAGTCCCTTCCCCACTTTCCAGTCCCTCTTCCTCTTCCCCAGTCTCCTCTATGTTGTCAGTCCCAACTCACCAACATGGGGTTGCCAGCTTCCTCCTCCTCCTTCTCCTGTAGCTTCCTCTCCTCCTCCTGCTCTGCCAGCCTACCTGCCTGGAATGTCCTGTATGCCCCTTGTTCAGCAATGTAGTCTGTACTAACAGGATCTGTCTGTATAAGAGATAGTCAAAACCATGGCAAAGAACACTAGCCTACAGGTGTGCAGTTTAGTTGCAAGCCCTACCCTTACAATGACAGGCTAGCTAAGGCCACTCCAAGTGCTAATACTGTTTCTCATTCCAAGCCTATTGAAAGTAAGCTTCTTCAGAATTACATCACTGCTCCCGGTAGTTCCCCTACCTTTCAAAAGTAGGTATTAATCAATTGCAGTGTTTTGTGCAAAAGTTTTGCCATGCTGCTCAAGGAAGATATGGCAGAAAATATATTTTAACTTACTGCTGAGTAACAACAGTGCGAAAATATTTGAAGATGAACCATTTTAGATATGAGCCCTGGGAAATTGCATGGGTGTGAGCCTGTCAAAAGTTACACTATGCATGTGGCTAGCCAGGTATCCTGCAATGTGTGTGCTGTGCCGAACCAGTGATGTCATAACCTCATGCCCAGGCCTCTCTTCAAGCAATCACACCCAATGGATATTCATTTAATTTGCAAGTTGCAAAGGTTTGTTGAGAGCCTGGGGATCACACTATTAATTAGGCTTTGCAAGCTATCAAACCTAACCTGGTGAGTACAATTGCTTAATGACCCCCCCCCCCCCCCCCCCCCCCCCAGGGACAGACTTGTAAATGCCCCTTCAACAAGGTTCAAAATGACCACCCCCAGGGACATTTTCCCTACCCCACTGGACACTGGACATTTATTGTTGATACTAGGTTTGACCTGGATGAGTATATGTATGTAGCCCCTCCTATCTCATTAAAGCCATTCTTTAACTTATGGTCTTTCAACAACGAAACTAACCTTGAAAGTAATTTCCGAAAGGCACTTTGGGCATCGTATGTAAAAGCGGTATATCTGTATACCAAGGTAGGTTTCTCCGATGGCTGTTTCCTTGCGAGCGTTGAACTTCCTGCCCTTGTACACATAGTCTCCGCACGTAAGGCAACGCATGGTGAAGGGCGCCATCAATCGCACGACGTACTGCCGTTCTTTTGGTATGGCTATCTTCGGTATCTTCGCTGGATCGAAGTCCGGCGGGTAGTATTTCTATCAACATGGGTACAGTTTACTTCTCGAGATGTGGAGAAGAGGGGCGAACTTACGTTCAAAACCTTGCGCTCACCCATCTTTGTATAGAATTAGAATTTAGCTATGTCCAGTCACAAGAGCACTCGTGTGTTGTCGTAGTCTCGTGCCCAGACCAGATATGATGAGGAATATAAAATTACGAGGTGAAAATTACTTTTACCATCCCCGTAATTTAGTAGGGCGGGGACGGGCTAAGGAAACAGCTGTTAGCAAATTTCTTTCAGACCCACATTGAAGTTTGCAGATACCTGGGAGTGTGGTCACTTTACTGGGCTAGTTGACACTTGTGTTGCTCAGGGCATGCTGCAAAAATGAGGTACATGTTGTATTTAATTATTTACTACTTTTTAAATATACTTTCTTTTCTGCCTCAATGTCATTCATACATATAGGTGTACAGATCGCATTTCAAGCATGATATCCTGTACACCTCTCTGCCAGCGAGGCAAAGAGACATAGGGTAGCCCTTGATACCCAAGCCCACCTATTTCATCATCATCAGTGCTTCCAATACATCCTCTTGAGTTATCATTGCACCTGTCCACTCCAAATAGCTCATTTAATTGTGCAAAATCTGCGAGTCAGTCCTTGTGTCATCAGCCAGACAAATCCCTCAAGTGGATGTGATTTTCTAGTCTTTCCATACCGGCAGTTTGTGCATCAGCAATTTTCTATTTAAGTACAGGCCTTGCATATTTTTATTAAGATGCGCAGTTACCAAATAAGTATTACCACTGTTACCATGTAATGATCCATCAAAAAACCATCTAGAAATCTATTAATAAGCATACAAATATCAAATATAAAACAAATTTTTTATACTTCAGTTATAGAAAGTTTGGTCTAATTCTTCTTGACACGCTCTTGTTTCTTCTGCTTCTCCTCAGGATGGTTCCAGTCTTCTGGCTTGAACAGCTGCTTGGTTTTCTTGTAGGTCCAGTATGGAGTGAGGACGAAGAATGCAAGGCTTAGAAATACGTAAAGAAGGAAGAAATTATACCATGGCATGTTGGCAACAATGTTATCCCACTGGCGATATGACATGAGGAACAGGTACCCCTCGAGGAGGGTACGGCAGTGGAAGAGGTGAACAAGGATGATTTGGTTAATTTTCCAAACATAGGTGTCAGCCAACTTGGCTTTTATTAACATCCAACACAGGCAGGAGAAAGGCGTTGTCATCTCGTTCAGAAGCGAAACTGTGGCAAAGAAGTGTGTCTTCTCTGAGTACAGTATGGCACCAAACCCAAGCAGGCTGAGCAGATGGTGGGATGCCAGAGCCATGTCAAACTCTCGAAATATAATATTAGACATGAAGAACATGGTACACTCAAAGATGAAGAACCCCACTGTGACACCGACTGCAAAATGGCTGGAAAATGTGGTGGCCTCAACCACATCTTCATAAAGAGAGGGGTCCATAAATATATACCAGCAGGCAATTATAGTGCAGAACACTCCAAATAGAGCCCGAGCAAAGGAGAGACACCAAAACACTTTTTCTTTTGTCTTCAAAGAGTAGTATGTGGAAGACTTGTATGAGACTAGATAGGAGAGCCCAAATACAATGAAAGATACCACAACACTGTAGGAGACCACTATAGCTTTGGAGGGTGTGGCCTTGATGCCAAGCAACTGTGCTAAAGGGTCAGCTTCTGCGCAGGATAAAGAAATAGCAACTGAAATATAAACTCCATACAGAGTTCATTCCTATAATCGCATGGTAAACACATGTACAGATTCGATTCTGTCTAAGGTGTTTATCTTCTGTTTTATATTTACTCACGTGCCAAAACGTGGATCATAATTATACTTGTCATATCCGGATCCAGCTCTATTGTATAACAGTGCAGGATCCAGCTCTATTGTATAACAGTGCAGGATCCAGGGGGGCGGGGAACTGGGTTCTGCCCCCCGCCAAATATTCATAGCCAAGGGGCGGTGCCTTACACGATTAAACGACTAAATGTACGTGCAAAGGCACAGGCTGCAGTGCCAGACGGTGCGGCGCCATGCAGTCTAGAACATCGGGCAGGCATACATGTACACGTGGCGGTGCTCTAAATTAAAACTTCCGCGACAGCTGGAATTGTAATTTGTGTGTTTGAGTGAATTGCAAGGCGCCTATACAAAATTTCAAGTCAAATCTTTCAATAGCAGGTAAGCCTATGCAGCAAATTATTATAGTTCAGTGGTTCTTCTGACGTTGAAGTTACTCTGGACTGACCAGATGGGGCCTCGGAGTCGAAAGTGACCAACCAAAGAAGGTTTGCCATTGGATGTATGATATTATAGATCGTTTGTACACAATGCTGATAACACTACCGGCCAACTTTGGTGTCACGTGACTCACGTCACGCAAAGATAATAGAGTTTATCTACATGTGTAAGTAGAAGAGTTATTACGTACTTTTGGGAGGTTTAGCAAAAATACAGCGCTCCCCCGGCTACGCCTCCAGATTTGCCCCACCCTCACCTTTCCCCCCCAATTCCTGGATCCGCCCCTGTATAACGCACTTCCGCACAACAGCCCTTGCGTTTGCTCGAACTAAAGCGATGTCCAATCTACTGTAGAGATTGGACACCAACTTAGAATTGGGCTCATAAGTCTTAACTGTTCCAATAATCAAGTACACAACTATGTAGGCCTACGCGATAGAAGCTGCAAAACGGCCATTGTATTAGTCGCCAACCTTCCCTGGTTGACACAGTATGCAAAGGCTATTACGGCTGCGCCAGACGTAAAGTCATATCTTAACGGCCAGCAGGACCGTACTAGATTCGCCACAGGGTCCCTCTACTAGTATTCATGGATGTCTCATTACCTACCTACATCCAACACAACTGCACAAGTAGCTTACCGGAGTGAATGCGACTGTCCATTGCTTCTACGTGTTATTAATTAAACGTGAAATCGCGTGCACGCGTGATATCACGTACATACCGGGGACGAGGACGGAGCGAAAAAGAAACAAATTTAACACCCATCGTCGTATTGTAGAGCTTGACAAACTGCAGAATTCCGAATCTGGTCTTACAATTTTCGAAAGGGGGGGGTAGGGGGGGTGGGGGGCGGGAATATACTCTGGTACCATTTAGTCTTGTACTCAGACCCACTGCAGCGGATAGATTACATCACCGTTACGCGAATGAATTGTAGAGCTTGACAAACGGCGTTCCATAACATGTATCTATATCTTCTCGCGTAGCGGTGATGTAACCATCCGCTACTGCGAGTGTGGGTCTGGGTACGAGACTATGTACCATCCGGAGTTTTAATTTTAAGTTAGAACAAAACTGAACATGTTGTAACATAAGCTTAAATCACAACCGATGGTGTATTTGTGGGTGGGGGTGGGGGGGGGGGGGGGGGGGGGGTATATTTCATTATTTTAAAAGTCAGTTAGAGCAAAACATGTTTTAACGTGACTTCGTCGTGCTGAGGTAATATAACCTTAAATCACAACCGATGGTGTATCTAATTGGGCGTAGCGTCCTGTTAGTTGAGCATGGCCCGACTAATCGGACCTAGACGTTCTGCTGCAGTCCAATCGGATTGCAGCAGGTTCATTTGTCACCCAATCAGTAGCTGATGTGATAGTATACCTACGTCCGGTTCAAAGTACTAGTGGTGGAAAATAACATTATTACCAAGTACATTTAAAAACGATATTATATAACACTGCAGAACAAATCTTGTCACCCGACTACCGCGGTATACCGTAGTCGGGCAGAGGGATCAAACCTATCAATGAATAGCTTCTGGTAAATTAGGTGATTATAGCCCGCATGAAATGCTGCATTCTGTAATCTCCGTTATAAATCTACGCTAAAGGTCGGGCTACGCCAACTATGACTATGTTGTATCGCAAAGACGTGCGGGTAGTATGCTATCACTACTTTTGGACCGATCTTCATACCCAATTCATAGAACTGGGGTGTGGGAGTATGTAAAAATATATATATATATTGGCTTCTTAAACTTTAACCACTCAAAAGGTACACACAAAAAGCTATCACGTGAGTTGTTATAAGTGTATGCTGATTGGGAAAATGCAACTAGATACTATTTAACTATTACGGTTCAACAGCAAAATGATTTCAGAAAAATTAGTATCGGTTGCAACCAATCATCAGTCGGGTACCCAGACTATTTGCGTAATTCTGATATGGTACTCCGGATGTGACGTCACGTAGTCACGCATTTCCAATCCTTTAATACCTCTATTGCTTATGTTACGAATAAGTCCACTGTCTCTAGCTTGCATATTTCAGCACACATTGCAAACGAGCGCGACGTCACGTCCGAAGTACGAATTATCAGATCCTTATTGCACCAATTCTATTTACTGCACATACAGGTTAAAATGGGGAGGGGGCGTGTTTATACATTATGCACATTAAAATAACATAAAGTCTCACATAACACCACTAAACTACAGCTATAACACTACTGATGTAGTAAGACTGCGTTTGGGCACGAGACATTCATCATTCGATTAAATCACAACACTCCACATACAAATGAACAGGTATATTATGTGTACGTGTTCCAGTTACTAGTTTTAATTCATAAACCACTACATACCATGAATATTTTGGCCCACCGCTTACATGGCGCGTATAAGGTGTGCACAAATCATGCCAAAACCTTTTAAATAAGTGTATTGAAAGAAACCTTTTTAAAAAGGACACACATAAGCATCATGTGAATGCATGTACAGAAGTATCTTGAAGCAAGGTAACTGATCAGAAGCTGTTAGAACACAGGCACACACAACACATCATCAGTGACCGCTACAGTATTCGGCTGACAAGCTGTGCACAGACATCAAAATGGCTTTGAGCTTCTCACAGCAGAGAGCCCCCGCCGTGTTATGGTCCACTATAGGGAAGGGATACTCCACACCAATGCAGCAGCCGCTGGCTTCCTGGACATCTGGAGGAGCAAGCCATGGACAATAGATGTACTCTGCTGGCAAGTTCTTTAGCTCAGGTATATACGCCTTTATGTAAATTCCTTCTGGGTCAAGCTTCTGTCCAAACGTTACTGGGCAGTAATGCTCAACTGGGACAGTCAAAAACGCACTACACGAGCTTCTCATCCAGCAGCCACAGGCGACACTTGGCTCAAAGTCCAGCATAAGCTCTTCAAACACGTCCTTGCCCCAGACCCAGGAAACCCACAGGTCGCCACGTGTTAAGAAGGCCGCTACACTCTCCCTACACGGAAGGAAACAAGATGCTAAATCTTTATGCGCTTGAGTCACACAGTCATAATTACATTCATTGTTATGAGTAGGTGAGCCACACGCATCTTACCTCAAGTGGTGATGTATCCACCCTTCTTTGTTCAGCTGCCTCATAGCAGCATCGATCCAAGGATACCCAGTCCTTCCCTCCTTCCACAATTTGAAGAGGGCGTAGTCGCTATCCCAAGGATATTGGACGCATATTGGATTGTTCTGGTTCATGTCAAAGTTTGGTATCTGTGATGCAACTATAAAGTAAAACTCTCTGAGCAGAAGCTTGGAGTATACGTCCTTTGCCAAAACTTCTAGAGCTGGGTTGTTCTTGGCCAGCCATTTTACTGTCCACAGGAAGTAGCGGACTGAAAGGCAGCCATATTTGATGTAAGGACTCATAGCAGATCTGTCAAAGAGGGTATCCACAGGCTTTGTAGGCGCATGGGCTCTCAGCTGACAGTAGATGGGCAGCTTTCTCAAAGCCTCGGTTTCCCCGCCAATCCATTCGCTGGTGTAAAGAAGATCATTTGGAAATCCAAGTTCGGCAAGGGTTGGTATGGAAAAGTCATCACCCTGGTCCCCATCACTGACTACGACCCTCGCTATGTCTGCAACTGTAGGATTCAGTGGTGGTTCTGGCGCTCCAAGCAATGGCAGTAAGGCTTTGAAATCCTTGAACGTCGTCAGAAGTTTGTTTCCGTTGCACGCTATCACCTTGGCTGGTTCGTACAAGGTATGTGAATAGAACTTGAGCGACTGGATGCTCAGGTTTTGGGCAAGCTTGTCGACCGCCTGCTCTTCGGCTGTGCTGCGCGGATCGCAGTCCACCTGGTACGTTATCGACTCTACATTCCAATCAGTGCACAGCTTTTCCATAACAGCGATGGGGTGACCCCTGGCTACGTACAGGCGACTGTTGACTGAGTGTAGTCTTTTGTCGATGTCGTGAAGACACTCGAGGAGAAACTTCCAACGGTTTACACAGAATCTCTTTTCGCCGGCTGCAAACCACGGGTCTATCACGAAGATACATCTGAACCGCCTCACCGGGTCAGTCATGGCTTGGTGGAGGGCAGGGTTGTCATGTAGTCGCAGCGAGTTCATCCGGAACCAGTGAAGCACGGTTGGCGGGGAGGCGCACGGTGATTCGGATCTCTTCTCCGTCACGTACCCTTCAGACGTCGAGTGTTTTTCAACCTCATCTCCAGAAAGACTGCGACTACTGCCTGTATAGTAAAAAGGTGAAAAACGACACCTGCTAGCAGACGTGTTAGATACTTACTTGTACTGAAAGACTCGAAATCCATTAATTTGATAGCTAGCTGAGTGCCTTCGCTCTTTTAGCAGTACCGTCTTCAAGATGGTCGGCATTCATTTTTATACTTTATAATTTTCTTGTTACGTAACCGCTTTCATCCCGCGCGTGCAGGTGCGACGTGTGCGTGCAGCAGGCTACGGCCACCGAAGTGTGTGTGCGTGCTGCACGCTGCGGCCTGGAAGAAAACACGTGACCTGCAGGACGATTGCCCTACATGTGTACGTGTACAGAACACTGTGGTTGTGCAGATTGAGAACACTATGGTTTAAGTGTTGTAAAGAGATACGTTCCAATTTATTTATGTAGAAAAGCTTTTGTGCCTAGAAATCTTATAGGAAAAAGGAAACACTGCCAGATTAAGAACATTATGCATTGTTATACAATCATCTTCCTTTGAGATGAACTCTTTTATAAGGGGGTTGCACAGGTTTGCAAAATAAGAACACCTTGAAAACACAGTATACTATTCAATTATCAGCAGTGATTTACTTAAACATTGCCAGTCAAGCCCTACGAATGAGTGTATGTGTATACACACACATCCTGCCACCCTGATGTCCTGATGAGCAAACACAAAAGCATGCTGATCCTCTCCATCTTATGCAATATGATGTCACATGTTGTGCTGCCAACCATCCTATTGTGCAGTGGACAGCGCCCCAAATGAATGGCATCTAATCTTCGTTCCAATGCCCTGTGACATGTAACCAGGTGAATTCATATGGATCCTATCACATTTCTAGCATCACCAGAAGATCTTAGAGCCTCTGCACTTACTACAAATCCCTCTCCTACCCAGGCCCACCTCTCGCCTACCCAGGCCTATCTCTCTCTCCTACCCATGCCCACCTGTCTCCTACCAGGCTCACCTCTCTCTCCTACCCAGGCCCATCTCTCTCCTACCAGGCTCACCTCTCGTACCCAGGCCCACCTGTCTCCTCCCAGGCCACAATTACTGTGCAGTATCTAGCATCAGAATTGTAACACTGTTATTGTATTCACACTTCACATAACCACCCACAAACATCCCACCTCATGCATAATTACCATAAACATACTTACATGTACACATGCACACTCATACACACACTCATGCCTCACTTCACAAATCACACATACCCACACCCATCCAATCATATATACTAACACATGCACACATCATTTCGTTGTCACATCAAAGAGGTAGTGTCAAATCAATGGGGGCCATGCACATATCCAATGGGGGCCATGCACATATCCAATGGGGGCCATGCACATATCCAATGGGGGCCATGCACATATCCAATAGGGGCCATGCACATATCCAATGGGGGCCATGCACATATCCAATGGGGGCCATGCACATATCCAATGGGGGCCATGCACATATCCAATGGGGGCCATGCACATATCCAATGGGGGCCATGCACATATCCAATGGGGGCCATGCACATATCCAATGGGGGCCATGCACATATCCAATGGGGGCCATGCACATAGCCAATGGGGGCCATGCACATAGCCAATGCTCACAGCACAAATATCATTGCATTGGCTTATCTAATAACAGGTAACAATATGCTGGTTATAGATGACACAAAGGAAGTCATGTTTCCTTGTCATAACCACACAGTCAACTTCAAAGGGTAAAGTCATCTGTACGGCTGGCTGTCCTTTAATGGCCACCATTCACCATGCTATGTCTAGAGCAAGCTGTAATTCCATTTATCTAGTGTGTCATGTTAGAACCAATTGCAGACTAATTGCAGCAAACTCCTTGCACACTCAACCTCTTGTGATGATTATGCAACAACAACTCACACAGATATGGTAACATGTTCTGTGTGGTGTGTGATAGAATAGTCAATTTAGGTGTTTAAGTACAGGTAATTTCTACAGATAAAACAAATTCTAATAAGTGACATGCTCTTGTGTTTTTGACCACAAATTCTTACCAGTACTAAGATGTGTGCTTAGAGATATGCCGTCCAAGCCAACGATAGTTTTCTAATAACAATAAGACCTGCTACCTGCTTGCCAACCAGTCAGGCAGGTTGTGCCCTTGTAGTAAATGACACAGGACACAGTCATTCTGCCATCCCACTCTGTTCCTACCTTCCGCTAACTTAGTGTGTGTTCCTACCTGGAGAGATCCATCCCCCAGCAATAGGCCTTCAGATTGTCATCTCTGTAGTTCATGTTCGAGTTGAGCACCAGTTGTGCATGCTGCTATAAACATATATCTATGTGGGGTGGAAGGTTAGGGAGTGCAAGATCTGCCAATACCTTACAGTCCTGCTATAGTACATAGCCAGATGTGCAGTGTGCTATGGTACATAGCCGCAGTGTGCTATGGTACATAGCCGCAGTGTGCTATGGTACATAGCCGCAGTGTGCTATGGTACATAGCCGCAGTGTGCTATGGTACATAGCCGCAGTGTGCTATGGTACATAGCCGCAGTGTGCTATGGTACATAGCCGCAGTGTGCTATGGTACATAGCCGCAGTGTGCTATGGTACATAGCCACAGTGTGCTATGGTACATAGCCGCAGTGTGCTATGGTACATAGCCGCAGTGTGCTATGGTACATAGCCGCAGTGTGCTATGGTACATAGCCGCAGTGTGCTATGGTACATAGCCGCAGTGTGCTATGGTACATAGCCGCAGTGTGCTATGGTACATAGCCGCAGTGTGCTATGGTACATAGCTGCAGTGTGCTATGGTACATAGCCGCAGTGTGTTATGGTACATAGCTGCAGTGTGGTGGGGTATATGGTATGAATATTTCTATTACAAGTAGTATGTAACATCAATGGTGCAGTAATTGCCATGGTCCATAACTGTAACCATGGAGATGGTGCAAAGTACATACATACATACATACATACACACACACATACACACACACACACACACACATACACACACACACACACACAACACACACACACAACACACACAGACACAACACACATAATAATATGCACATAAAATACATGCACACACATAGACACCTACATACATGCATATACATGCACACACATATACACACAAGATAAAAAACATTCTCTCTGAGAAAGTTAGTGGTATATAGGATTTGAAGGCAATGGTGGTGTAAAAAGGAAGGGAACAAGGGATTCAGTGGAGATACAATAATTATTCCTATATTTAGCAACATAATTGTAATGACGTTCTATACAGTGCTAAATATAGGAATAATTATTGTATATCTCCACTGAATCCCTTGTTTCCTTCCTTTTTACACCACCATTGCCTTCAAATCCTATATACCACTAACTTTCTCAGAGAGAATGTTTTTTATATCTTGTTTCATTCATTTTTTTTTAATAAGTGACTACTAGTATATAGGTGTACATGTAGTACAATGTAGAAGTAAATACGATTGTACGATAAAATCCAGCCGTTGTAATTCCCATGTTTATTGCCTAGCAACACATTTGCAGCTGTTCCATTAGTTCGAAACTCGCGTGCCAAGCTTTCCCTCTGAGTTCAGTTCATAACGTCGCGTCTTAGAAGCTCGCACCGCAACAGAATTCTTTTCCTGTTGCCACCTCTTAGAAGCTCGGTTCGACTCCAGATTTGCTCTGTACATGTCACGAGCAGACGCCCATCGTACCGAACTCGGGAGGACTCTAACTCATAGTCTCGATTTAGGAGGTATTCCTCTCGTCGCTTAGCTTTCTTCTTTCGTAGCCGTAAAGGCATTTTGACAAAAACAACTTCGCTAGCTAAAAGTGGTGAGCAAAACTAAAAACACAAATGAAACTCCCACGATACACAATTCTTATTATACGTGAAACATTGTCATGGAAACGGTTTTTTATAGCTATGTATATGGAAAGTTTACGAGAAAAGGGACCTAGCGTGTATTATAAAAAAGTATGCTATAACTTCCAAACAGTTAACGCTATCAACTTCCTATTTTCAACACTTCATACTGCACCATTTCCCTATGGTAAAGTACATTTTGGAGTCTTGCACTTGCTCCGTGTCAGTATTGCAACGTTCGATACCCCACTGGGTTCAAACCCGCCATAACTTTCGGTAGGAGTAATCAATTCGCTTCAAATTCGGTTTGTAGGTAGAGAGGTCCTATACCAATCGATTGGTTCTGTTCGTTGATTTTTATGCCATCCATTACGGAGATACAGTTGAACAAACTACGTGCCCATTTTCGCGCCAATGATTTGGGCAAATTGCAATGTATGGGGAGGCGGGGATTATAACATTGGCGCGAATCAAGCGGGAAAACGTGCACGTAGTTTGTTCAACTGTATCTCCGTAACGGATGGCATGAAAATTAACGAACAGAACAAATCGATAGGTATAGGACCTCTCTACCTACAAACCGAATTTGAAGTGAATTGATTACTCCTACCGAAAGTTATGGCCGGTTTGAACCCAGTGGGGTATCGAACGTTGCAATACTGATATGGAGCAAGTGCAAGACTCCAAAATGTATTTTACCATAGAGAAATGGTGCAGTATGAAGTGTTGAAAATAGGAAGTTGATAGCCTTAACTGTTCGGAAGTTATTGCAAATCAAACGTAATGCATTTTTATTATACTTTTTTATAATACACGCTAGGTCCCTTTTCTCGTAAACTTTCCCATATACGTATAGCGATTACGTATATCTTGGCGCGCGAGAACAGCTGCAAATTACGTATATTGGTTACATGCTTTATTTATATATCTGATACCTGAAGAAGTATTGTCAGATTTTTCTACGATTTTTAGTGTAACTGGCGCTCTTTAAAACCTTTCCTATCACGAGTTATACTCACCCATAAAGACGACGACGACTATGGACAAATTACGGTCTGGGAACGAGAACTACGAGCTTTTTTGTTCTCTTAAAGTAAACCGTCTGGCGACTTGAACAAAACATCTAAATGATCGTCTTTCCCATTGTGGATCGATAGCAATAAAGAGCTACACTATCCGTTTCTTGGTTCGTGAGTTATACGTGGGACGCGTTTTTTAATGATATTCATGATACGGCACAAATCCTATATGAGAGTTACTGCCGTAACTCTCGATAAATACATTTACATACATGCACACACACATACACATACATACTGCTTTATCCCTTCAGATTGTGTGTGTAAAAACTGTAGTTGAAAATGTTAAAGGATAAAAATGGGTGCTAGGCCAACCTCTGTCCACCAACAGGGAAAGCTGTAAACAATATAGGCCCACAGAAGGCTTAACTCAAACACCAGGCTTACCTAAAATTAACAGATACAGCATACATAGACCATACATAGAGGTTTGCACACCACACAATGAACTTTTATGGGGTGTGGACAGCTACAGATTCAAAGAAAGAAAAAAGATGTGAAACAAAGGAATTCAAGAAAAAAATCCCAATTCATTAAATAGTATGCACTTGCTAGGTCCATAGTATAATGACCAGTCTAGTTATTAGTGATCTAGTCGTTCTTTATTAAATGCAGTCCATTACACTTCTCCTCAGGATGGTTCTGGTCTTCTGGCTTGAACATCTGCTTGGTTTTCTTGTAGGTCCAATATGGGATGAGGACAAAGAACATGAGGGTTAATGTTGGATGTGCAGTGTGCTATGGTACGCAGCCAGATGTGCAGTGGGGATAGAAGTCTAGTGTCCTGGCATACGATATGAAGTTAACCCACTAACTGGCATGAGTGTGATTTAATAAGCTACCCTCATCAACTATCTTTCACCTGTGTGCCTTGGAGTGCTGTGCTACATATAGATGTACATCACTGGAACATGTCATCATTCACCAATCATTGAGCATCTTTGCAACTTAACCAGAGCAAGCAAGAAAGAAATGTATGCTAATTAAAAATTCACTGCCATATTATTTTTTTGATGGGCACTACACAGATGGCTGCACATCCAAAGGCTGCAATACAATAATGAATAATATATTCACCCTTTGAATAATATACAAATCCCCCTTAGTTGTTCTTCAAATGCAGTCCATTACACTTCTCCTTAGGATGGTTCCGTTCTTCTGGCTTGAACATCTGCTTGGTTTTCTTGTAGGTCCAGTATGGGGTGAGGACGAAGAACGTGAGGGTTAATGTTGGATATAAGATGATAGAATTGTACCACGGCATGTTGGCGACAACATTCTCCCAGTTGCGGAAAGTCACTAAGTACATGTACCCCTCAACGAGGCTGCGGCAGTGGTATAGGTGGATAAGGATGACCTGGTTGATCTTCCACAGGAGGGTGTTGCCTTTATTGGACTTGATCAATACCCAGCAAAAGCAGGAGAAAGGTGTGGTCATCTCATCCAGAAGTGCCACTATGGCAAAGAAGTGTGCCTTCTCTGAGTACAGTTTACCACCAAAACCCAACAGACAGAGAAAGTGGTGGGCTGCCAGGGCTTTGTGCAACTCTCTGTTCATGATGTTCAGAGTAAAAAGGACAACACACTCCAACGCAAAGTACCCCACTGCAACGCTAATTGCAAAGTGGCTTGAAAGTGTGGTGGCCTGGACCACATCTCTGTGGAGGGAGGGGTCCACAAATATGTGCCAGCAGGCAGCACAGGAACCGAACACTGCAAACATGACTCTGACAGACACAAGACACCACAGAAATTTCTCCTGCGACTTCAGAGAGCGGTATGCAGTGCACTTGCACGAGGCCAAGTAGGCAAGTCCAAGGGTGGCCACAAACACCAGAAAGCTGGAGACAACCATCGCAGCTTTACTGGGTGTGGCTTTGATGTCTAACATGTTGAAAAATGGTGCCAGCAAGTCGGATGCTGTAAGAGGTAGGAGGAGCACCATTATTGAGGTAGGAGGAGCACCATTATTGGGGTAGGAGGAGCACCATTATTGAGGTAGGAGGAGCACCATTATTGGGGTAGGAGGAGCATCATTAGTGGGGTAGGAGGAGCACCATTATTGAGGTAGGAGGAGCACCATTATTGGGGTAGGAGGAACACCATTAGTGGGGTAGGAGGAGCACCATTATTGGGGTAGGAGGAGCACCATTAGTGGGGTAGGAGGAGCACCATTAGTGGGGTAGGAGGAGCATCATTAGTAGGGTAGGAGGAGCACCATTAGTGGGGTAGGAGGAGCATCATTAGTAGGGTAGGAGGAGCACCATTAGTGGAGTAGGAGGAGCACCATTAGTGGGGTAGGAGGAGCACCATTAGTGGGGTAGGAGGAGCACCATTAGTGGAGTAGGAGGAGCACCATTATTGGGGTAGGAGGAGCATCATTAGTGGGGTAGGAGGAGCACCATTATTGGGGTAGGAGGAACACCATTAGTGGGGTAGGAGGAGCATCATTAGTGGGGTAGGAGGAGCACCATTAGTGGAGTAGGAGGAGCATCATTAGTGGGGTAGGAGGAGCACCATTAGTGGGGTAGGAGGAGCACCATTATTGGGGTAGGAGGAGCATCATTAGTGGAGTAGGAGGAGCACCATTAGTGGGGTAGGAGGAGCACCATTAGTGGGGTAGGAGGAGCACCATTAGTGGGGTAGGAGGAACACCATTAGTGGGGTAGGAGGAGCACCATTATTGGGGTAGGAGGAGCACCATTAGTGGGGTAGGAGGAGCACCATTATTGGGGTAGGAGGAGCACCATTAGTGGGGTAGGAGGAGCATCATTAGTGGGGTAGGAGGAGCACCATTATTGGGGTAGGAGGAGCACCATTAGTGGAGTAGGAGGAGCACCATTATTGGGGTAGGAGGAGCATCATTAGTGGGGTAGGAGGAGCACCATTAGTGGGGTAGGAGGAGCATCATTAGTGGGGTAGGAGGAGCACCATTAGTGGAGTAGGAGGAGCACCATTAGTGGGGTAGGAGGAGCACCATTATTGGGGTAGGAGGAGCATCATTAGTGGGGTAGGAGGAGCACCATTATTGGGGTAGGAGGAGCACCATTTTTGGGGTAGGAGGAGCACCATTATTGGGGTAGGAGGAGCACCATTATTGGGGTAGGAGGAGCACCATTTTTGGGGTAGGAGGAGCACCATTAGTGGGGTAGGAGGAGCACCATTATTGGGGTAGGAGGAGCATCATTAGTGGGGTAGGAGGAGCACCATTATTGGGGTAAGAGGAGCATTATTGGGGTAGGAGGAGCATTATTGGGGTAGGAGGAGCATTATTAGTGGGGTAGGAGGAGCACCATTATTGGGGTAGGAGGAGCATTATTAGTGGGGTAGGAGGAGCACCATTATTGGGGTAGGAGGAGCATTATTAGTGGGGTAGGAGGAAGCACCATTGGTGTGGGATAGGAAAGGGTACCCCTGGCTTGGGATAGAAATGCAATTGGCAGGAAATCGGATAACAACTATATGAGAATGGGAAGAAATTTTTTTTTTCTTTTGGGAACAGTCCATTACAAAACATTGTTATCTTCTAGTTCTGTTTTTCACAAATAGCATGTACATGTTATGGTGTGAAAGTGTCACATGACCATATCCTAGACTTTATCCAGTATAAAGTAGCTTCCAATGGTGTTGATACAATTTCGTGAGCAGTTTCAATTGCATTTAAGACATTCATTCTTTTTTTTATTTATATTCCTCAGCACAAAGCTACTACTGTAGAATTATCGTCTTACATGTACCCCTGATTTGCCACATCGTTCACCAATCAATCAACATATGGAACAAAACTGAGCAATCTTTTCTACGCGAACTGTCTATCGTGAAATTTATAAGGCACTGAATTATTTATATGATTAGTACATTTGAATGTGACTCTATTTGTGCTTGTCCTGCAAAGCTTTTTGAACCACCATAAGCCTGGCTTTGTCGGACAACGAATAGGATTGTCTTGACCCAGAAAAGTGAATACACGCTCGAAAATGTTTTTATTTTATTTTTAATGTACACACTCTTTATTACGATTGTGCAAGCCGTTAAAACGAAAGCTGCGGGGAGGGGCCCAAAGTCCGGTGCGTGCTAATGCAGAACCAAATTATTGCTGCTGCCCATGCTTATCTCCTTCTATTTCGCGTCATATTGTATACTTATATTTTGGAGGTCAATCCCATTTGCTCTGGTTCACTCACCTTCAGCTCCGCTCATTGCCGGATAGTGCCCAAAGCTATCAAAAGGGGGTGGTGTGACCGTGCTAATTGTATTCATTAAAAATGAATATAATGTGACATGTACTGGATTTGTGAGAAAAGTATGTTTAGAAACGTTATCACATCTGCTTGATACGACTGTAGTACAAGACAAGTTATTCCTGATCCGATAAGCACGGTGGTCGTGACTATGAATGATGTTCTTAGTGCACGCGTACCTTCGGAGTATTCATTGATGGTCACAACCCACACCCCTGCTGAGCCCAAAAGTTGCTAGCAGCAAGTCCTGGAAGTATCTGCCACCGCTCCCTCACAAACCTAACATGTAGGTTCATATCATCGCTCCGATGGCTGCACATATCTCATCATATATAGGTACGCAGAACCACTGCAGGTACAGTATGGTCTACTTGAGCCAAACATTAACATATTGTACTAGGCAAACTGAATAAAAGCTTACAAATGAAATGTTAGTTTGTAAGACTAAACATTTCTAACAAAGCATGCACAGTAAAAACACAGTAGTGAAGCTGTGGTATGTTCTACATGTAGGATACAGCCCTCAATGAGTATATTTCAAAAGTCTTTATATGTCACATCACTAACACAAACCACTATACATGTACTTCCTAAATGAACACTATTAATATGCAAGAATAGTTCATTTTGCATTCTTGATCTTTTGTTCAATAAGAGCCTCCAGCTTCCCAGAGTCCTCTGCAAACTTGCGAATGCCCTCAGCCAACTTCTCTGTGGCCATCTGATCTTCATTCAGTTCCCAACGGAAACTCTTCTCATCCAAGGACACCTTTTCCAAATCCATCCCCTGAGCTGGTGTGTTTTATTGAAACATTATTACTTTGAGATCAGTATAGTTTGACACATACATACATACACACACACACATACACACACACATACACACACATACACGCACAACACACACACACACACACAACACACACACACACAACACACACACACAACACACACACCTTGTGATGCACAAAGCTTCTTTGTCACACTGTCTGTGGAATTATTCAATTTTTCCAGAAGAGCAGGACTGTAATAAAGTTTGAGCATATATATATATTAATAATAATATATATATTCCTTACCCTCCATTCCCTCTCCTCCCCAACTTCCTTACCCTTCCCTCCCCTACCTTCCTAACCCTTACATCACTGCATCCCTCCTCTCCCTACCAACACTCACGAGATGGTCAGGTTGTCACATCCAGCCAACGCCAATATCTGATCAGTGTTTCGGAAAGAAGCACCCATGACAATGGTCTTGTACCCAAACTTCTTATAGTAGTTGTATATCTTCCTCACAGACTTCACACCTGGAACAAGCAATACAAACAATGAGGGTGGGGGTGTGATCTAAGGGTGGGAGTGGTCCTATGGGATTGGGATGTGATCTAGAGGTGGGAATGTGGCTAAACTTTCTATAACAGGATTTCATTCCTTAGAAAGTGTCATTTGCCTGGTCTTTGCGCAAGTCTTGTGTAATGAGATGTCCACGCATGCGCCACAAGGACATCACACAACCACACATAATAGCTCTTGTTGTATACCCACTTCAGAAGTACTCTTTACTTTGGATCAGATCCAAAATTCCCTGACTAGTATGACGGTAGAAACATATTGATTGGATCAGATCCAAAACTCCCTGACTTGTATGATGGTAAAAGCATATTGGAAAGTTCCAGAATTTTCAAAATTTTGATATAACAGCACTAGACATGAAAATTGATGACCACACCTCCTCCCCTTCATCACAGACCACACCCTCCCTCCCCCTCCACCAAACCACCTCCCCTATACTTCATGGATGACCACAGACCACACCTCCCTCCACCTTCACCACAGACCACTTCCCCCTCTACTTCATGGATGACCACTTCCCCCTCCAAAGACCACACCCACCCACCCTCCGCCACAGACCACACCCTCCCTCCCTCCCCCTCTACTTCATGGATGACCACCTTCCCCTCCACTGATCATTCACCTGGATCATCATCGGGTGCAAAGGTCGTCTTTCCTGTGCTCTTTGCATACCAGTCATAAATCCGACCGACAAACGGTGAGATCAGGGTGACCCCAGCTTCTGCACAGGCCACTGCCTAGGGGGTGTGGTCAGATGGAGGTACGACACATTATCATAATATGATTAATATGGTTATATACATTAACGCAATACATAAGTATTAACTCTGATTAAGCAATTAAAACTACATGCACATT
Organism: Spongilla lacustris; assembly: GCA_949361645.1. Lineage (NCBI taxonomy): Eukaryota > Metazoa > Porifera > Demospongiae > Spongillida > Spongillidae > Spongilla > Spongilla lacustris. The sequence continues at coordinate 1,166,830 of OX442434.1, read as the reverse complement.
TGCAAAAAAACTGCCAATGGAGGTAAACATGGCTATGTACTCAAAATACAGTCCATCAGCACAACACTAAACTGATGAGTGTTAATATGACCCAACCACATGCAGCCTGAACCATACATACACATGCATTGATCATCCACACACACCAATTATGCACACATGTACGCAAACACATACGCACGCAAATCCACATGTACACACATGCAATTATACACACATGCACCCATACACAAATCATCCACACATGCACACACACCAATTATATACACATATATGCAAACAACATACACACGCAAATCATCCACACATGCACACACACAAATCATCCATACATGCACACACACAAATCATCCACACATGCACACACACAAATCATCCACACATGCACACACACAAATCATCCACACATGCACACACGCGCAATTATACACATGCACACACATACACATGCACACAAGCACTCACACATGCACACACATGCACACAAGCACTCACACATGCACACACATGCACACAAGCACTCACACATGCACACAAGCACTCACACATGCACACAAGCACTCACACATGCACACACATGCACACAAGCACTCACACATGCACACACATGCACACAAGCACTCACAAAAGCACTCACACATGCACACAAGCACTCACATACACACAAGCACTCACACATGCACACAAGCACTCACACATACACACACATACACACAAGCACTCACACATAACCACTCACCTGAGCAAAGGAGAAGAGCAGGGTGAGGTTGCAGTGGATGCCATGTTCAGACTCCAAGACCCTGAGGAATGTGTGTGTGTGTGTGTGTGTGTGTGTGTGTATGTGGATACAATTATGCTCACAGCGTAACAGATGGGTAAGGTACTAGTTTTGTGGTCTGTTCAGTGTGTGTACGTTGTGTGTAGGTATGTATGTGTGTTGTGTGCATGTGTCATGGTGTATGTGTACATGTGTGTTGTGGGCATGTGTGTGCCTTTCCATATGTAAGCATACATGTAGCAGCAGCAGCAGCTGGACTGCAGCAAACATCTACCTTCCTAATCAGTAGCAATAACTTACTTGGCAGCTTGGATCCCCTCCCATGTAGATGCCAACTTCACCAGAACGCGGTCTTTGGATATGCCAACCTGTGCACAAAGGAATACAGAGTATGGAAGAGGAAAAGCTACAGAGAAAAAAAAAAAAGGGGGGGGGGGGGAGGGGGGGGAAGAATTACATACCACACACGCACCACACATACCCTACCACCCACATACAACACACACACACACACAAAGTTCTGAGCTAATGTGAGCTACAATGTGTCTTAACACAATACAAAAAAATAAATTCAGGCCATTCCTTCTTGTCGTTTTTTTTCTTCACATCAATTCTGTGAAAATACATGCCCATGAAGGCACATCCACACTAGTGATGAGTTCAGTGCGGTTTGAACTGCATTGATCCGGATTGAGTGAATCTCAATACACATATGATGTGTGATCTATTATATCGGCAGTGCTCTGTAAATGCCTAAATGCCTAAAGGGGACCTGATGTTACCCTAGTACCACTAAAGGGGACCTGATGTTACCCTAGTACCACTAGAGGGGACCTGATGTTACCCTAGTACCACTAGAGGGGACCTGGCATTACCCTAGTACCACTAAAGAGGACCTGAGGTTACCCTAGTACCACTAGAGGGGACCTGATGTTACCCTAGTACCACTAGAGGGGACCTGGCGTTATCCTAATACCACTAGAGGGGACCTGATGTTACCCTAGTACCACTAGAGGGGACCTGATGTTACCCTAGTACCACTAGAGGGGACCTGGCGTTACCCTAATACCCCTAGAGGGGACCTAATATTACCCTAGTACCACTAGAGGGGACCTGATGTTACCCTAGTACCACTAGAGGGGACCTGATGTTACCCTAGTACCACTAGAGGGGACCTGATGTTACCCTAGTACCACTAAAGGGGACCTGATGTTACCCTAGTACCACTAGAGGGGACCTGATGTTACCCTAGTACCACTAGAGGGGACCTGGTGTTACCCTAATACCCCTGATGTTACCCTAGTACCACTAGAGGGGACCTGATGTTACCCTAGTACCACTAGAGGGGACCTGATGTTACCCTAGTACCACTAAAGAGGACCTGATGTTACCCTAGTACCACTAAAGGGGACCTGGTGTTACCCTAGTACCACTAGAGGGGACCTGATGTTACCCTAGTACCACTAAAGGGGACCTGGTGTTACCCTAGTACCACTAAAGAGGACCTGAGGTTACCCTAGTACCACTAGAGGGGACCTGATGTTACCCTAGTACCACTAGAGGGGACCTGGCGTTATCCTAATACCACTAGAGGGGACCTGATGTTACCCTAGTACCACTAGAGGGGACCTGATGTTACCCTAGTACCACTAGAGGGGACCTGGCGTTACCCTAATACCCCTAGAGGGGACCTAATATTACCCTAGTACCACTAGAGGGGACCTGATGTTACCCTAGTACCACTAGAGGGGACCTGATGTTACCCTAGTACCACTAGAGGGGACCTGATGTTACCCTAGTACCACTAAAGGGGACCTGATGTTACCCTAGTACCACTAGAGGGGACCTGATGTTACCCTAGTACCACTAGAGGGGACCTGGTGTTACCCTAATACCCCTGATGTTACCCTAGTACCACTAGAGGGGACCTGATGTTACCCTAGTACCACTAGAGGGGACCTGATGTTACCCTAGTACCACTAAAGAGGACCTGATGTTACCCTAGTACCACTAAAGGGGACCTGGTGTTACCCTAGTACCACTAGAGGGGACCTGATGTTACCCTAGTACCACTAAAGGGGACCTGGTGTTACCCTAGTACCACTAGAGGGGACCTGATGTTACCCTAGTACCACTAGAGGGGACCTGATGTTACCCTAGTACCACTAAAGGGGACCTGATGTTACCCTAGTACCACTAGAGGGGACCTGATGTTACCCTAGTACCACTAGAGGGGACCTGGTGTTACCTTAATACCCCTGATGTTACCCTAGTACCACTAGAGGGGACCTGATGTTACCCTAGTACCACTAGAGGGGACCTGGTGTTACCCTAGTACCCCTGATGTTACCCTAGTACCACTAGAGGGGACCTGATGTTACCCTAGTACCACTAGAGGGGACCTGGTGTTACCCTAGTACCACTAGAGGGGACCTGATGTTACCCTAGTACCACTAGAGGGGACCTGATGTTACCCTAGTACCACTAGAGGGGACCAGCCTTTAGGTGCACATTTGCAGCTCCTTCCTCCCTCACCTTTTCGTAAAGCTCAATGAATCTTATTGCCTTGGCAATAGCACCATCTTTGTCGAAGGAAAGCCTGCGCACACGTACATCAGTCACCATGGGATACATTAAACAAGGGGTTAACATACTTTGCATCCACCTCAGTCGAGACCCTCCCTGGTACTATTTTCAGGATCTCATAACCAAAGTTGACATACAACTTGTCGATAGCAGCAGAGACTTGGGCCTTGATGTCGCTAGATGTAAGGACAAGGTACATATAAGTAGGGAAGGGAAGCAGAGACTTGGGCCTTGATGTCGCTAGATGTAAGGACAAGGTACATATAAGTAGGGAAGGGAAGCAGAGACTTGGGCCTTGATGTCGCTAGATGTAAGGACAAGGTACATATAAGTAGGGAAGGGAAGCAGAGACTTGGGCCTTGATGTCGCTAGATGTAAGGACAAGGTACATATAAGTAGGGAAGGGAAGCAGAGACTTGGGCCTTGATGTCGCTAGATGTAAGGACAAGGTACATATAAGTAGGGAAGGGAAGCAGAGACTCGAGCCTTGATGTCGCTAGATGTAAGGACAAGGTACATATAAGTAGGGAAGGGAAGCAGAGACTTGAGCCTTGATGTCGCTAGATGTAAGGACAACGTACATATAAGTAGGGAAGGGAATATGTACCAGAAATCCGATGTAATACCCACGAACAAGGTTTATCTTCTGTTGGAGCTAAGTCATCACCAGCCATGATGAGGTGGCGGGTGACCTACATGACCAGCCATGATGAGGTGGTGGGTGACCTACATGACCAGCCATGATGAGGTGGCGGGTGACCTACATGACCAGCCATGATGAGGTGGCGGGTGACCTACATGAAGGTCCTAATAAGCTGACGCTCTAGCCTGCTTTACTGTCACTATGTAGTCATCATGGCTGGTTGTGTAGGTCACCCACCACCTCGTCATGGCTGGTCGTGTAGGTCACCCACCACCTCATCATGGCTGGTCGTGTAGGTCACCCACCACCTCATCATGGCTGGTCATGTAGGTCACCCACCACCTCATCATGGCTGGTCATGTAGGTCACCCACCACCTCATCATGGCTGGTCATGTAGGTCACCCGCCACCTCATCATGGCTGGTCATATGATGTTGTTACCACATACCCACCTGGGGACACACACACTAGAGGGGACCTGATGTTACCCTAGTACCACTAGTGGGGACCTGATGTTACCCTAGTACCACTAGAGGGGACCTGATGTTACCCTAGTACCACTAAAGGGGACCTGATGTTACCCTAGTACCACTAGTGGGGACCTGATGTTACCCTAGTACCACTAGAGGGGACCTGATGTTACCCTTAGTACCACTACTACGCTCATGGTCCTCTAAATTGAACCTAGCACATTAAGGGCATGACTGTAACATCAACCCCACCATTCATGTTCAATGGCAGACATTGTTTAGCTGTGCATTGGGACTGCAACCTCACTTGACGCTATGGCACAACCCATGTACCATTTTTTAGTTGATGTGGTTGCCATGGCTTCTGTTGATTCTGGCAGCTAAATGCCAAAGCCATTTTGGAAGGGGCATACACTAATGGCCCCACATTGAAGGGGTAGCAGGCCCCACATTGAAGGGGTAGCAGGTCCCACATTGAAGGGTAGCAGGTCCCACATTGAAGGGGTAGCAGACCCCTGTACTAACAGTTTAACCAATAAAGGGCCCTCTATGTAGTGACATGCATGTAGCTGTGCGTGATGAAACCGCAATAGCACAGCAGGTTCTGTTGCCCGTGCACACTTGGTGTTGATGATTTTTAGCTAACCGGCCGGCCAGCGTGTAACAATTGTTCGCTTACGTTGCAGCTTCTTTGCCGTGTGCAATGGCATCGTCCACCAAGTGGCTGTACTCCGACATCTGTGCAGCCGCGTACAGCAGAGAAGGATTCGTGGTGGCGTCAGTGGGTTTGTACTTGGCAATGGCTGCCGAGGATATACTCAGTAAAAGATACAGTTGGACGATATGCACGCACCTCCGCTCTAAACGTACTCACATTTTATATCCCCCGTGTCCGCAACCACGCAAGTGTAAGCCTTCAGTTGGTCGAGGGTACTTGCCATTTCGTATACTTGCAGTCTATACAACAAAATGTACCGTCTTACGTTTTAATTAAATACAAAATTAAAACATGTATACCGGAAAACCGGTCACGTGTGGTAGCGCTAGTGTTGTTTCCTTCGCGCGCCGCTATGATTAATTAGTGACGACGCTTCGTATCCAAACGGAACGCCATGCCCAATACGGGACGATTGGACCATCGCTCCTACAGGAAACACAGCAGAGTGCAATGGCTTCCTCCATGGCCGCAAAATAAACTAGGCTACGAGACGTTCCGAGTGGCCGAACTCTCACGGCATCTTCAACACGAGCAGGTAGGCAAAAGGGGTGGGGCTGGCCGCCTGGATACATTGATCGGTGCCTTTCTTCATGGAGGTGCGAACTTCTCAAGCGATTCATGCACGCCCGTCCACCTCTACCCCACGACCGACAAACTCTATTGCTCCCTTCCAAACTGCTGCTAAGCCAACGTGCGGGTACTTCTTTTCGCCGGTAACGGACAACCGCAAAAGAAGCATCGGCATTCCTCCTTCAAACCTAGTTGCATGGAGAAGCAGAGCCACTACCACAACGAGAGCCATGTCTGCCCGTGTCTAATTGAGAGCAATGTGTTCCACGCGTCCATGTGTGGGCGTGCATGCCAGCATGCATGCGGTGTTTACATGTATAAAAGCTGAGTTCTGTACATAGTGTGTATATTCACTACGATTGCGTGTAGGACAGCGTGTACATGTTAACTTAAGTCACCTGTTTGATAGAAGCAACTGTGATATTCTGAGTTATCAGTTGAGGCAGCGCAACATAGGCCGGCTTATCGGTTTTCGTTTCGTTACACGAATATAAAGCATCTTCGTTTGTAATAATACTGCACTAAGAAATTACATTTTTGACAACTATATACAGTGTCGTTATTATGCATGCGTAAGTAGGTGGAGCATTGACTATAGCTAACATTGACTATAGCTAACGTCGACGCTCCAACCGGCAGCCGGTTGCATATACAGCCTTTGTATACAGGAGCCGCAGTTATTCTAGTACTTACAGCTAGACTATACATGTATCTTATCTACGTCAACGATGATCAATGGTCCATAAATTTGTCCTATTAATACGTGGAAGTGCCTACTGGCGTTTTTGATCAATAAATAGATACCCAATTGTTTACATTTTTCCATGGAGTATCATAATACATGTCTTCAGATAACAAGAGGAGACAATGACGCCATTTTTGTTTGTTGTGTCCACTCAGGAGTACTGCTACACCCACACTGGGCACATACCTCCAGCAGGGAACACATTCCTCAATAGTATCTAGAGTGACATCCTCCCACCTGTAACACGTTAGGGTCTGATTGATGTGTTCCGTTCGTTGTAAGACGACTCTTAGTTATATGCCCACTGAATTTAGATGTATGTTTATGATGGTGTATAGGCATATACTGTTTATGGTGTATAGGCATACATATGCTTGTACACATGCACTTAACATGCAACACGTGACATTATGCATGCACTGATACTAGTGAACACAATCACACAGTAACAGTCTCACACAGCCTCACTTGTAAACAAACACACAACCACATACCGGTCCAGGTGTACCAACATACAACATACCTGCACACAACCACGCACGCGTGCACACACACACACACACACACACTGATGGAAAAGAACGGCCACTTAAAATATTCTTTGGTGCATGATCACATGTAGACAGATCATGACAGTAGTACTGTCTATTTGGGTTTGACTGCATAACTTCTAACCGCATAATGGAATTCAAACGGTCGAACTCACCATTAATTGCGTTCGGTCTGGGTACTGAACGCCACCGCCCCCTTATGTAAAAGGATATTCATAATTAGAGGCTCAGTTCATGCATAGTGCGTAGCTTTGGCACCTCGCAAGTGACTCAAGAAAGAGATCAATTTGAAATATAGTAAGTCCCATTTTCCTCACCCCCTTTTCACCCATAAAAACGGCCTGCCTGGGTTAGTGTCATTTTTGTTGCCGGTGCCAGTGAAAATATACGTGTGGGGGGTGAGGTTACACAAAGCTAACCGCCGCGCCTTTGAAAGCCCCGCATTGCTGTTACAGTATAATGCCCGCCGATTTATCCATACACAGGGGGTCACAATGGCAAGCTTGAAGGTTGCTGTCACGGAAGATGTGGTTTATCGTATCGAAGTGTCTCTGTCAAGTCGCAAAAGTTCCGTCGTCGTCATGCGGACAATGGCAAAGATGTACTCGCTACATAACAACGGAGGGGACGCTGAGTGGAAAATGCTTGCTTATGGGGTTCCATGTATCCTCCTGCAGAGGGTGTCAACGGAACACAACTCCCCATTTACGGTCAAAGTGGTAATAGCCGAGCTAGAAACGGGCAGCATTCAGTGGGAAGGCGAGGTGAACCACGACAGCCAGTACCAGGCCATGCAGGCCAACTTTCACGCCTTTGCAGTTAACAAGCAGACGTTCGCCCTCCAGTTCATAAGTTTGCCCGAAGCCAGTCGCATGCTGGTATCAGTGAGAGACTTTATCAGACAAAAGGACGATACAGACATTATTAACTTCAACCAGAGCAGTCAAGGAAATATTAAGTCGAAGCCTAAAAGGAAAACGTCGAAAAAGAACATATCTACCCCATCTAACTTCAAGCACGTGACAAGCGTGACGAGCCAACACCGTCCAACTGCAGAAGAGCTAGGAAGTAACTTTACCCGCCACCTGAGTTTCAATGCTGGAGACAGATCAAAACAGCTGCAAGCCCCAGAAGGTGGAGTGGCAGCTGAACAACAGGGTCCTTCTAGTCCCCAGGGGAACCCTCTTTATGCAGAGATAGGCGAGCACCTTTTGGGAGACGAGGGTCACATGGCGCCCCCTCCACAGCACCACACCGGCCCCCCTCCACAGCACCACACCGGCCCCCCTCCACAGCACCACACCGGCCCCCCTCCACAGCACCACATGGGTCTCCCTCCACAAAACCACATGGGGCCACTGCTGAGAGGCTCTGTAAGGCTCCCCAGCAGGAGACAGGAGGAGGGAGGTGATGACGAGATTGACGAGCCGTTGATTGAGAGGGGATCGCTGAGACATTCCCTCCCATCTCACATCAAGCAAAGGGTCAGGGTGCCACTGTCAAAGGTCAACTTTGAAGGTCCTCCCCCTCGTCCAGGACTAATGCCTGACCAGGCTGAAGCCAGCACAGGTCATGTGCCATACCCTGCTGCCCCAGGACAAAGGCTGGACCAGGGTCCTATGCTCTCCAGCCAGCCTAACTTGGCCACTTCCAGGGAGACTGGCGGGGCACCTCAACATTTTACAATGCAGCCACCACAACTGCCGTCGTCGACTCTTCCGCCACACACACAGAAGCCATTCACAGACTCTGGCTACCAGGGAAACATGGACGCAGTTCACAACAGTCTTCCGAGGCCTACCAGTAACAACCATTTTGGTTCTAATAACCTTAGGTTGCTCTCAGCTGGTCCCATTAGCGCTTCAATGCCCTCTATGGATCGTGCAGGGCCACCTTCGCAAGGCTCGTCTTTGGGACCGCTATTGGAGCATCACCCTGGGCAACCGTCCCAGCAAGAAACCGCGGGAATCGGTGCCCCTCCTCCCTTTAACCTGCGTACAGGTGCCTCCAATCATGGCACTACCTCCGCATCTAATCCGTACCTCGGTCAAAACCCACCCTTCGTGCCTCCTCCGCCCTTTTCGCACCCCCACCGCACTGCTCCCGTTGCTTCGTCAGCCTCTGCCACGCCTCCAACTCCCTCCACGCCTTCCACACCTGTCCCTCCTCCCGCTGCTAAAACAGCTCCTCCTCCCCCCGCCACTCAGAGCCCACTCTACGATGTCCTCCCCCCACTGCAGCAGCCTTCCCCGAGGCTCGCCAAGACGGACTCCGACATACCGCCTAAGCAAGACGTTCGAGCCAGGCCGCTGTCGTACCATCCCTGGCCTGCAAGTACAAGGAACGGAATGTTACAGGGACACGATAGTATACGAAGTGCCGACCTCCATGCTACGGACGTGTAAATAGATATATGTATGTGTGTGCGTGCGTATGTGTGTGCGTGCGTGTGTGTGTGCGTGTGCGGATATACGTACATGTATGGTGAGAGCGAGCACATACGTGTGTGATACATGATAATGCATACAGATATGTGTACATTAAGAGTCGTCCTCCCACGCGGTGCGCATTGAAAAGATGGCTGTGCCCAAAACTTCTATAAACAATGTTTGCCCTCTCGGCGAAATTGGCGACGAGGCTTCTGAATTTCAGAGAGATTCTGAGAGTGTGGCAAAAGAGTTCCTCAAACTTAGTCTTAAAACTTACGTCAGCAAAGGAACATCGCTTGATGATGATGATGAGGAGGTCGCGTATGTCTACATACCGGAAAAGTCTACCGAAAAGCCAGCAGCCGTGTGCGTGGCCGAAAGGCTGAGTATGATAGGTGATAGCATCCAAATTGACAGTGAGGTCAACGCAGCAATGGTCCGGCTACTAGTATCCGTGTTTGATATAGATCTACCGGTGTTCACCGAGATATGTCGCTCCGTACTGATCAGATGCTACAGCAGAATGACGAACGGCTGGCAGCAGGTGTACACGGTCTACTATAGCATGGCGAGGGTCGTACAGGAGCTCCGGCAGCAGCCAAACCTTCAAACGCCATCCCGAAGGCAGCGCGAGGCTCACTTACAGCAGTTCGTCGGACCCGTGATGCAGGACCTTGGACTGGAAGCTTGGATAGTGGCTAATGGTGGCCTGGTAAGAACGTTAGGGGCTAAACACTACTGAATCCACACATTCTAAATCCTTTGTTTTCATATGGTTGGAGAGGTAGGTGAAGGGTTTAGATGCTGCCTTAGGTGAAGGGTTTAGATGCTGCCTTAGGTGAAGGGTTTAGATGCTACCTTGGGTGAAGGGTTTAGATGCTGCCTTGGGTGAAGGGTTTAGATGCTGCCTTAGGTGAAGGGTTTAGATGCTGCCTTAGGTGAAGGGTTTAGATGCTGCCTTAGGTGAAGGGTTTAGATGCTGCCTTGGCTGATTTGGTCTCTTCTCCTATTTAGAAACAAGAACCACGCGAGGCAGACACGAAGGTTCCCATTGTAGAGAGTTCAGTCTAAATGCATGTGGCGTCATTACCTTATGTTATGTGACATCATAACTTTATCACGTGACCGTTCCTTTGCCATGGGATATCACACTCTTTTCATGTGAAATCAAACCCTTTGTCATACCCTTAGTGTATGCATTTTGTGTTGTGTTTTGAATGTGGTGAACAAAGGTATTGTAGTGTGTAATACTCCTTCATGGCCTATGTGGTATTTATGTATTTTGTGTACACCCAATGACTGTGATGTGTCTCATGTGCTGTTCTTGCATACCTTTTGTAATGATGTCATTGAGTCTTGCATCATATTATTGTTGACATTTTATTATTATCAAGCTTAAGTAAGGGCAAGGAATTTTAACCGCTGCACTAACAACCTCCCAAGGTGAACTTTAGACAGTTTCCACTGTACAACATTTTTGAAAGGGGTGCATGACCTTAACTATCCTGTTTTGACCAGTTGTGGGGGCAGGTACTTGCAACAACACACTTTTTCCCTTCATCAATTTTTACATGCCCCTGTGGCATAAGCCATATGTTTTATATGGAAGGTAAATTTAGCAACATTGTGTGTGTGCATGCGTATATATGTATGCATGTGTATGCATGCATATTAATTTGTGTGTGTGGTCTGTGTCACTGTGGCATAATTTTATGGTTTATGGTTTGCATGACAGCACCATTACTGCATGCATTCCATAATGTATGCCGCACCCACTGGTTATGGTGGGGAGGATAATGTGTTTTGTACCTGGAAGCATTGTTCGTTTGACTTTGAGTACTACTTGCATAGGAACTTCGACTATCTTTACATAAAAACCAGCTGCAGTTTTATCTCATTAAGTGACAAGTATCTCTTTCATTGGTAGTGTGGACAAAATAGGAACGTTCACTTCTTTTAAAAAAATAAATACAATATCTGAGTAAAAAAAAAAACACGCATCCGGCCGCCGCCATTGGGTGTGGGCTAGGTACGTGTCCCAACCCACGCAGTCCACAAACAATTAGAATGGAGGTAGCCGCGACGCCTACCGTCACCCGCTCTTTGGATGAAGATGAAGACGAAGCATTTCTAACAGATTGCGAGAAAGTCGCGAAAGAATTCGTCAAATTTTACACATTCAATACTTCTGTCACCAAAGGAGCTTTGAGGGCGTCATCGGGAGACCAATCAGTCCACGATCCTACGGCTCAAGCGGTGGCTCAAAGGTTAAAAAATATTGGTGATGAACTTCAAGGCACATTAGACAGCGAAATCAATGCGATAATGGCCAAGCAATCGGTGTTCGAGATGGGGCTACCGCAGTTCACCGCAAGTTGTCGGTCCGTACTGACCAAGTGCTCAGGCAGAATGAAAAGCGGCTGGCAGCAGGTGTACGCGGTCTACTACAGCATGGCAAAGGTCATAAAGGAGCTCCAAGATCAGCCCAACCTTTCAGATTCATCCCGCAGGCAGCGCGAGGCTCATATACAGCGGTTCGCTGGACCCGTATTGCAGGACTTTGGGCTAGATACGTGGATAGCGGCACAAGGAGGCCTGGTAAGAACTAATGTGCGCTGTAGCGTGTATGTGTGTGTGTGTATGTGTGTATGTGTGCGCGTGTGCGCACGTGTGTGTGTGTGTGTGTGTGTGTGTGTGTGTGTGTGTGTGTGTGCATGTCTGTGTGTGTGTGTGTTGTGTGCGCGCGTGGGTGGGTGAGGGCAATACCTACAAACCAGTATATTCCATTTTCTTCCTTTGTGTTTTGTAGAAGCAAGAACCAAAATCTACAGACACCAAAGTTGCAATCGTATAGAAATGTGAGTGGCTGAAACGACAGTTGTCCTTTTTACCTTGTGTACAGTATGTGCTATTAGTTGTATGATGTGATGGAGAGGCTAATTACCTTCAAATACACGAGGGTTTGTTCAATAGTTCTATGGAACAGCTGCTGGCCCAAGCAGTAAGGATACATGCATGTATTTGAATGAAAGTTATTGACCTTATTCCTATGGCAGTGCGAATAAATTAACAATCAATTGTACAGCTGTGTGCCATCTTCAAGTATCCTACAAAACTGCCACATATCCAGATTAGGTCATGGAATTCATCCTATTCGTCATCAAATTTAATGTCAATTTATTCAAACAGCTTAGGAATAAATAAGGCCTATTGCACAGTTCTAGTTTTTAAAGTTCTGTCAAACACTTGAGTAACTGCAAATCAGATTAAGCTTCAAAAATGCATTGCTCGCAAACTGTTCAAGCTAGCACTGCATGCAAGAAGACTGTGGTTATACGAACTTCATAACTCTATTAAGTGCACGTAACTTGATTATGTGCAGTTCTGCACATGACCACAATATTTGGCTGGTCTTCATAAATTAAAAATACTGTGTGTAGGCTGATCGCAAACCACCACTTACAACGTATGTACACACTGGAAAGACTGCAAGACAGCACACTCAGAGAATGGTAACGTTTGTTAATATACCTTGTAGTCTTTGTGGAACAGCAGGTACTTGCACCTCATATGAAAATAATAAAATACTAGGTGTAGGATTTTGTAGACACGAATTGAGTAAAAATACGGACATTCAGACCTACATTATTAGGTATGTATAAATCAATGAATGTAATTCCTTGTTTACTCAATTGCTATCTACAAATCCTACATGTGTACATCGCTAATTTTATTTTAATTAAGCTTTTATATCTTGTTACACTCATTTTTATCGAACTTGAGTGTGTCTGGGACCGTGACAACATAAATGGGTCGGGGGTGCGCCTGTTTACTCTTCTGAAGAGCGCTTCACTGTAAATAATAATACAGAACCAACTCAGCAGTAAGTTTCAAAACTTACTGGGTCTATTGCTTCCACATAATCGCCAACATTATGCTTCAATCGTGACGAAGATGCAAAGCAACAAGCCTCTTCTGATCCGAAAGGAGGAACCTTTTGCAAGGTTTGAGTGTGGGAACGAGTGATCGTTATCTCTGTTGTCTGAGATTTCTAAGCGTCTGCAGTTTCGGTATTCGACGGCTCTGTCGCTAAAGGTACACCGGCAATAGTGCGATCCGGTGTTTTGCTAATCGTAATCACGTCACCACGTAAGGAAAAGCAGTTGTTGATTATATATTATCTTGATATTGAATCTGCTGTGACTTTTTCACTGACATGACATTAAGTACATGTAAATGTTCGTACGTCAGTAATTCGCAGCTTTCGTAGCAATCGCCGCTTTCAAAAGATTTAACAGTTTCTACAATTTTCAGGTGAATTTGCTGATGTTTGTGCGAGCCGCCAATCCATGACGTCATAAATATCAGTCACGATTATTATTTGTTGGGAAGAAAACATGGAATCCGGCGTCTGCTCTCTCGATGAAGGCGAGGAGAAGTTCCTAGTTAAATCTAAAAACGTGGCGGAGGGGTTTCTTAATCTATACTGGTCGGACTTCGAGAAATTGGGTGTGAAGAGTCCGGGCACGCAGCCTACTGCAAAGTCAGAATCGCTCGATTTGCCCGCTACCACGCCCGATCCCACCTCACTGGCAGTAGCGCGGAAGCTTCGACAAATAGGTGACGATATTCAGAAGAAAGTGGACGCGGAGCTGACTGCGATACTATCCAAGCAGTCCGTAATGGAGATGGGACTGGAGCAGTTCACCAAAACATGTCGCACCGTACTGGCCAAGTGCTCAGGCAGCATGAGCAGCGGCTGGCAGCAGGTGTACACGGTCTACTACAGCATGGTGAGGGTCGTACAGGAACTCCGGCAGCAACCAAACCTTCCAGAGCAATCCCTAAGGCAGCGCGCGGCTCACTTACAGCAGTTTGCTGGACCCGTGATGCAGGACCTTGGACTGGATGCTTGGCTGGAAGTGAACGGAGGCCTGGTAAGAATGGAAGTGATGTTATAGCTATTCCGTTACCATGGTTATACCCTTTACAGGATCTGCTGTCCCGCACAGACGCGTCTATGGTATCGTCAAAGGTTCCGATTTCGGGGACAGCTGTCTGAAACTCATCACTCATCTGGACGTCATATCATGTATATGTATGTATATTTAAATGGTGAACTGTGTGAATTGTGGATAGCACGTTGTGTTGTGGTCATATCTGTACAACAAATGCTCTGTAAACACATAATTATATGGTGATGTGACAGTTGAACATGAATTCACATGAGAATAGGTCCATGGTGGTTGAGCTGGACATTAGATCCAAACATTGAAAACAAGACTCGAAAAGGTGAAAATGAGCATGAAGTATAGTTGCTGTGTAGCTGGGCAGCCACCAACACCAGCAGGCCAGCTAATAAGACAGCTGCCATGAGCATGAGTACCCATTTCAACACGTGATACAGGACGAACATCAACAGCCACAACCTAACGACAGAGAGCCACTCAGATGGGAAGGACACACACACAGGTTAATACATGACATACCACCTCCTGCAGAATGTCTGCCTTGAGTGGACACCATCCAGTTGTTCCAAAGTCTGCTCTTCCCCTTCAATCAACTGTACTTTCTCTAGCTCTTGTGCTGATGACCTCACTTTGAGGGTACAATGACAGGAACATCTTGTCCACAAAACTATTGACTTACCATCAGACTCCCTAATGATAGTGGTCATCAATAAGTACTATAAATACAAAATGCTGGCCTCACCTGGGATTATCCACACACGCGTTACATGTAGCTGTCTAGTTTGCAGCAAGCATGTTAGTCACTTAAGGATGTGCGTGTAAAAACATACTGTGCTCTTGTCCTGTAATGATATGTGGGGCTCTCCCAGCATCCTGTTAAGGGTGCAATTGAATGGATGTGTAGCTACACACCTCCTAACCTTTCCACTGGTGATGAAATGGTAGACAGACCTTCAACAGCTGCACGTCAAATCAACTTCAATTAAACCACCTTCATTAATAGACTGTTACCTCACCTGGCTGCTTGTTATCCTTTAAACCCAAAAAGGGCAAATGAACCTGAGATACCAGTGATAACAAACTTACCTCAACATTCACATCCTGCAAATTATCCCTTGACCTCTACAATGACAAAACATACAAACTTGCACAATGCCTTCCACACAGGAGTACCTGTCTCAGCTGGTCTCTCAATTTTTGGTTCTCTGATCGAAGTTTCCTCACATCCGAGGAGAGCTTTTTAACCTTTCTGTCTGACTGACGCTTGCTCTTGCCAAGCTCGGAGACCTTGCTCTCAAATTGCTCGTATAATAAACTCTCATTTTTCCCCTCAAGCCTGGAACTGGTTCCTGAAGGAGGGGCATCAGTTGACATCAACTCTGTCAAGCCCTTGTCCAGAAGTTCAGTCTTCTCCCTGATCTGTGTGCGCTACAAATAGATCAAAGTGTGGGCATAATCAACATCGAGCTCTAATCACTGACACCTGTAAAAAAGTATGCACTAACAAGCTCTAATCACTGACACCTGTAAAAATAGCCTGTAACCCCATATCCCTCTATGCACTAACCGTCTCAGCCAGAACTTTGCTAAATTCATCCAGTGACTGATCAGCTGTCTCCATGCTGTCACTGGATGATGGCTGTGAGGTCTGCATTGGGCACATTGATATGTTAGTCGCATTCAAACTGCACTCCAGCAATTCATCATGGAATGTCAACGATGGACGAAATGGTGTACTGAAATATCCTGAGAGTAAGTTCAACCCTACATGTCACCACGGGTACCTTGCAGAGAAACCTCTGTGTCTTTCAGGCTCAACAAGTTTTCCTTGCAGTTCAGCATTATCTGACCGCAGACTCTCATTAATTCCTGTAAGATCACAAACCTTCTTGTCAAGTGCATCTATCTCTGCCAGATACTCTGCATGTTGGCACTCCAGCTCCTTTTGCTTACTGGCATACTTCTCTATCAATTCCTACATGCACACACACATACACATACACCCACACACATACACCCACACATACATATGTATATGTTTGCACAAACACACACACATACATATATACATGTATAGCACATACACAAATGAATGCAAAGTGATGCAGTCAGTCCTTCAATGTCGAGTGGCATACCTCCTTCTGATGTAATAGTCGCTTTAAGGCCTGCTTTTCCTCTTCAGCAGAGGCTGTTTCTGTGTGCACTATTGTCAATTGTGACTGCATTCTGGCCATCTCTTCTGTCAGCTGATGTAGCTCTTGGTCCTAAATACAATAAAAGGATTTTAATGGTAAAAGGGTGACAGTGAGATGGAGGTGAGGGTGGAGGTCTTAATAGGTGGACAGAAGAAGGGAAGTAGTAGAGGAGGAACATTTACTTGGCGGTCCACACTGTGGCTCAGCTTCAGACACTTTTCCTGTTCATTAATAACTGTGAGTGTAGAAAAACATATACAAAGTGACCACATCTCATAGGATGATCACACACACACACACACACCTGCACTATTAAGTTGATGATTTTCATTCTCAAGTGCTTGAAGTCGACTAAGGCTCTGCTGTAAGCTAAACCAGGTACAAATCACATCAAGCAAACTCCTAGTTACAATCCCTCCACACATGCCCTAGTCTCCCCACACCCTATGTCCCTAGTCACACCACACCCTATGTCCCTAGTCACACCACACCCTATGTCCCTAGTCACCCCACACCCTATGTCCCTAGTCACCCCACACCCTATGTCCCTAGTCACACCACACCCTATGTCCCTAGTCACACCACACCCTATGTCCCTAGTCACACCACACCCTATGTCCCTAGTCACACCACACCCTATGTCCCTAGTCACACCACACCCTATGTCCCTAGTCACCCCACACCCTATGTCCCTAGTCACACCACACCCTATGTCCCTAGTCACCCCACACCCTATGTCCCTAGTCACACCACACCCTATGTCCCTAGTCACACCACACCCTATGTCCCTAGTCACACCACACCCTATGTCCCTAGTCACACCACACCCTATGTCCCTAGTCACCCCACACCCTATGTCCCTAGTCACACCACACCCTATGTCCCTAGTCACCCCACACCCTATGTCCCTAGTCACACCACACCCTATGTCCCTAGTCACCCCACACCCTATGTCCCTAGTCACCCCACACCCTATGTCCCTAGTCACCCCACACCCTATGTCCCTAGTCACACCACACCCTATGTCCCTAGTCACCCCACACCCTATGTCCCTAGTCACCCCACACCCTATGTCCCTAGTCACACCACACCCTATGTCCCTAGTCACCCCACACCCTATGTCCCTAGTCACACCACACCCTATGTCCCTAGTCACCCCACACCCTATGTCCCTAGTCACCCCACACCCTATGTCCCTAGTCACACCACACCCTATGTCCCTAGTCACCCCACACCCTATGTCCCTAGTCACACCACACCCTATGTCCCTAGTCACCCCACACCCTATGTCCCTAGTCACACCACACCCTATGTCCCTAGTCACACCACACCCTATGTCCCTAGTCACACCACACCCTATGTCCCTAGTCACCCCACACCCTATGTCCCTAGTCACACCACACCCTATGTCCCTAGTCACACCACACCCTATGTCCCTAGTCACACCACACCCTATGTCCCTAGTCACACCACACCCTATGTCCCTAGTCACACCACACCCTATGTCCCTAGTCACCCCACACCCTATGTCCCTAGTCACACCACACCCTATGTCCCTAGTCACACCACACCCTATGTCCCTAGTCACACCACACCCTATGTCCCTAGTCACACCACACCCTATGTCCCTAGTCACACCACACCCTATGTCCCTAGTCACCCCACACCCTATGTCCCTAGTCACACCACACCCTATGTCCCTAGTCACACCACACCCTATGTCCCTAGTCACACCACACCCTATGTCCCTAGTCACACCACACCCTATGTCCCTAGTCACACCACACCCTATGTCCCTAGTTCCCCCACACCCTATGTCCCTAGTCACACCACACCCTATGTCCCTAGTCACCCCACACCCTATGTCCCTAGTCACACCACACCCTATGTCCCTAGTCACACCACACCCTATGTCCCTAGTCACCCCACACCCTATGTCCCTAGTCACCCCACACCCTATGTCCCTAGTCACACCACACCCTATGTCCCTAGTCACCCCACACCCTATGTCCCTAGTCACACCACACCCTATGTCCCTAGTCACCCCACACCCTATGTCCCTAGTCACACCACACCCTATGTCCCTAGTCACACCACACCCTATGTCCCTAGTCACACCACACCCTATGTCCCTAGTCACACCACACCCTATGTCCCTAGTCACACCACACCCTATGTCCCTAGTCACACCACACCCTATGTCCCTAGTCACACCACACCCTATGTCCCTAGTTCCCCCCTACAGTACTGCTCACAAGAAGGTAACATGATTAAATTATTCACGCACATGCTATGGTGTAGGCATTATATGTTTCCAGGGGGTACATGTAGTATCAAATATAACAACTTGCAGGAAATGAATAATGTCTACATATGCATGTGAATAATTAATTATCTTACATTAAGCAGTACTCCTATGTTCCCTACTGTGCTCCTAGTCACCCAGGGATATGTTCCCTATGTTCGTAATTACCCTATGTCGGGCCTAGTCACCCCATGTATCTGTAGTACCCAAGTCACCAGTCACCGCATGTCCATAGCCACCCCCTATATTCCTTATATTCAGTCACCTCCCCCTCCCTGTTGTCCAGTCATCCAATCCCCTTCCCTATGTCCAGTCACCCCTTCCCCTCCCTATATCCAGTAATCCATCCCCTCCCTATGTCCAGTCACCCCTCCCTATGTCCAGTGACCCCTCCCCCTCCCTATGTCCAGTAACCCCTCCCTATGCCCAGTCACCCCTCCCCCTCCCTATGTCCAGTAACCCCTCCCTATGTCCAGTGACCCCTCCCCCTCCCTATGTCCAGTAACCCCTCCCTATGCCCAGTCACCCCTCCCTATGCCCAGTCACCCCTCCCTATGCCCAGCCACCCCATCACCCCTCCCTATGTCCAGTCACCCCCTCCCCTGGTGACCTACTTCTTCACCCTTTGCTTCAGTTCATTATTCTCTGCAACAAGCTTACCCAAACCCTCCTCTGACTGGTCTATCTGTGACAATATAAGAGTATGAGTTAGCACAAGGAACTTTTAAAAGGCAAAGTGATAAGAATGAGGAAGAAAGCTCAGGGATGGACAGAGAGAAGCAAGCAGTGATCAACCTGATGGTGAAGGTTGTGGTTTGTGTCCTGGAGACGCTTATTGTCCAACTGAAGGCTTAAAATGAGCTCCCTGTGATCACTAGGAGGAGGAGGAGGAGGGGGAAGGGGCACAGGGGTGGTAGGGAAGGGGAGGAGGAGTGGGGAGGGGCACAGGGGTGGTAGGGAAGGGGAGGAAAGGTGTAGAGGATGGTCAAAGTGTAGAGGTGATGTCTAGGAGCATACATTTCACCACTGTGAGAAGAAGCCCCACCACTGGCCTCAAGGCTTTCCTTGCTCACATCAGCAGGCCCTGCTGAGAGGAGTGATGCAAGGGATATATGAGAGGTCATCCAGAGGAGAAGAGCTCACAATAAGATGAACTGTGTTCCACTGTAAAGTCATCCTAGGAAAAGGTGTCAATGTGTATAGAAAGGGCAAAGTAGTGACCTCAACAGATTTATATCAGCCAAACTGACCTCTTGTGGAGGCACCTCACTGAGAGAGAGAGCAGATGAGCTCCTACTTCTCACCTGCTGCACCCATTTACGAATTACATGAGTGTAAGTGTCCTCATCCACAGTCTTGTCCTTAGTGCTGCAGTGGAGCATCTCCCTGAGGAGGTCTAGGTTGTACCTCACTTCATGCTCCTATATGTTGCGATGCCAAACATACAATATATCCCCAAGTGAATTGATTTTTTTCCCCCACACCATACCTGGTCCTCCTTGGTCTGTTGCCCAATGTAGTCAACCAAGTGGTCGATGTTGACAACACCAGAATGGTCTTCATCACAATTTTGGAAGAGAAGTGTGTAGACCTCTTCTTCAATTTCCTCACTGTCCGTACTCCCTTCTGACTGCTCCTATACAAGGAGGGCCGATAATTAAAGCACACGATGTGGACAGTTTTAAAAATAATAAAGTACTCACATATGTAATATGGCTGTCCTCGGTCATTGCTGCTTCTAAAAATAAGCCGTTTCATGAATTTTAGTTCGAATTTCCCACACACTCCATCACTTCCACACTGTTCATGTATACAGTTTCACACGTTTTCCAGCATATGCGAAGCGCCAAACAGCCCGCGTAACCAGCCCAAATACCCCAGTGACTGATACCTGCGTAGCTCTTTAGGTGTTCCGTCGTATGAAAATATATATACCTTGCCCCAAGTGCTCTCAGAAGATAAACTTCGCGTCTCTAACCAACCGTTGCGAGGGAAACGTACTCAACAGAGGCCTGAGGTGACGGCGCTTAACGATGTAGTTAATTAACTATTTGTATTACTTTCACCCACTCCGTCCACGTCCACGTGCGATGTTTGCAGACTCCAGGTGTGTATCAAACGCCACCTGTGTTTCTTAACGAAAAGAGTGTATTATTGCAGGTATTGGGAAGAAGCTAAGGGTGGTTCTGGCGTCACTCTCCAGCGGCTGCACGAGCTAGCCTTCAGGCGGGCTCAGGAGAGTCGGAGCTCGGGTCAGAAAAGTGAAGAAAAAGTGGACAAAGTGAGGAGGCATAAAGGTAAAGCATATATTGTGCCGTAGCTTCATAATAATATGAATAGAACAGATGGTATTCGTAAAATAAAGCATAACTGTAACTTTCTGACAGCAACGGCATTCAATGGAGAAGCGAACAGCTCTGAAGTACCTGCGGTTCTTACAGCCATGTCTGTTGAGAGTTCTATGCCGGAGAGGGTCAGTAACGATGAAGAGATGAAGGGACTTGCAGAGGTCCCAGACATGCATCAGCCGATGGTGGAAGAAAGTAGTTTTGATATCTTGGGGGGCAGGATAAAAGCAGAGCCTACAGTTGTGCATAGGCACATGCCAGACTGGATTGCACACCCCCACCTAGTGGAGGCAGACATCAGAGCTCACTCTAAGTCCATTGCAGAATTCTCATTGCCAGATGTGATACTGAAAAACCTAGGGAGCATGGGCGTGTCTTGCCTATTTCCTGTTCAGTCCCATGTTGTCCCTCACCTTATAAAAGCCACCACTGTTGCCCGGGTGACAGGTGTTGCGCCTAACGACCTGCTTGTCTGTGCTCCAACTGGTTGTGGGAAGACACTGTGTTATGTGGTGCCTGTATCGTGTGCTTTGCTTGACTACAATGTACGCAAGGTAAAAGATAATTAGGCTACTAACTTCTGGAGTTCAACTTAACTCCTTCCTGTTTCTCCCCCCCCCTCCCACACACACACATGTCAGTTGAGGGCAATAGTGGTTTTGCCTATAGTGGATGTTGCAGTTCAGGTACATCTGGTTTTCAAACAGGTTTTGCATGGTACTAGGATAAAAGCTGTGCTGGTGTGTGGTGAGCTGTCATGTGATAGGGAGAGTGAGGCAATGGCTGATGCCGACATCGTTGTGACCACACCTGGAAGGCTTGTAGAGCACCTCCACACCTCCACCGTCCCCCTGCTCTCCCACCTGAGGTTTCTCATTGTGGACGAAGCAGACCGCCTCCTTGACCGCGCCCACCAGGGTTGGTTGAGCACCCTTCTGGATGCCGTCTACTGTGGTGGGAGGAGCCTCAGTACAACCAAACCCACCTCACTTCTAACATTGTCTGGTGTAACTCTCGACGCACTCAACAGTTCCCAGACTTTGGTCAAAAGGAATCCAGCTGTCACCTCGGATGTTGCTCACATGATGTGCCCGTCCCTCCCCCTTCAGAAGCTTCTCTTTTCAGCCACCCTCTCCTACTCCCCCGAACACCTGGCGGCACTCACACTGCACCGGCCAGTGCTGTATAGCACCTCCGAGGGGGCAGATGAAGATGGAGGGAGGGCACTACCTGCTCAGCTGCGGGAGTTCATCGTGCCTTGTGACCCAGGTGACAGGCCTCTGGTCCTCTTACACCTAGTCCTTGGCTGTGGAAAGGGGCGTGTCCTTTGTTTCACCAATTCGCTGGAAACCACTCACAGGCTTCACTTGCTTATGGAACAGATGGGAAAGGTGACCTCAGCTGAGGTGTCTGGGGCCCTGAGCAAAGGCAAGCGTAAGAGTACCTTGGAGCAGTTCAGGGGTGGACATATACAGGTCAGTGATATGGTGCTGGGGGAAGTGGGGGAAGCAGGGAGGAGGGGGATTGGTTTGTCTGGAGAGGTTAAAGTTTGTCCCTTCACAGCTATTGATATGTTCTGACACTCTTGCCAGAGGAATGGACTTTGCTGGAGTAACCTGTGTCATTAATTACAACATTCCTGCGCACTTCAATACCTACCTGCACAGGGCTGGCCGAACTGGCAGGGCTGGGGAGGAGGGCACTGTATATAGTATATTGAGTGGAGAGGAGGTGAGGCTAAGAATGGATTGTATTTTGAGCAGAGGACTGGGGAAGAGGATACTACATATAGAGAAGTGTAGTTGCAGGGACTGGGGAGGTGGCACTGGTATTGATGTAAGGTTAAGTGTAGCTGCCAGGGCTGGGGAGGAGTAGCCTCATCCCCAGGCCCTATTTTTATATTAAATTACGGGGGTGGAAAATAGGGCCTGGTATCTTTTGACAAGGTCCTAGTGCACATGCGCTAGCCATTACCAAGAAACGAAGTATACGATCACCAGGTTTCTTGGTAATGGCTAGCGCATGCGTGCTAAGATCTTGCCAATGGACACCAGGCCCTATTTTCCACCCCCGTAATTTAATATAAATATAGGGCCTGGGGACGAGGCTAGGGGAGGAGGTGCAGTGTTACACATGCGTGTTTGCCATCTTCCCTCAGGTGTTCCCATTTCAGTCTATGATGGTCACTGCAAAGAGGGAGAAGGTGAAGAAGCTTAAGGTAGCCCCTCGTGATCTTGAGGTGCATAAGGATGAGTATGTCAAGGCTCTGGCAGCTCTTAAGGAGTCGGTTGCTGGTGAAGAGTAAAGCAGAGAGGAGGCCTCTTATTGAGTGGAGAGATGTAGCTTGGACTGGGGAGGAGGGCACACTGGTACAGGGGAGCAGAGTGGATGCCTTTTTTACTGTGCACATACTTCATTATTATATACAGATTAATTATACCAGATTATTTGCCACAATGTAGCTCTGGTGTGCAGAATATAGAATCATATTATTATGGATAATTGGGCCATCCCTACTGATTACACCGTAATTGATTTATTTTAGGACAGTTAAGGCTTACAACATGTATCTTTTGTGTGATCCTCCTAGACAGGGAGGGCTGTAAGACATACAATTTACCTCACACCCAGGACATGCCTTTGCTTTGCTTACCCTTCCTTAACACCCAGCCATGGCTGTGACATGTTAATAAAAATCCCCTGGACATAGAAAACCTCACCCTTTGAGGCCCTTGTGTGTTCACAATCACACCTCAATTTCACCAGATCATGCATTAATATTGTATGTGAAGAAAGTTCATCATAATTGCACACCTTAATCTTATCCCCCTAGGGCACCTATTCGGGTGTAATGTACCCATACTCAAATTTTAATCAATTACTGTATGCAACAATATGCACTAATATATATCACTTGTAGCAGAGCAAAAGCACCACCCATCATTTATATTTCTGGATCTGCGACCAGCGGAAACCTCGTGTTTTTCAGTTTCTATGATGTTCGACTAAGTGTTATGAATGTCGAGTTTATTTTCAAACCGTTGCTTCAAAAACTTAACTTGCTCACAAATTTATTTCCTTGTATATTTCTAAAATTACTTTTATAAAATTATGATAAAACATTGGCATTGACTATTAAAAGTGTGCGTCATAGCAAGAATGTGGATATGGAGAGGACAACGGCCACTACGCAGGCTAATAAACGTCATGCGTCCTGCGCCCTACAATACATCCTCCTTACGTAGCGTACGTTCCTGGCCCGCTAAATTTATTTCCACTGTCACCATGCGTACCTTGCACACGGAACACCACAAATGGATCCTCGCAGGACGATCATACCTATTACACTCTCCTTAGCAACAGAAGCATCATTTCAGTCAAGGGGCCCGATGCCACCAAACTGATGCACAGCCTTGTCACTGCTGACATGACTGCACACCAACATGGCGCACAGTACGGCATGATGTTGAATGCTCAGGTGCTTGTTGCCTTGGTACGCTATGAAAGGATTATCTTAGCCCTTTTCTTGCATTTAGGGACGTGTATTATATGATGTCATAATTTATAGTAAAGGTGGAGATGGACACTTACTAGAATGCGATGCCATAGCAATTGATGACGTTGTACAACATTTGAAGAAGTATTCTCTACGCTCCAAGGTGAATACTAAGTGAGGGGCATGATTTGGGAAATAATGAGGAGAAGATACTAGTGGGCATTCATGCTGTGTGTGTGTGTGTGCGTGGTAATGTGCCACTGCTGTGATTAATCATAATTTAGGGTGATTATTTCCAGTGGGTGGGTGTGGTATGTTGTGTGCATGTTTGTTCATGTGTACTTCTGGTTAGGTGAAGATGAGTTGTGATGGAGGTTATTACAGATGATAGATACACACACACACACACGTGTCTATCCTGCTACAGGTGGAGATCACCAAGCCTGAAGGCATGAAGGTGTGGTCTCTCTACCAGCTCTTTGGAGAAGACTTGACTCAGTTCCTGACCTGCACAGCCAGTGGTATGAACTTCTGCGGCTTTGACCCAAGAGTGAGGTTAGTATCCCATGATATCCTGGAATATTGTCTTGTGTGCTGTTGTATAATAATTATATGGATAATTATACGTATTTATATGTGCATACATGTGTGTGTTGGCTGTGTGTGTGTGTTGCCTGGTCTGGTCTGTGGGTATTTCTAGCATGTTTGCATATTTGTGGTAGTATTGCTGGAGGTGTCACATTGCATAGTGTTTTGTGGGACCATATTGTATTATTGTGGGGCCCTGGTCTGGTGCATATTGTATTGTGGGGCCCTGGTCTGGTGCATATTGTATTGTGGGGCCCTGGTGTGGTGCATAAGTACTGTATTGTGGGGCCCTGGTCTGGTGCATATTGTATTGTGGGGCCCTGGTCTGGGGCCCTGGTCTGGTGCATATTGGTGGGGCCCTGGTCTGGTGCATATTATATTGTCTGGTGCCCTGGTCTGGGGCCCTGGTCTGGGGCCCCCTGGTCTGGGGCCCTGGTCTGGGGCCCCCTGGTCTGGGGCCCTGGTCTGGGGCCCCCTGGTCTGGGGCCCTGGTCTGGGGCCCCCTGGTCTGGGGCCCTGGTCTGGGGCCCCCTGGTCTGGGGCCCTGGTCTGGGGCCTGGTCTGGTGCCCTGGTCTGGTGTACTTCAGTCCTTCTTCATTCTCTTACTTTTCCCCTCGTCCCTCCAAACCTGTTCTCTCACCTCCTCCTTTCTTCTATCCTCAATGCTTCCACCTCCCATTCGTCGTGTCCCACTCACCTCTCTCCCATTCCTACACATGTACCTCTCTTCCTTATGCCTGTTCTCTTATCCTCACCATTTAAGGGCACTTGGATTGCGAGCTGTAACAACACATGACACAGAAGGTAAAATGTTCCCTCATCCCATCTCTCCTCCCTCCCTCTCTCAACTCTCCCTCCCTCTTCCTCTCACCCTCCCCTCTCTCTTCCCTCCTCGCCTGCCCTTCCCTTCTCCCTTCTCCCCCTCCCCTTCTCCCTCCCCCATCCCATGAGACTATTGCAGTATCAGGGGAGGTTACACAGAGTTAGTGCATTGTTTCCAAGTTGGATGTTCTTTGTACCTGCAGCAGATGCCATTTGGACACGCCTACAGCATGGTTCCTTAGGTACAGTGTATGGCCACAAGGTCCTAGCAGCACGTGATATGATCAGGCTTGGGTGTTGTTTACTTCACCAGAGGAGTACCATCAGCATCGTCTGAGGACTGGTGTGCCAGAGGGCATAGCTGAGCTGGTTCCAGGAGTGTGCTTCCCACTGGAGTTCAATCTGGATTACATGAATGGAGGTCTGTCTGCAGAGGTGTGATTGCTTGAGGGTGTATGTTAGGTGTGTGTGGCTTCTTATGCCAGTGGGGATTTAAAACACAGGAAGTGTTAGTATCATTCTGCTGCTAATAAGTACATCAAAATGTGCGTGCACACACACACACACACACACACACACACACACACACACACACACACACACACACACACACACACACACACACACACACACACACACACACACACACACACACACACACACACACACACACACACACACACACACACACACACACACACACACACACACACACACACACACACACACACACACACACACACACACACACACACACACACACACACACACACACACACACACACACACACACACACACACACACACACACACACACACACACACACACACACACACACACACACACACACACACACACACACACACACACACACACACACACACACACACACACACACACACACACACACACACACACACACACACACACACACACACACACACACACACACACACACACACACACACACACACACACACACACACACACACACACACACACACACACACACACACACACACACACACACACACACACACACACACACACACACACACACACACACACACACACACACACACACACACACACACACACACACACACACACACACACACACACACACACACACACACACACACACACACACACACACACACACACACACACACACACACACACACACACACACACACACACACACACACACACACACACACACACACACACACACACACACACACACACACACACACACACACACACACACACACACACACACACACACACACACACACACACACACACACACACACACACACACACACACACACACACACACACACACACACACACACACACACACACACACACACACACACACACACACACACACACACACACACACACACACACACACACACACACACACACACACACACACACACACACACACACACACACTGTACATACACATTCCATCGCCAGCCTTGCAATAGACAATTATACAACAGTTAAAAGACGTGTGTCAAGGAACAGTATTATGTTCAGACATGGTGGTAGCTATCATCTTATTCAGTGTGAATATTATTGTCTTATTTATGTGGCAGTTAGTTTTCACAAGGGTTGCTACCTTGGCCAAGAGCTGACTGCAAGAACACACCACACAGGAGTGGTGAGGAAAAGGATTTTGCCCATTCAAGTGGTCCCTAACATCAAGCAGCCAATACCATGGGGAGTTCCCATTGCCACCAAAGAGGGCAAGCCAGCTGGGAAGCTGATATGTTGCCAAGGGGGCGTAGGACTAGGCCTTATGAGGCTTGAAATGCTGTGAGTTCAGTTGTCGAAGTAAACTGAATACATTCGTACTCCTCCTCCCACTCAGAAACGAGAACCTTTGTGTATCTGTTCCTGCTGGCACACACACAGTTATAGCACACACACCAACTTGGTGGCCTCCAGCATGAGAGAACAGACCCAAACAACATGTTGACACACCATGTTCCCCCCCCCCCCCCCCTCCCATACACAATGGTACTAATTCTTTACAAAATAAACAGTTGTCATGGCGTTTCATTTTGAGATTACATGTGCATTGGTCGCTGCATACAGACACACATGCATTTTTTTAGTATACAAAAACACACATATCTGAGGCAAGGACAATCCAATATATATAATATATATACAACTGTAGTGGAAGACTTAAAGAGAATGATGCAGACTGACATAAAATGTAGTACTGTTGGTCGGTGCACACACGCCACACAAGTGAATGTATGTCCTCATCTAGCCCTAATCCATCAGGCATGAAGGGGTCCACGAGATAGTTTCCCAATTACTCTAATTAAAGCACTGTTTTCATCTCGTAGTCTCTGATTTTCATTCTTGAGACCCTGTGCATCCTGGATTAGAGGAAGACAAACAGTTTACTAGTGTACACAAAGGTCAAAGGAGGTATGAGTAAAGACTTGCCTGCAACTGTTTCTCTAGTTCATCTATTCTGGTTTGTTTTCTAGCTGCTTCACCTGACGCTTGCTCGTAGGCTCTGTTGGTGTCTTCACACCTTCTTTGCAGCTCTGCTACTCTCTCCTTCAGCCTTTCAGCCTCTTGTGCTGCTGCCATGTGGCTCTGTTGGAGCTTGGCATTCTTGGCCCTCTCTTCATCCAATGCCTACCACAGTTGTGATGATGACATGCAGAGCAGGTAAGACAAGCTGTGTGCTCACCTTCTGCAATCTGAGGGACTCATCACCAATGACAGAGGAAAACTCATCACTCATGTTTGATTCTTGATCACTGGGACCTGAAACATCTATCGGCTTCTTCACAATGATGTCTTTGATATTTTCTGGAATATCTTCGTTCTCACCCACCTGTTCAACAATAGAAAACATACAAGCTTAGACACACCATCACTTTTCCCAAATTAAAATCAAATGGCATTGTGCAGTTGCCAAACATTACCTCATACACAAATGACATGCAGAGGACCCCCTCAAATACTCTTGAGGTACCTCCAACAGATCTATGGGCAGGTGTGGGCAAACATCTACCTTTCACCTCACACCTACAATTGACCAATAAAATTGTCAGGTGACATCCAATGTAAACCTTTTAAAACATGCTTTTGTGCTGCATAAGTGGCAGAAGATAAATCAGTTGAACAAAATCTGCCAAGTGCATACTTATCCTGCAAAAGTATTGCTAAGCCACACACACTATCATGGATTCAGTACCAATTGATAGAATTCACTAACTGCTTAAACATGTACACTCTTTGTTTCTATTGGACAAAATTAATATACTTAGGTGTGCTATGAACATTATGCAGAATCCAAATTACTACTGGACAATTGCCAAATGGTTTGTCAATAATGGCTCCTAGGCTGGTTAAAGGGTGCTCAAAATGATGTGCTTCAGCTGCTATCATCAGCCCAATTCACATAACCACACACCTCAGTTGGTATTCCAGTCACTCTTCTCTTCTCTCTATGCTTTCTCCTTGCATTTGATTTAGACCTTGAGCGCTCAGCTGATGAAGCAGATTCATCTGCAACATAGAAAATGGAGTGAAAAGACACATGTACACACACCTACTCACCTAATTGATTATTAACATCGAGAATATCATTTCCGTCTTCCCTAGAGAGTTGTTCTGATAGTTGGGGAGGTTGCGAAGGTGGTGGTAGCTGTGAAGGTGGTGGTAGCTGTGAAGATGGTGGTAGTTGTGAAGGTGGTGGCTGTGTTGATGTGCTTGCTGGAAGAGAGAAAATGGAATATGAACGTAAAATTTTAGACAACAATCCCTCCCCTCCCACTTCCACAAATCATCGCGTACACTTAGGCTCGATAATAGACCAGAAAGGGGCGCTTTGGCTGGAAGCCACAGCCTCGGGTGGCTTAATACGGGGAGCAGGTCGGGTGGAAGGGCGGTATGCACTCTGATGAACGACTGGAGTGGCAGCCTTGACAGAAGTGTCTTCACTACCTTTAGCGGAGTTGTCTTCGCTACCTTTTGCAGGGCTGTCTTCACCATTTTTTGCAGGACTGTCTTCACCACTTATTGCAAGGCTGTCTTCACCAACTTTAGCACCACTGCTGTCATTAGCTGCAAGGAGAGTATGTGCTCATACTTAACATCAAACAATTACTTGTGGACTTACAATGAGAGGCATCGCTGTCTTGAAGTGATAGCTCATTTTCATCCTTTATAACAGGGAAAATACACAGCTCTACTCTAGAACACAAAAAGAATGAGTTACCTTTCCCGGTAGTGCTGTTGCCTCCGACCCTTGTGGCTGTGATTTGAACAACTGATCATATGTTTCTTGTGACACAGGCTGCGTTGGCTTGCGTCGCTCCCTTTTCTCTTTAGCTCTGATCTTCCGCCTAACACAATTGCATAACAAAATGCAGTGCAATACAAGATGGCTAAGGGCTAATACACATACATTTTAGCATCAGTATGTAATGGGTAGTCTATTAATGATATAAGGTGTGGTTTAACAGTACTTCAAAATGTAACACATAACACACACATCTACAATAACCAGTGAGGTTATTCAATTCATTGGCTGCACACCCACACACCTGCATGCTTATTTCTCCTAATATGGCAATACTGCTCACAGCAGTGCCAAAATTACTACATGTATGTTTGGACCTAATAAAATTAAGAGACATCTACATTTGTGTACAGCTAGCCTAGACATGTTGTAATGCAGAACAACAGCAATGTGTTGGCCAAAATGGCACATATTCAAGAGGCAAACAGTATGCACATAAACAAGGTCCATTAAAGGTCCTGGGGCAAACAGTATGCACAAATACAACGTCCTGGGGTACAGTATGCACAAATACAACGTCCTGGGGTACAGTATGCACAAATACAATTGCACAAATACACGGTCCTGGGGTATACAGTATACACATAAACAAGGTCCTTGGAGTACAGTATGCACAAATACAAGGTCCTGGGGCGTACAGTGTGCACACATACAAGGTCCTGGGGCATACAGTATGCACAAATATAAGGTCCTGGGGCATACAGTGTGCACACATTATGCACACATACAAGGTCCTGGGGCATACAGTATGCACACATACAAGGTCCTGGGGCGTACAGTATGCACACATACAAGGTCCTGGGGCGTACAGTGTGCACATAAACAAGCTACTACGCACACAAACAAGGGTCTTGTGGCATGCAATACACAGGTGAAGGTATGCAGAAAACAATAGCCTCAGGTATGCATCAGCAACTGTGAGGTTACATTATAAAGAAAAATGACACCAGTCTACAAAGGGGACACACATTACATATCAAGACACCACACACACACACACACACACACACACACACACACACACACACACACACACAATCCCACCCAACCATAACATTTCATTAAAACATACTGTGCTTCAGAATCTTGAGAAGCTGAATTATTGTGAGAGAGGTCACTAGCATTGCTGTCTGCTGACATCTCCCTGGTAGCTCTATGATGATCCAATGTCACAGACTGAGGAGTGGGTGTGCCCTGTGTTGTCACAGTTACATCTTTAGAGGTGGGCTCTGAATAGGGAATAAGACTCACAGCTAGTAAGTGGTGAAGGATGGTACAACTTACCAGGCCCACCCTGTGACTTGGAAGTTGATCTAGACTCAACACTGGGTTCCTTAATTGAAGAAATGTCTTTTGGAAAATTTGAACCATCCAACGATGCCCGATTTGAACCATCAAGCAAACCCCGATCAAGTAAATCCCGATTTGTGCCATCCAGTGATGCCCGATTTGTGCTCTCTCGTTTTGTAATGGGTTCAGTCCGTTTTCTGTATGCCACAGTTGGCAAAGGCTTACTGTCTGTTATTCTTGGATCACCACCAGATTTAGTGTCAGAAGTCCTGCTGTCAAGTGCTGCACCATTACTGGTAGAGTCACCAGACTTTGTTTCATTGTTTTGTGGCTTAGATGGTGCATCCTAGATGTCGATACCAGATGAGGAGCAAATAGATACAGATAACAGACAACCAGCTAACATACACACACAAAACAAACCTATGTACAAACCCCCACAGAAATAACCCACCCACCCATACATACACAACAACCCAACCACCTATGGCACTTCATTTCACCTGGGGAATGGTGTGAGGCTTGAAGGGGAACCTTTTTGGAGTATGATTATCACCACCACCATCCTCAGGAGTGATGGGGGAAGACAATGGAGTACTAGTCAAGGGGGTCAAGGCAGGGGGCTGGAGAGTGGATGAGTTTGACTCAAACATGTGAATCCTCCTCAAGATCTGGGGTGACATGCTTTGTTTCTTTACACCTAAATTGATGGGGAGGGAAATGGTCTAAAAACATGACCACAATTAAGGGAGTAGAGTATGAAATTCCAGTAGCCATTGGAATGCAACAGTGCTGACTCCTCCAGTACAGCGCTCATCAACAGCTTGTTCTGAAGCAGCCACTACCCACACCAGAAGCCATGCAGCCACAGCAATTTTACCTGCTTTGGGAGAGCCCTTAGAGTTGGGCGTGGTCAAGTCATCCGCACTCCGGTTATCAGAGATAGGTGAGTCGCTCCCTGGGGAGTCTGGTATGTGGTTTAATGGACTTGGGTCTCCAGGTTCTGTATCGTCAAATATCTCATCCCCTTCCTCAGAGCTGTACTGTTCCATAAACTCTCTCTCATCTTGCATGTCCTTGTTCTTAGGAACACGCTCTTTAGAGGACCTGCAGCAGGTACATACATTTAAGCACTTCAGAACAGAGGGTTATTATTTAAGCACTTCGGAACAGAGGGTTATTATTTAAGCACTTCGGAACAGAGGGTTATTATTTAAGCACTTCGGAACAGAGGGTTATTATTTAAGCACTTCGGAACAGAGGGTTAATATTTATGTGAATAACACAATGCTAAGGTTCACCAACCTTCGACGGACAACAGGAGATGGCTTGCCCTCCCCAAACTTATCTCTGCTATTACACCGAGGCAATGGAGGCCGTGAACGAGACAAACTTTGGAACTTTTTGTCCTACACGCCACACACATACAAAATGTTACTCAATTAAGTGGCCAACCCAGATTTCCTGCATAACATACCCTGCTTAGCTTATGAAGAGTCTCTAGTTCCTCCTGAGAGTCACATAGATCACTGAGGGTCTCTCCCTGCAGCAGAGGGGA
The DNA here is from genome assembly GCA_949361645.1 of Spongilla lacustris. Lineage (NCBI taxonomy): Eukaryota > Metazoa > Porifera > Demospongiae > Spongillida > Spongillidae > Spongilla > Spongilla lacustris. The sequence continues at coordinate 1,133,418 of OX442434.1, read as the reverse complement.
GAATGCAGTTCTAAGGTCATGGATGGGAGGGGAGGGCACAGAAAGAGACACACCAATTTTGTGGCAATATTTAAGTTGGCTCCACCCTGCACCAGCAATTGAGCAGCATCCATGTTTCCCCAATACACAGCTGCGTGGAGGGGTGTCCATCCATCCTCATCAAGTGCATCAACCTCAATCTTTTTTGATTTACTATTGAGCAGAATCCTACACAAGACAGGTAGGAGTGTTGGTCATACTACCACCACATAACAGACACATGACCCAATTCTTACCACACACTTCAACACCCACAGACTACTACAGTACTCACTTCAACACGTCAAGATAATTCTTTGCTGCTGCCACATGCAGTGGTGTGGCCTGTCCACTGCTCAGTGGGAGATTCAGGTTGGGATTACTCTTCAGTTTGTGGGCATCAACAAGCATAATTCTCTCTTCTTCACTCTTCACTGCAGCCACATCCACACCTGCATGGGGGGCATGGAGGTTTGGGTGGAGGTGGGAGGAGTCTTACAACAGTAACCACACAGCCCCATAGGGATTGCAATCTCCACCACCTTGTTTATTGGTTGCATCCTGAAGCATCTTGCGTATGGATTGCCTTGTGTTCTCCTCCCCATCTTCCCCTTCTTCTGCTTCATCCAGCAGATCAAGGGGGGACTTCCCATCATTGTTCACGGGTGCAGGAAATGCTTCATGTTCAAGCAGATACCTGAAGCAACGTACAAGCACCCTCTCAAAAAACATGCAAGGAATTCAACCCGCTCCCCCCTCCTTTCTCTCGTCGGATAGTCTTACTGGACAATGTGCTCATGACCGCAGCTGGTTGCAGCATGAAGGGCTGTCCATCCCTCATTGTCCACAGCATCCACACTTGCCCCCAGGCTTACAAGGAGTTTCACCATGTCAAAGTTATCATCAATACAGGCCTACAAGTGGGAGGAGGAGGAAGGGGCGAATTGGAATGCTAACGTTATACCAGACACCCACATGGGGTCATGCCATGCTCCATAACTCATCAACTAAATGCCTCCCGCTGAAGAAGAGTATGCTCTTTCACATTTTAGTGATTAACTGGATACCATGCCAGCGGCTTTCATTCTTAGGGAAACCCACGCTAGTCTAAAATAATCTATAAAGCCTAGTAGCAACGCGAGGCGCCCAACTCGACGCTGTCGAGTAAGTCGTAAGCGTTGAAAGAGCAAGGCAGTGAGACAGACGAAGGGTAAAAAACAGATGTATACATTAATTCACCCACTAACGTCCTATTCTGTAACCCCCCCCCCCCCCCCCCCCCTCCCCAAAGAAAAAACAAAAACAAAAACACACCACTAAGTAAATCAAATTGTAAGAGGGTCAGGCTACCTGGTGTAGAGCTGTTAAGCCGTCTTTACTATGGCAGTTCACATCAGCTCCTTTCTCTCTGACAAGGGTTTCTACGTCTTCCAAATCTCCGCTAGAGGCAGCAGCAAGAAAAACTATGTTATCGCCAAATTTGACTCGGGGTTTCTGTCGGGACGTTGTGATAGACGTTGGTTGTCTGTTGGTCTCGCTCTTCTCCCATTTTTCACGCTGTTCGTTACGCTTTTGGTGGGCCTGTTCTGACTTTCCAGTAGCGTCGTGCAGAAATTTCTCTTTCCCCACGGTCGCCATCTTTCAACAGGCATTACTACTCATCTAATAATAATACACGGAGAAGTGCACGGATATGAGCGATAAATTTGTTGCTATGGTTACGCCTCCGGTTTGAACGCCGAAGGTACAAATGGCGAGGCTTTCATACGGTCCGAGTAACTGGCACGTCATGTCCAGCAATGGGCCCTCGACACATTCATTAGAATTCTACTCCACCTGCTATTCAACAGTTCACGGCAAACAAACGGTTCATTCTGATAAAGTATTAAGGCACAGAGGAACAGGGTATGATGCAAACTTCAGACCAACCATATACTATTCCAAGCAAGTGGACACTTTAGACAACCCAGCGATGAGGTATGTGTATCTTATGAATTAGCCATTACCAACGAGTGTGGAACTTTCCTACCGCGCAACAGCCAGTTATTAAATGACAATTATTCTACTACGACAAGAAGATTTTTTACATCTTACCCTGCACCCAAAGGCAATGAGCATCTCCCTGCCAAAGTTTACTCAGGTTTATCAGGATTTTCAACCAGCAGCCTGAATGCTACTCCGATGTATGGAGATGTATGTTCTTTTGTTTAGTTTCATCAAAGATGATACATACATGTATCTGTATTGTCTACTTATAACAGGGAAGTACGTGTAGCCCGACTGCCACAGAAAGCCGCAGCAACTACTACATAAAACCCTCCAACCATGAAAGTATGTGTATTTAAAATTGTTTATGCACCGTATACATGCAATTTGATGTCTCTAAGTGCAGTAAAGCCAAGTATCCACGCTACCAAAGCAGAAAGCGGATTTACCCACGCATCGCGTACTACTTCCGTCATTCCGCATGAGGTGAGAAGAGTGAGGCGCCCGGGGCGGTAGTGACGTACGTATGTAAAAACTTTCATTTTTCGTAGGGATACGAATGGGATCGTTCCCCACGGCAACATATAAAGGTCGGCTACTAAATAGGACCAGCGTTTTTTTTTCAAAGGTCCTAAGTTCCTCCCTTCCCCGACCCACGCAGTCGCACGTAGTGGTAGGAACCCTCCCGGGTGTATGCTCTAGCGACTGCAGCAACGGGTTTGTCAAAGGACAAGCCCATGATTCCAGAGTGCAGCCTAGAGCTTCGGAGAAGGTAAATTTATATTGTTTAAAAGGAATAGGCTTATTATATGTGTACTTTCAGATCGGGTACTCTGCCAATTTGCACCCAATTCCATTAAGCAGAACCCAAAAGCAAGACCCCGCTGAATACTCCAGCATTGTTGCTCCAGACCAATACCTAAGGTTAAATCATTAAAAAATATCTGTACCATCCTGGCCGCAAGATCTTGTCCATACCCATGCCAGAGATAATATTATATGATTCTCTGCCCATGCAGCCTCACGCGTTATAGCCAAGTGTGTGCCCATCCGAAAATAATGAGCCGGATTGAAATTGGTCGCAACGTGCATACAGGGTTCACCGAAAACAATGTTCCTAGCGTTGACCTTCGAGGCAACGGCCCGGCGGAGCTATGTACTACTTATCGCGCTGTACATGGAGCGGGTACAGCGCGGGAAGTTCGCTCCTGCGGGGGTGTGCGTCCCGCTGTGTCAGATGGCTTCACCAAAAGTACGCGAGTTCATCAATTCGGTCCTCTGCTAAATACTGGAGCACTACTGAGAAAGCAGGACCCATACGTAGCACGGTAAGGCAGACTGCAAAGGGATGATATCTGTATGGGAATAGGGTGTCTGGAGGAATACAGTAAAAGAACATTTAAGGTTTGGAAAAAGGAAGAGATGCTCTTGGAATTACATGTACTCGCATATATTACATGTACTTATGAGTAAAAAAATAAATAAACAACATCGAACCACCCTTCTCATGTTAAGACGGGTGAGAAGTAAGCAGCTTTTAACATTTTATGTTTTCACTTTTACCAGGAGTATCATGAGAAGGGACCCTTGCTTTGATGACCGCACACATGACAGGAAGCTTCACTGTTGACTTTGACTTGTGTATTCCAATGTACAGTGTTCATTTCTTAAAATAAGTGTTCTGACATAGCAAAATATGACTGTAAAAATATTTACTTCTTTAATTAATAGTTAAAACTTAAAGGTAAGTTTAATATAGAATGCACAAATACAAATATACAAACATTCAATTAAATATTTTCACGACCTTGGAGCTAACCAGGATCATGAATGAATATCTGAAAATGCCAGAACCTACATGTACTATGCCGCATCACCACCATGTAATAGGTGATGATGCTCTCTAGGAGCGGGATGGTAGTGTTCCAGAGAGTTTGCATATGATAGTCAGCATGACTTCATCTGCTCCCGCACCAATGGACAGGAGCCGCAAGTCTCGGTACATACGACTGACCTCTACATCCGCTGTGTAGCCCATTCCTCCCCAGAACTGCAGGCACGAGTCTGTAATCTCCCTTGCTAGACGCCCTGCCTTCAGTTTGGACATGGAAGCCAGCTTTGTGACATCATGACCTTTCAAGGACAGGCCTGTACCATACATGTGCATGTGTGCATGTGCATGTGTATAGTAAATTGCAAAGGTCAAAGTGGAATTTTGCTCAGGTTATTTTGAAACCCTCATTAATCAAGACTTCAATATACAAGGACTGAGGACTCACCCACAGCTCGGTACAGCAGCGATCTTAATGCCTCCACCTCAGTCTCCAGTTCTGCTATCCTGAAGTGGACTACCTGGTTGTCTAGGATACTTTTACCAAATGCCTTGCGCTGTCGTGTGTATTCCACAGTGTCCGATATTAGTCTCATGAAAGGTTGCAGCACTAAATTGGAGGTGGGGAGAATAATTAACTCCAAATGCCACAAAATGACCACACCCACCAGAAGCGGTGCCCCACATCCTCTCCTGCTGGAACTGCTTCATTTGGTACACAAATCCCATTCCTTCTTCCCCAATGATATGGCTGCGTGGAACGACAACATCCTCAAAGAATACCTGTGCAGTATCAGAGGAGTGATTTCCCATTTTATTAATTTTGGTCACTGTGATCCCATGGGACTTCATGGGGAGGCAGATGAGGGACTTGTTCTTGTGTGGGTGGCCCTCCCTTGTGTTGGCAAGGAGACACATCCAGTCAGCCTGGGCACCATTAGTAATCCACATCTTGCTACCGTTGATGACCAGGTCATCAGAGTCTGCAGTGGGGAGAAATAAATAGTTCTAGTACATGAACAAAGAAAACACACACACTTTTCTTTGGCAAGGCAACAGTTTTAATACTGGCAACGTCAGACCCTGCTCCTGCTTCACTCACGCCCAAGCAGGCGACCATATCCCCTGCTACAGAGGGTGCGAGAAATTCCTGCTTCAGGTAGTGACTGCCAAACCAAGCCAAGGCAGGGACAGCCATGTCTGCGGGAGGACGACGCTTAGAATTATAACCCAATGTCAGGCAGATATACCTGTTTGAACGCCAATGGCCATGGGCACTGCTGCGCACTTAATGCTGCCCAATTCCTCGGCAATAGCAATGGAGTAACTGTAATCAAGCCCAAGACCACCGTACTCCACAGGGCGTGTGGGTCCCAGAAAGCCCGCGTTGCCCAGTATCTTGAACACCTACCAAATGTGTGTGCATGCGTGCGTATGAATACAAAAGTCAATTGGTCACTACAAAATTTAAAAGGATACCTTGTGGGCTGGAAAGCCGTGCGCCTCCTCCCATTGGTCAACGTACGGGTTTATCTCCTTATCAATTATTTTTCTAAGAGCCTTTCTCATCTCCCAGTGCTGGTCGGAATAGATCGATTCCTCCGGGATAGCTAGGTCTGCTCGTAGGGTAGAACCTGTTGATACCCATCGAACTATACGGATCGAACGTAACGCCCTCGTAGCGGCTAACATGATAATATCCGGCAATATCCGTACTACGTGTGCATGTATGCACACCAGGTTAATAATATAACGATGATACACAAGGAGTTTTGTACGGCTATGCAACTAATAACCACGCTTGCTACTATGCTGCCGACAGCTGCTTTAAGTCTGCTATACACTTGTTCAAGCCATCATCCTGGAAATATTTGGGAAAAAAACATGTAACAATTGTTACCACTCTACATGTAACGTTTGAGACTAGAACAAACCACGAAAAATTTGAGAGTCATAATTTCAAAATGAACTCACAGATTTTGAAGTAAGAGCTGTCATCACCTCCCTCTCCAGCCACTGAGTCAGATGATCAAACTGGTACTTCTTGACTGTCTTCTCCGTTGCAAGTTCACAGTCAAGTCTTCTTTTTACCTCACGCAGGACTTCATGCTGTCTGCGATAATATTCCGCAGACAATCTCATGTCGTTGTTTTCCTACAAGTGTGGTGGGTGGGACCAATCATCTAAATAGGCACTCAAATTAACTAACCTTCAGGATTTCAAACACTTCATTTCGAACTTCAAGCATCCCAGAAATACTTTTTTCTTTTTGAATAGTATCCTCTAGTTGCTTGATGGTGGTCACTCTGCCTTCATTGAGCTGGTCGAGAATGCCCTGCAAACAAAAACAACAAGAAAACAGAACACTATAACAGGTCTCCCAAACCTCTTTAGATTGTATACCTTTGCTCTATCATCCAGATACTCAGCAGTTGGCTTTCCAATTTTTCTTACCAAAAAATATACAGTAGTACCAGCGACCGCACCAAGAAGGGTCTATGGCCAAGTAGGGGGCGATGGGGGAATGGGCATTAATTAGAAGGGAAGCCTTTTGAATGTTTTTAAACAGGATCGTACTTCGGCGTTCAGTATATAGATTTCTTTAGATATGAGAACTGCAGCAATACCCAGGCCAGCTACCCACGCGCCGGTCACACCGGTCTTGTCTTCCAGAAACCCGGTGCGCCTGATTGCTGGCTTGGAACCTTTTGGAGAGCTCGGTAATACTGGGTCTCCAATTAGAATAGACAAACACACCTTGCTCTTGATTGCTAGATGCACTGCCAGAAAGAGCCCGCAACCCACGTGCGGAAACAACGCTCGCTAATAAGGGAAAGAAAAGGTCAGACACGGAAAGGGGTTTAAGTACGCTAGTTGCTTCCCAGCGGTCACTTGTTGGTAACGGTGTGCTCATTTATCCCATATGCAAACATCTATTGTATCGCCAATGATAATTTATACCTGGTAATCTGGATAACAGACTTCCCCCCAAGCGGGACAACATCTTGGAAGCAGTCACGTGACACCAGTTCGACAATTAAAAAAAAAAGTTATTAAAAAAAAGACCGGGCACGAAAGGTACGTAAGTTTACGGAAAATTTTGCTCTTTCTTTCGCCGTACTCTAAAGATGGTGAGCACATGGTCGCCATTGCTGCCATCGAAATTTGCCTGAGGCTGCACGTTTGTCACGAAATTTCCTTTCGGTTAGGTCAACGTTCCCAAGACCAGGAAGACGTTCTGCGGTACGTGTAAGAAGCACACGCTTTTCAAGGTAACTCAGTACAAAGCTGGAAAAGCGTCGTTGTTTGCTCAAGGTAGGCCCTATATTCGCGTTGTATGTATCAGCCAAAAAGAATGTTTTGAACAAACTTAGGAAAGAGGCGTTATGACCGCAAGCAGAGAGGTTACGGTGGACAGACGAAGCCTATATTCAGGAAGAAGGCGAGTTCAGACTTGTATTTCTTTGGTAGTGACGATGTGTGGAAGTACACTCGTACAATAAGCGTCATCGATGCGCTTTAATAAAAATTCGTTGTCACGACCATTATTAGTGCAACTACTAATATTTCAGTTTACTATTTTACTTGCATTTTCAGGCTAAAACAACGAAAAAGATCGTACTACGTATGGAATGTACTGATTGCAAGAAGAAGAAGCAGCTCCCTCTGAAGAGAACAAAACACTTCGAGTTGGGCGGAGAAAAGAAGCGCAAGGTTTGTGCTACACTCTTCCAAATATTGATATTATCAGGCTTGTGCTTTCTATAGGGAGCAGTCATCACCTTTTAGTTCCAAACTTGAATGGATATAAGGGTTTGGTTTGGTTTGTTGCGGTTTTTGTGTTCTTCTCATCGGTGGATCATTTTTGGATAAATGTTGTTACAGTTACACGTACGTCCCACGTGTTGTATGCGTCATGTGATCGCTTTCGGTACTGCATGATGACCTCGCAAAAAGAACTCGATGTCTCCCATAGCAGAGCAGAAAAAGAAAACCTCGTGGCCATACTGACAACAGCTTTGAAAAGCTTCGCGTTAGCAGCTGGCCTTCACTTAGGTGTAAATGCTTTGGCCGGTTGTACTAGCCAAAGGTTATTTAAAAGGTTAGCCGTTTCAATGGGTGATTACTAGTTAGGGGTTATATTTTCCCATTCACACCGAAAGGCCTGTGCCGTTTCTGCGAGGACTGTTGAATAGTGACGTTGTGAGATTTTCGTCTTCAGTCGCCCTTAGTGCCACCATATACAAGACCGTGAAACTTCTGCTGCAGAAGCATTCTAAACCAGTTAGCCTGCATCCTGCACACTATAGGGGGTTATTTTAGCTTCGCCCCCCATCTATCGTACTTAGGAAACATGGCATCATTTGTTGGCCGGATTCCTCGCTGGTCTTGGCTCCTGCGTCGACGAACCCGTTCGAAGGCGCACTCTAAGTCTTTACATGATTGCCCGGGCTTTGGGCGCCTTGATCGTCATACTTCATAAGCTGGGCTACCTTCCTTCTGTGCCTCATTTTACGCCCATTGTGTTCGGGGCTTGCGAAAGTCTTGTGTTGGTCGCAGTGACCAGATATCCGTACCTCTTGCCTCGAGGCTATTACAACGCAATAGTCCACTGGAGTATGTATTATGACGAGGAAAAGCTAGAAGTGTACATGCGTCGCCCGTGCACCGACTTTATTCCCTGCAACGCACTCCTTCACCAGGGATCTTGTCGTGCCTACGCTTGGAAGGACTTTGTCGCCGGCTTGTGGCTCTTCAGCAAGATCTACGGGGCCTTATACGGCTTGTCTCTACTACTGTTTAACCCCGTCTCGCTGCTCACTACTCCTGCCCGCTCCGTGAAGCAGTTTCTCAAAAAGACTCTCACGTCAGCCGTGTTCTTTGCTGTGAACGGGACAGTTGCCAAGTATGGAATATGTGTATTGAGAAATGCATGGGGTCGAGGTCCACCAATTCCCCACTTCATCCCCGCCGTTGCAGGGGCGGCGGCTGGTTTGAGCGTGCTGTTGGAACGGCCTTCCCGCCAGCTTGAACTCGTCTACTACGTCTTGCCGCAGGTACTATACGCAGTGTGGAGGTTGATCTGCATCAAGAAGACCGCCGGTATTCACAAGCTTCCGTGGGGTTCAGTGTGGCTTCAGTGCCTATCCTTGGCCATCATCATGTGCGCATACGAACGGGAAAAAGACTCAATTTCGCCTCTCGTGCACAAGACGTTACAATTCTTACTTGGTTCCAAATAGCGTTCAATTTCTTGTTGTGGAGTAAATTTATGAGTGACTTAACCACACCAACCATTCATTCTAGGGAGTTCATTTCAACCACGCGGGTCGTGCCGTACAAAGACGCCATAGCCAACAACAACAAAACAGCCATGAAAAAAAAAAAACAACAAAACACCAACAACAAATTGCATGTGATTTCACATAAGCACATACAACCACAGGATCATAAGTGTACACATGTATACAACATAGGACATGCGAGTGGCTCTGTCCTTCACAAAACCAACAGACAACTGCACAACTCTAGACGAACAGAAAATAAAATAACAATATTACAAACAGATGACACACAAAAACATAGTGGTTTGGTTAACAAAAACAAAAGAACAGGAAAAAGAGAGTAATGGAAGCCAGACAGGTACTCACTCAGAAGCTCAGTAAGGCTTGTTAGCATCTTTGGGCCGCTTCAACTGGACCTTGAGACGTTTGGTACCTAGCTGGAACCCGTTCATAGCCTGGATGGCATTCTGTGCCGATACAGGGTTGTCGTAACTGACAAAACCGAAACACTTGCTGAGGTTGGTGACTTTGTCGATGAAAACCTTGGCGCTGATGACTGACCCAAACGGAGCAAACATTTGTATGAGGTCTGAATCCTGTACATCGTTTGGGAGATGGTAAATGAATAGGTTGGAGCCCTCTGGTCCTGTACAGGGTGATTGTGCTGGGGGGGGGAGGAGGAGGACAAGAGAAAACAAAGGAAATTGCAGCTGGTATGGACCAAATGATGTAACACCACCCACCTTCCTTCTGCTTAAGCTGGAGGTAAGGGGAGCTAGCACCTACACCCACAGCCGAAGCCTGCATCAGCTGACCAGACGTAGCATGGGCGAAGGCGGACGTGGGGTTCAGGAGGCGGGATGAGGGGTGGCTCTCCGAGGCCCCAGGGTACAGCTGCTGCATGTAGGCCTGCATGATGGTGTCGTTGCCCAGGCCCTTGTGGTTGGTCATCGCTGAAGCTGCGGCCGCGCCAAGAGCTGCAGACCCGAGATTACCCAGCCCTGAAACAGTAACGTAATACAGGCAGAGCACACATTTTAACAAACTGTTTAAGTGTACAGTCATATAACGAATAGGTCAATAGCACATAGGTTATAGAACACCTTAAAAATGTTGTTTTTTTTTGCAACACAAAACTCCCTCACCGGTAGTTCGTGTTGGTGTGTAGGCTGTTGCTCCTGTGGTGGAGCCCTGGGTTAGGGCTGTCAGAGCCAAGTCTAAGGAGCAAGGCGGGTCACAGTCAAGCCCCAGGGCATCTGAAGGCTCACTATTGCCGAGGCCAGTCCCCAGACCAAAAGAGTTGTTGGCCGTGGCAACTCCAGACTGCAGCTGGAGCAGCTGCTGGTAATAGGCCGCAGCTCCCAAGGTCCCCAGACCAAAGGCTGCATTCAGGCCCAAAGTGTTGATTCCAGCACCAAGGTTAACCACTGCCTGCATCTGCCTCTTGGCCATCTTCTCTTTGTCTGTATCGGCTATCTTCACCACCAGCGGAGCGGAGCAGCCCTGATTATGGCCACGGTCAAGGAAGTTATGCCTGACAATAAAAACTGCAGTACACACGCTTACGTGCATCGTTTGACTTTGGTGTAGCGCCGTGATCGATTGAAGCGCTTCAGACTTGGTAGACATCCGTACAAAAGCTGCTCCTAATAAGTGGGAAAGACAAGTCAATACCAGACATTTCCCGTCGACCGTAAATTTACGGCTAACTTGCCTTTGCTTGTCCCATCCGCGTTCCTAAGAATTGACACGTCCTCTACCACCCCGTACGGAGAAAACACAATTTTCACGTCATCTTCGGTTAGTTCTTTAGACAGCATCCCAACAAATAGGCGCCTTTCGGCTGGTGCAGAATAAACGCAAGCTTTGGCGCAATCCAGGGTTATCTTTCTGTTCAATCGTTACTTACCAGCAGGCGTGTTGTTCTTGTGTTCATTCGTCGCAGGTTTGACTTGCATAGGGTGGTGCATCTAGAGGTGTAGGGAAGTGAGTGAATGATTACGGTCCTTAATTTTACAAGGGATAAGGTTCCTTACCCCCGGTAAAGTTTTTTTTTCGTGCAGCGCCTGTTGGGCGTCGACAGCTGCTTGCCTCTCACAAAATGTCACGAAGGCACAACCTATCATGAAATTTCCCTTAGACGCGTGTAGCGTCGACCCATGTCTCACCTTTGTGCATCCCTGTAACTCTGTCTCTGAGGATAGTGAGTTCGTGGATGGGCCCAAAAGCTTGTAGAATCTCTCGCACCTCGGATTCGTTCCACCCTTTAGGTATCTGCCCCACAAATAGCTTAATCGCGTCGGGATCTCGTGGTTGTGACAATCCCGTGTGCATTCCCATACTCGGCGACAAACTGGTGTCCATAGTCACTGAAAGGCCTTTTTGAAACAAAGACACGAGGCTCGTTTCAATATTTTAGAAACACACTCAAATAGAACGAAAAGGCGCAATTTTTTTTTTCAAAAACTTTTTCACACTGGGTTATTTATTGCGAGTAATTAGAGCAAACGTTCTAATTGCATAAATTTGCTAGCTATCTCGCAGGTATGTGGCTCGCGTGGTAAAATTAGCACCTTTCCTTTGTTTTTGTTTTTCCACCGGTAAAGGTACTGCGTGGGTGTGGTTGTGCATATGGCAGAGAAAAAGCATTCCCGTACGCTGTCAGGTACAAGGCTGGACGATCAAGGCATGAAGGAATGGACGGTGAGCCATAACACGAACCATGAGAGCGTGCAGTGCACCTCGAGAACTAGCTCCTCCGCGTCGCAGGTTGCGTCGCCAGCCGAGTTCGTGCAGACGTTCGGCGGAAAGCGAGCAATCGAAAAAATTCTGGTGGCCAATAACGGCATTGGTGCCGTGAAGTTCATACGCTCGGTGCGCCGGTGGTCGTACGAAATCTTTGGCAGCGACCAGGTCATCAAGTTTCACGCCATGGTGACGCCCGAGGACATGAAGGTAACGACCCTCACCTCCCTCCACCCCCTGCATGCAGTCATGCTGCTTCCAGTTTAAAATAAATTAATTGAGCCACAATCATTTAAAAATAAAAAATAAAAAATTAGGGAAAGATAACCTTGATCCCTTCACCCAGGCCAATGCCGAATACATTAGGCTGGCGGATAACTACATTCCCGTCCCGGGAGGCTCGAACAACCACAATTACGCCAACGTGGACCTTATTCTCGACATCGCCAAGCGCATCCCCGTGCAGGCCGTTTGGGCTGGATGGGGGCACGCCTCCGAGAAACCTAAGCTCCCTGAACTGCTTGCGAAGAACGGCATCGCTTTCTTGGGACCTCCCGCGCACGCTATGTGGGCCCTGGGAGATAAGATCGCCTCATCTATTGTCGCCCAGACCGCTAACGTTCCTACCCTACCGTGGAGCGGATCGGGTAAGTGGCACGTGTGTGAGGGGGCGGGGCATGGTTTAGGTTGTAAGGATGCGGTTATGACGATACAACTCTTGCCCTATTCAAGGCCTTGTGTCCGAGTACGATCCCAAAAAGTGTCGACCAGTTGTGATCAAAGATGAGACCTACAAGAAGGGTTGTGTTTCAGACATCCAGCATGGTCTCCAGGTCGCAGAGCGGATTGGCTATCCAGTGATGATTAAGGCCTCGGAGGGGGGCGGGGGCAAGGGCATAAGGAAGGCCAGAACCGCAGAGGAGTTTCCTTCCCTCTATTGCCAAGTGCAGGCAGAGGTTCCCGGGTCACCCGTGTTTGTTATGAAGCTTGCTAAAAAGTTAGCATAATAATATTATACAAATGGTATTGATGTTGATAATTAAATCATACCTCTACTCTCACGCCTTCACACCCCTCCTGCCTTCACACCTCTGCCCTTATGCCCTTCTCCCACACTTCCATTTCCCCTCACCTCTCCTCCACCCTGCCCCCCCCCCCCCCCCCCAACCCCTCCCCCAGTGCCCGGCACCTTGAGGTGCAAGTGTTGGCGGATGAGTATGGGAATGCTATTTCCTTATTTGGTCGTGACTGCTCTGTACAGAGGAGGCATCAGAAGATCATTGAGGAGGCTCCAGCAACCGTAGCCAGGCCAGAAGTGTTTGCAGAGATGGAGAAGGTGCATGAAGAAAAGATTATAGGTGCCTGTTTGATTTATTCACCCCCTGCTCCTCCTCCCCTGTCCCTCCTTCCCTCCTCCCCTGTCCCTCCTTCCCTCCTCCTCCTCCTCCTCCTCCTCCTCCTCCCCTCCTCCTCCTTCCCTCCTCCTCCTCCCCTCCTCCTCCTTCCCTCCTCCTCCTCCCCTCCTCCCCTCCTCCCCTCCTCCCTCCTCCTCCTCCTCCCCTCCTCCTCCTCCCTCCTCCTCCTCCCCTCCTCCCCTCCTCCCTCCTCCTCCTCCTCCTCCCCTCCTCCTCCTCCTCCCCTCCTCCTCCCTCCTCCTCCTCCTCCTCCCCTCCTCCTCCTCCTCCTCCCCTCCCCCCCCCTCCTTAGGCTGCAGTGAGACTGGCCAAGATGGTGGGCTATGTCAGTGCTGGTACCGTTGAATACTTGTACCAGAACGATGAAAGCTTCCATTTCTTAGAGCTCAATCCTCGTCTCCAGGCAAGCTTTAATTCCCTTGGCTCTAACCCTGGTCCCCATTACCATGTGTTTGCTAGGTGGAACACCCTTGCACTGAGATGGTGTCTGATGTCAACCTTCCTGCCCTCCAACTCCAAGTGGCCATGGGGCTACCTCTGCACCGCATCAAGGACATACGCTTGCTTTACAAGAAGGACCCCTGGGGCTCCTCCCCCATTAATTTTGAATTGTGAGCCACTCCATCTGTGCCACACCTTTGCCACACCCCCACTCCATTGTGTGCCACACACCCACTCCATTGTGTGCCACACCTGTGCCACACCCCCACTCCATTGTGTGCCACACCTGTGCCACACCCCCACTCCATTGTGTGCCACACCTGTGCCACACCCCCACTCCATTGTGTGCCACACCTTTGCCACACCCCAACTCCATCTGTGCCACACACCCACTCCATCTGTGCCACACCCCCACTCCATCTGTGCCACACCCCCACTCCATCTGTGCTACACCTGTGCCACACCTGTGCCACACCCCCACTCCACTTCATATATTGGTGGAAGGTCATGTTGCCAGGATGTGTACCTGTTGTGGTCATTCTGATGAGGTGATAATAGCACACTCACTATCAGTTGGCTACAAATCTTGGTATAGGCTAGCAACCTGACCTTCCACCAATATGCAAAGTCAGGCTACGCCCAACTAGCACCCCCCCCCCCCCCCACTCCATCCTGTGCCACACCCCCTGTACTCTTCTTAGGCCTGACCCCGCCCCAACTCCTCATGGTCATGTGATCGCCTGTCGCATCACTGCTGAGAATCCTGATGAGGTAACGGTCCCTAGGAGGGGGTGCAACCTAACCACATCCACTTTAGGGGTTTCGTCCAGGGAGTGGCACTGTTCAGGAGCTAAACTTTCGGAGCAGCAAGAATGTGTGGGGGTACTTCAGTGTGTCAGCTAGCGGGGGACTGCACGAGTATGCTGACTCACAGTTTGGTCACTGCTTTGCCTGGGGGGAGTCGAGAGAGATAGCACGAAGGTGTGTGTGTGTGTGTGTGTGTGTGTGTGTGTGTGTGTGTGTGTGGTGTGTGTGGTGTGTATGTGTGTGTTGTGTGTTGTGTATTTGTGTTGCGTGTGTATGTGTGTTGTGTATTTTTGTTGCGTGTGTATGTGTGTTGTGTTATATATGTTTGTTGTGTGTGTATGTGTGTTATGTGCATATGTATGTGTGTTATGTGTGTGCGTGTCTTACCTATGTTGTCTGCAGGAATATGGTGGTTGCCTTGAAGGAGCTTTGCATTCGTGGGGACTTCAGGACCACTGTGGAGTACCTTGTGACCCTTCTGCAGACAGAGCGTTTCCTTAGCAACCACATTGACACTGCATGGCTGGATCAGCTCATTGCTGAGAAGATTATGGTTAGCCAGGCTGGGAGGGCAATACTGGTGTTGGTTTGGGCTTGAAGCACATGCTCATGCATTTGTAGGCCGAACGTCCAGAGCCAATGCTTGGGGTGGTGTGTGGTTCCATGTGCATTGCTGAGGAAGCATTCAGAAAACGATTTGCTGACTACCAGGTGCTGCTGGAGAAGTGAGAGGGTTGAATACTGCTATCACTCTTAAGAAAAATTTTGTCTTCCTTTCACTCCCCCCCTCTACCTTCCTTATCAATCTCCACCTTTTGTTCCCCTCTCCTTTTCCTCCCTCACTACTCCCTCTCCTCCCTCATCCCTCCCGCTCCTCCCATCTCCCCTCTTCCTCCCTCCTTCTCTCTCCTCCTAGAGGCCAGGTGATGAACGCAGAGATGCTGTCCAATATTGTGGATGTGGAGCTCATCTACTCAGGGACAAAGTACTCCCTCAAGGTGGGCTTGTTTCCATGGAGAATAGAGCGTATTTTTGTCACCTGAAGCTCAACCTACTCCTGAAGGTGTCCAGAGTGCAGCCATCAGTGTACGCCTTGGTGATGAACGGCAGCATGGTGGAGATAGAGGCCCACCGCATGACCGACTGCTCCCTCTTGCTCTCGGTGGGCGGGGCCAGTCACGTGACCTACATGAAGGAGGAGGTGGAAAAGTACTGTGTTGTGATTGGAGGCAAGACCTGCGTGTTTGACAAGGAGAACGACCCTCGTGTGTTGCGATCCTCATCACCTGGGAAGCTTCTCAAGTACACAGTGGATGACGGAGAACACGTGAATGCTGGACAGTCCTATGCGGAGATAGAAGTTATGAAAATGGTTACAAACTTGATGACTGTGGAAAGTGGAATGTAAGAAGCTTGCTGCTACTTACACCACACACACACACACACACGCACACACGCACGCACACACACGCACACACACACACACACACACACACACACATGTGCACACATGTGCACATTTAGTAATGAGCCACAATAACAATTGTATGCTAATATAAACAACACAGCCCTGGTGTGTGCTCATGAATGGTGTCCCTATTTGCCAGCCTGCACTATGTAAAGCAGCCAGGCGCCATATTGCACTCTGGAACGATGGTCGCACTTTTAGATTTGGACGATCCCACCAAGGTCAGGCAAGCTGAGCGCTTCACTGGACTTCTTCCTTCAAACAAACAACCCAAGTCACGAGGGGAGAAGATACACCAAGTAAGTCATGCCTTCGGCTTCCCTACCCCCCCCCCCCCCCCTTATGTCCTCAACCTGCTTCCCCCCCCCCTTCCCTACCCCCCATATCCTCAACCTGCTTCCCCCCCTTCCCTACCCCCCATATCCTCAACCTGCTTCCCCCCCCTTCCCTACCCCCCCATATCCTCAACCTGCTTCCCCCCCCTTCCCTACCCCCCCATATCCTCAACCTGCTTCCCCCCCCCTTCCCTACCCCCCCCATATCCTCAACCTGCTTCCCCCCCCTCCCTACCCCCCATATCCTCAACCTGCTTCCCCCCCCTTCCCTACCCCCCCCATATCCTCAACCTGCTTCCCCCCCCTCCCTACCCCCCATATCCTCAACCTGCTTCCCCCCCCTTCCCTACCCCCCCCATATCCTCAACCTGCTTCCCCCCCCTCCCTACCCCCCATATCCTCAACCTGCTTCCCCCTACCTCTCCATCTTGCCTTTTCTTCCCACACCTGTACCTCGCTTTCTTCCTCCTCACTCCACTCCTTCACTGTTAGGTGTTTCAAGCGTCTCTGGAAGCCTTGCAGTGCATAATGGCCGGCTTCTCCATCATGGAGGAGCCGTTCTTCACAGAGTACCTCAACAAGAACATCTCTGACCTTCTCCACTCCATCAAGGACCCCCACCTTCCCCTCCTGGAGATGCAGGAGATACTCTCGGCCGCATCGGGGCGCATACCCACCAGCCTTGAGGAGGCTATACACTGCACCCTGAACCACTATTCCCAGAACCTGACATCAGTACTCTGCCAGTTCCCTAGCCAACAGATCACCAATATCATCAACAAGCATGGCGCTTCCATTCAGAAGAGAAGCGAAAATGATCAGTTTTTTATGAACACCAGCGACATCATGGAGCTGGTTCGAAGGTATGGTGCCCATTGTGTGTGTGTGTGTGTGTGTGTGTGTGTGTGTGTGTGTGTGTGTGTGTGTGTGTGCGTGTGCGTGCGTGCGTGTGTGTGTGTGTGTGTATGTGTGTGTGGTGTTTGTTAAATCTTCAAATGTATATTGCTGCACCATTTTTTTGTTCAGTATGGGCTATGTGGCTATGTTTTGGGCATAGTTTGGTGCTACTAGACACAATACTGTCACACAACACATATCTGACCAATCACATCACACCAATATCTGACCAATATCTGACCAATCACATCACACCATATCTGACCAATCACTGAACACAATTTCTGACCAATCACAGTATGACACTACCATCACACTACCATCACAAAGTCTCAATTAATGCTTCAAATGCCTGCTCACAATAGGACTGTCACAATGCCAACACAAAGAAACATGTCTGCGTAGCACATCACTGTAACAGCCTTGTGAAGGAGGGGGGTCAAATGGATCCAGGGGTCAGTTGGCCAAAGGGTTAGATGGTAATTATAATCATTGCGCGTTCTTACCTCCATATATCTGATTCTGTGGTAGTGATTATTATGGATTGCCTTAGGCGAGGTGAATACACTCAAAATTTGTGCGTGCTTGCAGTGCTGCCCCTTGGCATCCCCCCCCCCACCCCCACCACCCATGATTCATATACAGTACACAGCACAGACTGTAGCTAGAAGGCTGGATCTGAAGCATTGAAGTCATGGGTTTGGCCCATGGTGCGTCCACCACAATTAGGCATATGTATAGTGGGAGGTCTTTATGGAGGTCTTTATGAGGTCTTTATGGAGGTCTTTATGAGGTCTTTATGGAGGTCTTTATGAGTCTTTATGGAGGTGTTTATGAGTCTTTATGAGGTCCTTATGGAGGTCTTTATGAGGTCTTTATGGAGGTCTTTATGAGTCTTTATGAGGTAATCTTCACAAGGCTGCTTTCATTGATGTGTTTTCCACGTCACCACTTGAGTAGTGGGCTGATTTTCTCCTGGGGAGGAGGGAGGTCACCACTTGAGTAGTGGGCTGATGTTCTCCTGGGGAGGAGGGAGGTCACCACTTGAGTAGTGGACTGATGTTCTCCTGGGGAGGAGGGAGGTGTG
>OX442434.1:1097603-1110103 GCA_949361645.1 Spongilla lacustris | reverse complement strand
TCACTGCTAGGGGGCAGAGGGGAGGGGGCATTGTGGTCACTGCTAGGGGCAGAGGGGAGGGGCATTGTGGTCACTGCTAGGGGGCAGAGGGGAGGGGCATTGTGGTCACTGCTAGGGGGCAGAGGGGAGGGCATTGTGGTCACTGCTAGGGGGCAGAGGGGAGGGGCATTGTGGTCACTGCTAGGGGGCTGAGGGGAGGGGCATTGTGGTCACTGCTGAGGGGAGGGGCATTGTGGCAGGGTTGCATGCATTTTGGCTGTGTCACTGTTGTTTGTTATGCACTTTGACCTCAGAGCCTGATGAAGAAATGGGAGCTGTTTGCCCAGAAGGTGCAGAGGTCAGGTCTGGGTACGGTGACCATACCTTCGCAGGACAATGTACTAAAGTCCACAGAACTTGTGGTGGACGACCAGGGGCAGCTGCGTACGATCAACAGGGTCCCCGGGGAGAATGATGTAAGCCCCCTGTGATCACATGCACACACACACACACACACACACACACACACACACACACACACACATACATACATACATACATACATACATGCATACATACATACATACATGCATACATGCATACATGCATGCATACATGCACACATACACACACATACACATATACACACACATATATGTTATTACATGCCCATGATGTAAACATATCTGTTCATTGGATATTATACGTAGGAATTAATTTGCAATATTACAACAGTTATTTGTTTCAATGTTTAAATGTTAAATTTAGGTAAATTTTAAATATCTGGCACAATTCAACTATTTTATTACTTTGCACACACACACACACACACACACACACACACACACACACACACAATTCTTAGGTTGGGATGGTTGCCTGGAGACTCTTTATGCTAACACCAGAGTTCCCCAATGGTCGTGAGGTCATTTTGATTGCCAATGACATCACACACCAGATCGGCTCATTTGGACCACAAGAGGACCTGCTCTACAAGGTCTAGCCGCTGTATGGGTAGTATCTGCCTCTAATTAATGCCCCCCCACACACACACACACACTACAGCTGGCCTCTGAGCTTAGCAGGAAGGAAGGACTGCCTCGCATCTACATTGCAGCCAACAGTGGGGCTCGCATTGGGCTGGCAGAAGAGCTGAAGCAGCTGTTCCATGTTGCATGGGTGGACCCTCAGTGTCCTGATAAGGTGCCTGGGGGGGGGGGGGGGGGGGGGGGGGGGCAGAGGAAGGGGTGGGGGGGGGGAAGGATATGGCCAACAAATTCTTGAAAAAAAAGTATATGCTTTCCCCTTCCATCATGAAGGGGAATAACTAAGGGTGAGGGGCCCATGATTTTAATTTAGTCCTCCTCCCTTCTGCCCTCCTCCTCCCTTCTCCCCCTCCTCCTCCCTTCTCCCCCTCCTCCTCCCTTCTCCCCCTCCTCCTCCCTTCTCCCCCTCCTCCTCCCTTCTCCCCCTCCTCCTCCCTTCTCCCCCTCCTCCTCCCTTCTCCCCCTCCTCCTCCCTTCTCCCCCTCCTCCTCCCTTCTCCCCCTCCTCCTCCCTTCTCCCCCTCCTCCTCCCTTCTCCCCCCCTCCTCCTCAGGGATTCAAGTATCTGTACCTGACCCCAGGCGACTATGTGAAAGTGAGATCACCAGACTCATGTACCTATACCATGTGACCATTACATGTGGTATCATGTGATCTCAGGTGAGCAGCAGTGTGATGACAGAGCTGATCAACGAAGGAGGAGAAGCGCGATACAAGATCACCACAGTCATTGGCAAGAAGGACGGCCTGGGTGTGGAGAACCTGAGGGGCTCTGGCATGATAGCAGGGGAGACTTCACAAGCTTACAACGAAGTCTGCACCCTCAGTATGGTGAGTGAAGGTCGTGTGATATTTTAATTTGAGAGGGATGTGCATGTGTGTTTATATATATATATATATACATGCATGCCTGTATGCATGTGCTTTATGTAAATGTGGTAGTGCCACCATTCATGTGTATATGTGTGTGGGTGTGTGCCTATGGGGGTGTGCAGGTGACCTGTCGTGCAGTAGGCATTGGTGCCTATCTCCTCAGGCTAGGACAGAGGGTCATCCAGGTGGAGAACTCACATATCATCCTCACGGGGGCGGGGGCCCTCAATAAGGTAACCATGGTGATCGCTTTGCTCTTTTGTCCTTAAACATCTCTCTATGTGTGTGTGTGTGTGTGTGTGTGTACTGAATCACACCTAGGTACTTGGGAGGGAGGTTTACTCCTCTAATGCACAGCTAGGTGGAGTACAGATAATGTACAACAATGGTAGGTGGTGTGTGTGTGTGTGTGTGTGTGTGTGTGTGTGTGTGTGTGTGTGTGTGTGTATGTGTGTGTGTGTATGTGTGTGTATGTGTGTGTGTGTGTGTGTATGTGTGTGTGTGTATGTGTGTGTGTGTGTGTGTGTGTATGTGTGTGTGTGTGTGTGTGTGTGTGTGTGTGTGTATGTGTGTGTGTGTGTGTATGTGTGTGTATGTGTGTGTGTGTGTGTGTGTGTGTATGTGTGTGTGTGTATGTGTGTATGTGTGTGTGTGTGTATGTATGTGTGTGTGTGTATATGTGTGTGTGTGTATGTGTGTATGTGTGTGTGTGTATGTGTGTATGTGTGTGTGTGTGTATGTATGTGTGTGTATGTGTTGTGTCACTGCATATGCTGCACCTGTTGTTCCTATGGTTACAGGTGTCAGCCACTTAACTGTACCCAGTGATGTTGAAGGAGTGCTCGCCATATTAAACTGGTTGGCCTTTGTACCCAAGGTAACCTCATGTTCCCCTTGATGACATCATCATCATCATGCTTTGTGCCCCGCCCCACACTCCTCCCCCTAAGTCTCGTCACGGCCCACTCCCCATCATGCCTGTGCTGGACCCTGTTAGCAGAACGGTGGACTTTGCCCCCACCACTGTGGCCTATGACCCTCGCTGGATGCTAGGGGGCAGAACAAAACCAGGTATGGTGTGGTGTGGTGTGGGTATGGTGTGGGTGTGGTGTGGGTGTGGTGGTAGTGGTATCGAGGTGTAGTGTGCAGTTGAAATGAGCTTGTTTCATGCTATGAGCTTTCCTTTCACCTGTGTCCACCACAGGAACAACGGAATGGGAGAGTGGCTTTTTCGACCAAGGAAGTTTTATTGAGACGCTGTCCCCTTGGGCCCAGACCGTTGTGACTGGTCGCGCCAGGCTAGGGGGGATACCATGTGGTGTGATCGCCGTGGAAACGCGCTCCATGGAGTGTGTGATACCTGCCGATCCAGCAAATCCGGACTCGGAAACAAAGGTCCTCTCTCAGGCGGGCCAGGTGTGGTACCCAGACTCCGCCTTCAAGACTGCCCAGGCCATAGGGGACATGAGTAGGGAGGAGATATCTCTCTTCATATTTGCCAACTGGAGGGGCTTCTCGGGGGGCATGAGAGGTGAGTGTGAGAGGCGTGCATTAATTAGGTGTTAGGCTGTAATGGTATGGGCATTGCAAGAGGTGTGCATTAATTAAATGTTAGGCTGTACGTTGCAAGAGGTGTGCATTAATTAGGTGGTAGGCTGTAATGGTATGGACGTTGCAAGAGGTGTGCATTAATTAGGTGTTAGTCTGTAATGGTATGGGCGTTGCAAGAGGTGTGCATTAATTAGGTGTTAGGCTGTAGTGGTATGTTGTATTTGTAGTTGTTTTCTTGCATGTGTGTATGTGCCAGTATGCAAGCATGTGTTTGTGTGTATGTGTATGTTGTGTGCACATCTGACATGACAGGGGCCTCTCCCATTAACCCTTTGTAACCAGATATGTACCATGAGGTGCTCAAGTATGGGGCCATGATAGTGGACGCGCTAAGGACCTATACCAGACCTGTGTTCATATACATGCCGCCCCACGGGGAGCTGAGGGGCGGGGCTTGGGTCGTCGTGGATCCCACCATCAACCCTGATCAGATGGAGATGTACGCAGGTGGGTGTGCACAATGACGGTGCGTGGAAGACCACGCCCACCACCTCCTTCCCAGACCTATGACCTTTAAGACGTACATACCCATACAATTTGCACATATGATTGCACACGTACACCAACCACGCACGCACACAGATCGTGAAAGCAGTGGGGGTGTCTTGGAACCAGAAGGGACTGTTGAAATTAAATTCAAATCTAAAGACTTGGTGAAAACCATGTCACGTCTGGACAAACGTTATGCTGAACTGCTGTTAAAAATGAAATCACCAGGTGGGTGTGGCCATATGTGAATACGTAGCAAATCCCCTGTCTGTTTCCTCATCCTTTGTTGATGGCATATGATACTGTACTCTAAGGTTGTAACCCTTTCCCTTCCATTCCCATTCCACATGCTCCCCCTTACCTCCCCCCTCCCTAAATTCCCTTGCACACTCACAAACTCTCTTAAATTGATTCTCCCCCTCCCTCCCCTTCCCTCCCCTCCCCCCTCCTCCCTCCCCTTCCCCTCCCTACCCCCTCCTCCCTCCCCTCCCTACCCCTATCCTTCCCTCCTCCCTCCCCTCCCTACCCCTATCCTTCCCTCCTCCCTCCCCTTCCCTCCCTACTCCCTCCTCCCTCCCTACCCCCTCCTCCCTCCCCTTCCCTTCCTCCCCATCCTCCCTGATTTCCTTCTCCCTCTCAGAGCTATCCACTAGTGAGCTAAAGGCATGCCAGGAGGAGCTTACCACGAGAGAGGAGATGTTGTCCTCCATCTACCACCAAGTAGCTGTGCAGTTTGCCGAGCTCCATGACACACCAGGCAGGATGAAGGAGAAGGGAGTCATTTCAGTAAGTCCGCCTCTCCCTAATGACCCCACAGCCAGCCAGATCTATCACTGGGTGTGTGGGATCCCATCCCTTTAGGACATCCTGGACTGGAAGACGTCTCGACAGTTCTTTTACTGGCGCCTGAGGCGACGCCTCCTTGAACAGCAGGCTGTGGCCATGATAAGAGAGGCAGATCCAACACTGCCTGTTGCCGAGGCTGTGCAGTTGCTAAGGCGATGGTTTGTGGAGAGCAAAGGAACTGAAAATGTGTGTAACAAGAAAGCTACACTCATAGCCTATAGTCATAAGCATGTGTGTGTGGTTCAAAGCGTTATATGTATGTGCAACTAGTAATCTGAGTCTCTCCTGGGTGTGTGTGTGCCCCCCCCCCCCCCCCCCCCCCGCAGGCCTATCTCTGGGACAACAATGAAGCAGTCAACTCCTGGCTGGAGGAACAGGTGAAAAACAATAGCCAATCCATACTGATGCAGAACACAGCCTGTGTGAAGAGGCACCATGTCCTGAGAGAAGTCAACACGTAGGTCGCAGTGGAGGTGTGTGACCCCGGTGGCTAGTATCTCTCTCTCGCTCACACACACTCTTAGCCTGTTGGCAAGCAACCCTGATGTAGCCGTGGACTGTCTGGTGCAGGCTGGCCAGAGACTGAACCCTACACAGCGAAGTCAACTATTACGCATGATGACATCATTAGATTCACAAGGGCTTGAGAACAGCTCCTAAAATGACCAAACAATTTATGATGCAATTAAAAAGCACACACCCAAAAAAAAATGAATATTATATTTAAGGCGTTTGATTCCAAGCTGTTCATTCATGCATACATCCCATTAATCAGGTAGTCCACGTTGGTGAATTTCCTTCTCTTGTGCAAGTCATAAGTCCGCTTCACAATCACCAAGGTGACCACGAGTACCAGCAGGAGACCTATGGCACCCACAGTTGCTGTCACTATGACTCCCAGTCCTGCACACCCATCCTTGTCACAGTCATCAATGGTGGTGGTGGTGGTGGTGCCCAGGCCAGGAGCTTGGTTGCCAACCTCTTCAGCAGAAGACAGGTTTGGAAGGACAGCGGTCTGGGAACCAGTGGATAGCAGTGGTCCATTGGTGCTAGGTGATGCACTGGATGGTAGAGTGATGGAGACAGGTGATGGTAGTGTGGTGGGGACAGGTGATGTAGCTGGAGTGCTGGTCTCTTCTGTGCGGTGTGTGTGTTGGGTGGGAACTGGCTCCTTGGGCAAGTCCTCTTTACTTATGTCTATGAGGGCAAACACAAAGACAATTGAAGGCATGTAGAGGTGAGGGCACACAGGGATGGAGGCATGTAGAGGTGAGGGCACACAGGGATGGAGGCATGTAGAGGTGAGGGCACACAGGGATGGAGGCATGTAGAGGTGAGGGCACACAGGGATGGAGGCATGTAGAGGTGAGGGCACACAGGGATGGAGGCATGTAGAGGTGAGGGCACACAGGGATGGAGGCATGTAGAGGTGAGGGCACACAGGGATGGAGGCATGTAGAGGTGAGGGCACACAGGGATGGAGGCATGTAGAGGTGAGGGCACACAGGGATGGAGGCATGTAGAGGTGAGAGCACACAGGGATGGAGGCATGTAGAGGTGAGGGCACACAGGGATGGAGGCATATAGAGGTGAGGGCACACAGATAACATTTGCAGCAGTGGTTATAACAAACCTTGGCTAAGCAAATTACTCTTCCCAGAAATGCACACCACAACCCCTCCCCCAAAGGTACACACATACACACGCACACACACACACAAACACACACACACTCACACACACACACTCACACACACATACAAACACACACACACACGCATACAAACACACACACACACACACACACACACACACACACACACACACACACATATACACGCACGCGCGCGCACGCACGCACACAATAACGTATATGTATATACGCTCACCCTGGGTCGCATGTTCTTTTCCACTTTTCATCATAACGACGCTGGCGAAACCTTCGTGTCTGACCATCTTGCAGTTGGCCAAAACTCCGCATCGCATATAATAGCAGTTCTTACCACTCGACGATACACCTTCTTTCTTATAAAGAGCAAGATCACATCCTTCGATGTTGCAACAGCTTGAAGTGCAGGCTTCAGTCGATTCCTCGTACGTTCCTCCAAGTACCTTTGCGCCATATGCCACGGAATTTTTAATGTCAATAATCAATCCATCGTTGATATCAACATCTTTTGACGCGCAGAGCTGTTTCACATTAGTCGCACATTGAACTAGGTTAAAAAGTAGAACGACGAAGATGAGGCAGTAAAGAAATTGGTAGAGACGAGGGTAGAGATGATTCATATCTACATGTAGCTTAAACAATAATTATATCACAACAACAAAAAAAAACGGAAGTTGAGGTGAAATGTTAGGCTCACAATTAGAGTATTTAAGGTTTACGGTATACACTCAGCTGGTAGGGAATGGTAAGTTCTGAAGGAGCATACGGGAGGGTAATTTGCCGGGCAGGAGGGATGGGGAGTGCAGAAAGATGAAGTTCAGAGGGGCTGATTTAATTGAAGCATTGTGTGATGTGCATTATTTGGAGTGCCATCAATTCTATTGCAGTTCAGAAACCAGTACGACAATGATGTAGGCACCTGGAGCCCTCAGGTACCGTATATAGAGCTTGGAAAGCTTGTGACACTAACTCTTACCTGCAGGGTCGCATCCACCAAATCGAATATGCAATGGAAGCCGTTAAACAGGTATCACCGTTTGTACTCTGTTTAGTGCGCATGCACGTGCATTCACACGATAAACATACGTACGTTTGCGTAAGGGCTCGGCAACTATCGGGGTGAAGTCCAAGACGCACGTAGTCCTCGTGGCACTGAAGAGATCAACTTCTGAACTGTCCTCGTATCAAAAAAAGATATATCCCATTGATGACCATATAGCTGTTTCAATTGCTGGACTGACGTCAGATGGACGTTTGCTGAGGTAGAACATGTACACCTTAGCTTTATCCTATGTGACCGTGGTCTGTGGTATCACCTACATGCAGCAAGTTCATGAGGACAGAGTGTCTGAACTCGCGATACGTTTTTGACATGCCTTTGCCTGTGTCCAGGCTGGTGGCTGCCATTGGAGACAGTATCCTTTTTTATTTTTGCCGCGAGAATATTGCTGCATGTGCGGCATATGCCAGTGTGTTATAGCACGACTTGTATCTGTTTCTCAAGTCTGCCTGCACCATTGCCTCCATAG
This sequence comes from Spongilla lacustris, assembly GCA_949361645.1. Taxonomy (NCBI): domain Eukaryota; kingdom Metazoa; phylum Porifera; class Demospongiae; order Spongillida; family Spongillidae; genus Spongilla; species Spongilla lacustris. Next base: position 1,102,062 of record OX442434.1, on the reverse strand, counting down.
GCCCTTCTGTTCCAACAAAAAATAAATAAAAAGTCCAATGATTGATGTGTTTGATAGGATATCTACTATTAACAGTAGTTTTTTTTAAGTGTTCCTTTTTTTTTGGTCCCTTCTAAGAATGGCAGTTCGTTGATATTTGGTGCTGGTTTACACCCCCATCTCCTTTCCATTGCTTCTCCTCCATTACACCCCTGCTCCCCTTCCTTCCATCCCTCCATTACACTCCTGCTCCCCTTCCTTCCATCCCTCCATTACACCCCTGCTCCCCTTCCTTCCATCCCTCCATTACACTCCTGCTCCCCTTCCTTCCATCCCTCCATTACACCCCTGCTCCCCTTCCTTCCATCCCTCCATTACACCCCTGCTCCCCTTCCTTCCATCCCTCCATTACACCCCTGCTCCCCTTCCTTCCATCCCTCCATTACACCCCTGCTCCCCTTCCTTCCATCCCTCCATTACACCCCTGCTCCCCTTCCTTCCATCCCTCTATTACACCCCTGCTCCCCTTCTTTCCATCCCTCCATTACACCCCTGCTCCCCTTCCTTCCATCCCTCCATTACACCCCTGCTCCCCTTCCTTCCATCCCTCCATTACACCCCTGCTCCCCTTCCTTCCATCCTCCATTACACCCCTGCTCCCCTTCCTTCCATCCTCCATTACACCCCTGCTCCCCTTCCTTCCATCCCTCCATTACACCCCTGCTCCCCTTCCTTCCATCCCTCCATTACACCCCTGCTCCCCTTCCTTCCATCCCTCCATTACACCCCTGCTCCCCTTCCTTCCATCCCTCCATTACACCCCTGCTCCCCTTCCTTCCTTCCTCCTCCATTACCCCCCACCCCAATTACTTCACCCCTTTTTGAAATGAAATGGAAGTGGGTGGAGAAGTAGTGGAGTGGGGAAGAGGATCATTACCTTTCTCAATATCTGGTTAACCTTCTGGTATCTCCATTTCAGTTGCGTTTCTCTTCACTAGCTCCTCCCACTATCACATGGTGTATCCCCCCCCTCCCCCTCCCCCCACATAATGAAGTCCTTGACTCCATTCAGAGATGCAGGTTTGTACACAAGTGTATGGCAGAAGACCATATGGTGTGGGCATGCTGGTGGCTGGATATGACGTAAGAACAACTTAACCGCCACAACTGTAGTTCCTTTCCATCAACTTCCGTTCAGTCGCAAGGTCCTCACCTGTACCAGACCTGTCCCTCTCTAACTATTATGACTGCAAAGCAATGGCAATTGGAGCCAGATCACAGGTGTGTGTGTGTGTGTGTGTGTGTGTGTGTGTGTGTGTGTGTGTGTGTGTGTGTGTGTGTGTGTGTGTGTGTGTGTGTGTGTGTGTGTGTGTGTGTGTGTGTGTGTGTGTGTGCACTGTGCATGCTAGGAATGGGTAGTACGTAGGCCTTTTGGTGTGTGCCTGTGTTGTGTTGCTATTGTGGTATTGTATTGCGAGCAGTGCAGTTCACCAACCAAACTGCCAAGTCTGTTTAACTGTAGATTGTACCAGCACTTGACATGCTTAGAGGATGCATGGACTGAAGAGATGTACAGTGTGATCCAAAAATCATGCACACTTTGAAGAGTTTAAAAATCTGCGTGACTTTTGAATCAACCTGTAGGGGGTGGATTTGTTTTTAAGGGTGTGTTGTTTACATCCTGTGAGGTGAAGGAAGGAACAGCGTGTAATAATCATGTCCTGTGTGTGAACTGTAAGGTTATATTGATCAGTGGCTGCCTTCATCCTCCTCCCCTCTAGTCCGCACGTACATACCTGGAGAAGCAACTGGATCAATTTGCAAACTGTGGGTTTTAATTTTCACCTTCTTTGTGCAATGTGTTACAAGAAAAAAAGCACTTAAGAGTTGGTTTTGTTTTAGGGGTAAATAGTTAGGAACCTTGGGTGTGTGTACTCTTTTGCAAAGCCATGTAAGCTTATGCTTTTCTCTGAGCAAGTAATCATTTCCTGATGATAATTACTGTTACTAATCCATTGTGTGTAAACAGTTCTTAGAGACGTGAAGTGATGCCAGGTTAATCTCTTGTTGGTATCTGAATGCAGTCAGTGAGGAAGTTGGTACACTTGTGGCCACTGCTTCTCATAGCAATGAGTCTGTAGTTAGCCTTTGAATGTGGGCTCTAAAATGGTTGGGATCAAATTAAACTTCCAAAACCAGTGGTGGCCCCAAGATTATCCCTTCCTCTCTCATCACTGAGTTCGATGGATGCACTCGCTTTCTCTGCTGCACATAAAAGGACTATTAGCACACACTGCTGTGACTTTATCTTTTGTTATGATGCCCTCCCCTAAATCTGCTACTGAAATTGCTGAGGTCCTTCTCCCATTCAAACCTGTTTGTATGTGTGGGTGGGTGGGTGGGTGGGTGGGATGGATGGATGGATGGATGGATGGATGGATGGATGTATTTATGTATTTATATATTTATATGTATGATTTTGTGCATTAGGTAGCCTGGAAGAACTCATTCACCATGGATTGGTTGCCCTGCGAGAATGTCTTCCTAGTGATGCAGAACTAACTGAGAAGGTATTTGACATCATCAGCATGGTTTACACTACTTCATTGCATAATCATGTAGTGTAGTCACACTACTTCATGTGTAGTCACAATACATCATTGCATAATCACATGACTTTGTTGTGTAGTCACACTACATCACATGGTTTTATTTTATCACTTCTCCTCCTCCCCTGTCTACTGTGCAGAATGTCTCAATAGGAGTGGTTGGCCGTGTTACCAAGATGGAGGTGTATGATGATGACAAAGTCAAGCCATATGTATCCTCATGAAAAGCTATGACCTTTTGTGGATTTGTCTGTGCCACTGCCAATGTCAACTCCCAACATTCCATGACCCCATGCTTGTTCTTTGAAGAGCCTTTCTACTTCTTGTTGGCCACATGCTGTATTTCATATATGGTCACATTCCTTGACTATGCGCTGGATGACTCATTACAATACCAGCATTCCTCGTCTTACAATTCCCTCCCTTCAAATGCTCCCTTGTGACATAAACCACTAAAGCCTTCTAATTACTGTCACTTGTCATTTTCTCTTCTGTATCTGTCCCTTCTGTAGTGAACCCTCTTCTGTATCTGTCCCTTCTGTAGTGAGCCCTGCATCTGTCCCTTCTGCATGTCCTGTACATGAGAGTGCTGCCTTTGCTCATTTCTCTCTGACCCATCTAATTCTCCTTCACTGCTGATCAGCTTGATGCCTTGGATACAAGAAAAGGCGGACGTGTCTACAGTGGTGCAGAGGAGGTGGGTGGAGCTAGCTTGGGTATTCCTAAATGATGCAAGCTTATTTTTGAGGCAGGCTGAACAGGCAGAAGGTCGGATGGAGCAGGAGCCCCGCCAGCAGCCGACGCAGGAGATCAAGGGGACCAGCAGGGTCCGCAGGTCATGGAGGACTCTTGATCACAAGATCTGAAGTGTAGCCCCGTTGCATACATATAATCATTATTACGTTATTAATCGGACGTTTTGATAATATTGTATGTGGGCGCGGTTAGTCGTGATTAAAATTTGAAGATTCTATCAATACGTCGAACGAGGAACAGACAACGAGACATTCGAACAGACATCGGTGAGTTTTTTTACATTCGTTATTTCTGCGTTTTTTTGGAGTGCGGGAATAGTACGCATGAGATAGCCGTGTGTGCTCTAGCCGAGGTATCGTTTGTTCTAACGAAAACTCTACTAGTATGGAGGTACATAATTTGTGCGCGGCAGCTGGTGACACGAATTTGTACACGCAAATGCTTGAATCGTATACCTTTCTCGAGACCTTGCTCCAGCATCATTGTTAATTGTCATTCTTATCCAGGTCGAGCAGACGATAGGGTGTGGGCGCGTGATTTATTTTGGGTGGTTTGGATTTATGAAACTGGGTCATGGTTCGTAACCCAGCGTTTGTGTGTGTGTTGTGTGTGTGTAGTGTGTGCGTGTGCGTGTGTGTGTGTGCGTGTGTGTGTGCGTGTATGTGCGTGTGTGTGTGCGTGCGCCATAGGTGTGCATGCATGTGTGTGTGCGTGCGTGTGCATGCATGTGTGTGTGTGTGTGTGTGTGTGTGTGTGTGTGCATGCATGCGTGTGTGTGTATATGTTATGATGGCGTTGTTATGATAGCGTGGTTATGTCGACAGGTTACTTGCTTAGCCTATAATAGGGAAGATGGCCAGCCTATAATAGGGAAGATGGCCAACCATACGTCTTCTGCAGATAGAGAACAGATTGTTGCCAAATATGACTTGGTAAGTCAAAATGTCATTAGTGCATGGACATGGTTGTGGATCCATCGCACATGTCCACCTCAACTGTAAATCCACAACACGCTCCATAAGCACCATCTCACATAGCCCAAGGTGTCTCCATAAGCGTTCATCTCAGAATGCCATAGGTCCCCATCACCCACACCATAAGCCCACCTCACCCAT
>OX442434.1:1053620-1097403 GCA_949361645.1 Spongilla lacustris | reverse complement strand
GTCCTATCATTACTCTCACTCAATAGCATCAAACTGAAATGGTCGTGGATTACTTGTTCATGTGCTTATTCATACATGTACTAACTGTGGTACTGGGGCCTGTATACATGGGGTACTGGGGCCTGTATACATGGGGTACTGGGGCCTGTATACATGGGGTACTGGGGCCTGTATACATGGGGTACTGGGGCCTGTATACATGGGGTACTGGGGCCTGTACACATGGGGTACTGGGGCCTGTACACATGGGGGTACTGGGGCCTGTATACATGGGGTACTGGGGCTTGTATACATTGTGGTACTGGGGCCTGTATACATGGGGTACTGGGGCCTGCATACATGGGGTACTGGGGCCTGTATACATGGGGTACTGGGGCCTGTACACATGGGGTACTGGGGCCCGTACACATGGGGTACAGGGGCCTGTGCACATGGGGTACTGGGGCCTGTACACATGGGGTACTGGGGCCATGTATGGTACCAAAATCACAGTACAAGCCTCTATGCATAAAAAGTGCACAGTCCACCACACCACCAGACCACCCCCTCTCACAGTGGAGATGCAGTGGACACTTGAGGGGAGCTGCTCTCAGAGGTAAGTTCTTTCTCCAAGTCCTCAGCAAAGAGCATCTTTGGAGCTGAAATACCATCATGATGAGGGTACTGAGGGTGCTGAGGGTGCTGAGGGTGCTGTGAGTGCAGAGGGTGATGGTGTTGGTGAGGGGGAATGTGGGACAGGCTAGAGTAGGGCTCTTGTGGAGTAGGAAATGCATCTTTGGCTGCTGACATCTGAGGAGACGCCCAAATAGAATTTATCTGTAGGGGATGTGGATAAAGAAGGTAGGGAGGAGGGGTGAGAGAGGAGGGGTGAGGGAGCAAAGGTGAGGGAGAAGGGGTGAGGGAGCAGAGGTGAGGGAGAAGAGGTGAGGGAGAAGAGGTGAGGGAGAAGAGGTGAGGGAGCAAAGGTGAGGGAGCAGAGGTGAGGGAGCAGAGGTGAGGGAGAAGAGGTGAGGGAGCAAAGGTGAGGGAGCAAAGGTGAGGGAGCAAAGGTGAGGGAGCAGAGGTGAGGGAGAAGAGGTGAGGGAGAAAGGTGAGGGAGAAAGGTGAGGGAGAGGGAGCAAAGGTAAGAGGAGAGGTAAGGGAGCAGAGGTGAGGGAGAAGAGGTGAGGGAGCAGGGTGAGGGAGGTGAGGGTGAGGGGAGGGGAGGCCACTGAAAATGACCTCATTTGAAGATGATGGCCAAAGCTGTTTGAGAGTTAGGTTGCTAAGTGATGAAGGCAGTGTCTGGGAAAGATAAATCATAAATCATAAACAATACAAAACACACACTTTGACATCAAGCCTGCACCTATACCTGACCCTTATCCCCCCATTCAATTAACATTCTGTCATGTTCTGCCACACTCCAATGAATTCAACAAATTGGTCTTTGAATGCCTAAACAGTGAGACACATATCACAACATACACACACACCACACCACACACACACCTCCACTAACTCATTAATGTTTAATCTCCAATTGTCCTTATTTAAGTAGAATTACCATTGATCACAAGTAGAATTGGTCACTTTACTAATTTTATCAGTCATCTGTCAAATCCTTGTATGGAAACTGAAGGCATCAAGTTGGAACAAGTAACATTTGAATGGCAAAGCAGTACGATAGAATTGCATATTTCAAGTTGACAGCGACAAGGCCAATGGTACAGACTGTGCTTACTGAGGTGAGGGATGACTACAAAATCAATTAAATATTTTATATTAATGAAATTCTGTAAAACTTCAATTACTGATAATGCATGAACCGCACATGATTTCCAATGCTGTAAGAACTAAAGTAATCATAGTGCTTTATCGTTCATACTTCTGCCAATATGCTGTGTCAAAGTCATAGTTAGTTACGAAATCAGAAGGTAAATACATAACCATATGTGTAGATAGATAGCCGAGGTATACGTTAAGCTGAAGTACCAGGGTATCTGTTTGATCCACATACACACACACACACACACACACACACACACACACACACACACATAATTATTTACATCCTCCTCCCCAGCAAGGGAAACTTGCGGAGTCCCAGGAGCATCGCCAGCAATTGAGGTCACTTCCGTCTCCAGAATCTTTGTGTGGACTGTCTCCCAGTCATCTTCTACAGTTTTAGTACGGCGGTTGAATAACGGGACAGTGGAAAACGGTTTGAACACGCACCTATTGCCCCAGAACCAAAAGTCTCATCGTTGAGCGCATCGAGATCGGTCCCTAGGTCTCCAACAAAACCCTAACGGAACGGAAGTGAGTTTGATCGCCGGTAGAGGCGTCATATTATGTGCTTACCTCCTCCTGATTCATATGTAACGCCAATGGTGGGCGGGCACAGCACGTGGACATTAATTAGCCGAAGTTACTTAACTGCACAACTTTGCACCTAATAATATTTGTGATGGAGTCTCATTTGGATCGCGTCGGTCCTGCCGGCCAGGAGTTCAAGATAGACTACACATCAGAGCTATCGGAATTATCGAAACTGAAAGTAGCGACCACTGCACTTAAAACAACGATCCGAACGAAGTTGACGGAAGCACTACGTCAGAAACGAGTGATAGCCGCGGTGGGAAAGCGACAAAGCGTAAGAGAAATACAAGTCGCTCATCCGACGTTTGATGTTAAAAGAGATCGGATCCGGGAACTCGATGAGCTCCGCCGTCAGGGTGCCGCGCGAACCCAGCCCTGGGCGGAGGCCCACGCGGTCAAGATGTTCAGCCGGAGGTACACAAAGAACGTCATGATCACGCAGGGCCGCACCGATGCGTCGACGAGCTACGCGGCCAAGATGGTGTGCGAACGGTTGTTCAACCAGCCGTCAAAGAAGAAGCGAGTTCTGGAGCGCCTCACGTCTCAGCAAATGCACGACATTGAGACCACAGAACTAGTGAAGTATATTAAGAAGAGACCTTTAAGCTCCATTCTGCCGAGCTGTAACGAAAGTCAAGACTCTTCTTTAGATCGTTCTTTCTCCGAAGACGCGTCCCAGTTGCAGTGGGTCTTGCGGAACGAAAATGTGGCTGCGAGCGATGAAGGCTCTTTGAACGACGTGCACATGCAAATGCAGCAAGCACCCATTGCTCGGCGAGATACATTAAAGAAGCTCACCTTTTTAGGCGAAGAGCAGTTAATAGATGATGTTTCAGTGACCGAGCCGCGCATCAAACGCAGTCTGACACACCAATCGTCTTCCGGCATAAACACCACGGGGGTTCGTTCCCCGTCCATAATCTCCACTTCGAGCTACGAAGGCGTTGTGGAATGCGATGGCGACAGCAGCGGCAGAATCCACGACACACTGCTCTCACCTGTATTAGCCCCGCCCGCCCACGTCCGCTCACTCAGCGATACGCCAGCACCTGTAGCGTCCGATCCGCGACGTCCGCCCAACACCCTACGTCCTCAAATCCTCAACGACCCGGATTTCATCGACTTCATGACGAGGAACAACATGGAACCCGTGCCTAGCACTTACATCTCGTACAAGATAGCACGCATAGGGGACACCATTGACGAGCAGTACGCCGACCAGATCAGCAAGGCCCTTGAGAGTGTCCTTGCTGACACAGCTGAGACGAGCATATCTTACGATTCTTTCTACAAGGCATCCCACAAACTTATCCTCCAAGGGTCCACTGCCTTGGACCGGGTCTTCATGTTGGCGTGCTTCGGTCGGCGCATTCTTGAAGGGGCTCCTGAGCTTCACAGCACTGTGAAGAACTACACCGACACGGTGATGGAGGAGTGTGTGGTGCAATGTGTGGGGACCGATGGAGAATGGGTAAGTGTGTAGGGGCAGGGGATAAATGTGGGAAGTGAGAGAGGGGGAGGAGGAAAGAGAGAGGGAGGAGGAAAGAGGGTACATGTGTGCATCCATATAAGGGACTGTTGAGACCTCAGACATGCCTAGTCTCGGCCCCAGACCCTGACGTTGCAAGCTGCACATGTGGTGATGTAATCATCTGCAGCTGTGTACGGTCTGGGACCATGGTATGGCTTTGGATGGAGTTTAAATTGTCTTGTACCGGGTGAGCAGGATTACTGTCTCTTCCCCAGGCTCCATATGCAGAGGATTACTCCGATTCCGAGATTGCGAGGGACTATGACCGATGGGACAGCGGGGAGTATCCTTACATATTTCAGGAGTTCCTACCGCCCTCACTGCTGAGGGCCGATAGCATCAAGGGGGATTCAAAAGTCTTGCTTTCCAAGGCCAGCAGCGTTGAGGCTCTGTATGACAAAGAAGCAGGAGAGTCAGGTGACCAGACTGACAGCTCCACAAAAAAGGTCACCTTTCTTGATGGTAAAGGTCCACCATATGTTCTAACGTTGGGGAAGACTCCCTCTGTCTCTCCAAACTCATCCATCCGGATAGTCATCCCTACTCGTACGCACAAGAGGAGTAGAAGCGATTGCTTACCAAGATCAGTGGTAACTGCTGAAACCACCCAGCCTCCTGAAACCATACTACCTCCAGGAACCACACAGCCTCCTGAAACCACGCTACCTCCAGGAACCACACAGCCTCCTGAAACCACCCAACCTCCAGGAACCACACAGCCTCCTGAAACCACCCAACCTCCAGGAACCACACTGCCTCCAGACACCGTGCCTGAAGTACAATCTAACCCTGTTGTGCCAGCAAGGAAGAGTTCCTTACAGTATGTCTATGACACTGCGGTTAACCTGAGTCCCGCAATCGTGCATACGGTGTGTGGTGTCTTGGCGTATTTCGCGAATAAAAGTTGACGTCTGTTATTTTTGTCTCAAATGGCAACCTAATTAGTAAAGGGTTATACCCACACGGAAGTACGCGTCGGAGCTGTGTGTGTACATTTGTGGATGGCGAAAGCCACCGGAGTACCGAGTCGCTCACCTAGTGCGAAAAGACCACCAGCGAGCACTGTAAGTGGTGTGTCGTAGGGCCAACCCGTAGACCATGGCATAGTAGCTAGGCGCGCTTATGATACACTAGCCTATTGTCGTGGGTGGGTACCATCACTACCGTGGAAGATACCAGTTGTAGACAGGACGCTGCTACGGTTTTTCTTTTTAGGTGACGTTACCCGAACCCTTCAATCTGGTTTTGGAAAGTCGAATACAAGAGAGACAAAAGTTCGATGAAGAGTACAAAAAACGCTTAAAGCTGTCGGAAGAACAGCAAAGACTGGCTGAGGAACAGCGAAAGCGTGAGGAAGAGGAAGAAGTCAGAAAGTACAGGAGCACTTTATGTTTCAAGGTAATTTTCCTTCAAATCATGGTTGTGTACCTAACTGCCGAAATCTTCAGGCCAATCCGGTACAACACTATCCGGGGATTACCATCACTGCAAGTCCGAAAAGACCGACGATTCCCGGAAGTCCACAGCTCTCTAGATCTAGTAGAACTCGCGATGGCAAGAGTCCGACCACGTGATATACATGTATATTGCTTTCATATTATATCTTTATTATTAATTCAATGTATATAGTAACAATACATATAATTAGCACATAACATTAAATTACCTACCACCTAGACTAAATAATATATCAGTAGCCTGCGTCTGAGATGGTCCTAGAAAGAATAGCCCTGACATTTGCCCTAACAAGGGTCATGCTCAATCTCTGATACAGGGCTGTGACGGCTGCAGACTTTGGGCATGTATTATTAAAGTTGTAGTTAGTGTAATCGGCAATTTAATTAATATCAACTTCCGCCGCATGTGTACGTGCGTGCTCTCTCCCCTTAGACACTCACTATACGGATATGCACGGAGCTATGCGACATCGGTACACGCGTGCTGCAAGAGCTCTACTTGGTTGTGCCGTTTCGGGGTTCACATTGGTCTTGGTGGGAGAAGTATTATTGTACGATGCGTATTCGTTTACGTGGGAATGGCCTCGAAATAGCGGTGTGTCGACTTCCCTAAAGATATTGCTCGTATCCGACCCACACATCCAGTGTACTTTCAGCGCCTACGAACCCAGGCTGTTCCGCTGGGATGCCGATAGGTATTTAAGACAGTCGTACTCGCGGGCTATACGTCGTATGAATCCAGATGTGGTCGTGTTACTGGGAGATATATTTGCCGAGGGATTCAAAGCTTCCGCTTCTGAATGGAACGATTACCTCAAGGTGTGTGCTGCACGTGATGTATAAACTGGTCTCGTACCCAGACCCACACTTACGTCAACATTACGTTTAACCACAATAAAGGGAAAATGTCCGGGGGAGGGGGGGGGGGGGGGGTACATTGTACATTTCCATCCATAGGGGTATATGGGGTGTACGGATAATGAAATAGCCCATTAGTGAATTGCTGGCAGGAAGGTTATTCGTTTGCCATATATACCGGGTACAATAGCCAACTTTATGTGCAGAGTATCCATCCCAAGTTAAGTGTTCTTATTGCCAGCCAAAATACTTTGCCTTTATATATATATATATATATATATATATATCAGATCATCCCAATTGATGAGGTATACATACACATATAACTTGCTAGGTCATAACTGGCTGTTATAACAAATGCTATTCACATTCCTACTCGCTACTCATGGGAATTCTCTGATGACATTCATGATGCTGTACTTGCATATGTGCACATTGCAGCATATTGTGCAACACACTACGCTCCCATGAAATGAGTAAAAATGAATAGTTTCATTTGAATTGCATGCAACATGTTGCATGTGTATTTTTGCCTTAATAGGAGCTATCCCGTTGGTCTGCTTAGTCAGTTCTGTCTCTGATGGAAGTGTTGTCTGGGGATCTCTGTGTGCCTACAGTAATCTACAGTAATCTATGTGTGCCTACAGTCATCTACAGTAATCTATGTGTGCCTACAGTCATCTACAGTAATCTATGTGTGCCTACAGTCATCTACAGTAATCTATGTGTGCCTACAGTGATCTATGTGTGCCTATAGTGATCTATGTGTGCCTATAGTGATCTATGTGTGCCTATAGTGCAGTAAGGAGATATTCCACACGCCAAAGGACACACAGCTGATTGTCATTCCCGGTGACAATGATATTGGAGGTGAAGGGTCAGATAGGATGAATGAGGAAGTGAACAGGTGAGGGAAGGGATGGTGGGATATAAGAGTGAGGGGGATGGTGGGGATATGAGAGTGAGGGGGATGAGTGTGAAGGGGATGGTGGGATATATGAGTGAGGGGGTGGTGAGATATGAGTGAGGGGGTGGTGGGGATATATGAGTGAGGGGGTGGTGGGGATATGAGAAGGAGGGGGTGGTGGGTTTCAAATATTATAGTGAGGGGTGGTGGGGATATGATATCTAGTAAGAGGGGGGTGGGGATATGATATCTAGTAAGGGGGTGGTGGGGATATGGGGTGGTGGGGATATGATATCTAGTAAGGGGGGTGGGGATATGATATCTAGTGAGGGGTGGTGGGATATGGGTAGAATGATAGAAGGAATATTATATTTGGATGATGAGAAATAAGGGGTGACTGGTGTTATAGTGAGGAGTGAGGGTGGCTGGTGTTATAGTGAGGAGTGAGGGTTGGGGGTAGGTGGTAAAGCGAGGGGTGAGAGTGACTGTTATAGTGAGGAGTGAGGGTGGCTGGTGTTATAGTGAGGAGTGAGGGTTGGGGGTAGGTGGTAAAGCGTGGGGTGAGAGTGACTGTTATAGTGAGGAGTGAGGGTGGCTGGTGTTATAGTGAGGAGTGAGGGTTGGGGGTAGGTGGTAAAGCGTGGGGTGAGAGTGACTGTTATAGTGAGGAGTGAGGGTGGCTGGTGTTATAGTGAGGAGTGAGGGTTAGGGGTAGGTGGTAAAGTGAGGGGTGAGGGGTGGCTAGTGTATTTTGGGCACTCATTTAGCGATTGCATCTCACCTTTTCCAGGAGGTATATTGCAGAGTTTGGTCCACTGAACTCCATTGTGAAGCTAAGGAATGTGATTTTTATGAAGGTAAAAATAGTCCACATGTGATCCCTGGGTGAGGTTCTCATGTGATCCTCATATGATCCCTGGGTGAGGTTCTCATGTGATCCTCATATGATCCCTGGGTGAGGTTCTCATGTGATCCTCATATGATCCCTGAGTGAGGTGCTCATATGATCCCTGAGTGAGGTCCTCACATCTTCAAAGTGTGCTTCACTCCTAGGTCAACACTCCCTCTTTCATTAACCCAGTGCCCCAAGGGGTCACTGAAGCCGCCATGCGATTGGAGGTGGAGTCATTCCTCAACCATGCAGCTCACAACCTGACAAGGCGCCCTGCCTACTCCGCTGTTGTCCTCCTCAGTCATGTGCCCGTGGCCGACCTAGCTATGCCCGAGATCAGGAGAGTTATCGTGGACATTGTCCAACCAAACTACCTGTTCAGTGGCCACACCCACCGTCCCATGACGCACTGCCATCGCTACGTTGATGGAGTCTGCGCATCACACGAGTTCACTGTCCCCACCTCCAGCTACAGGATGGGGGAGGCTTTCATGGGTCTGGGCACTGCTGCTATTGGTACGTGGTGTTCCTGTTCGTGCTTGCACCCTAACCCACTTCCCTTTAACCACAGCTAAAGATGGGCATTGTGACTATGAGGTGTTGCAGCTTCCACCAAGGTTCATTGTTCTCTTCTGTTACCTCCTCTGGGCTGTAGCCAGTGGAGTAACCATAGTTACTTGTTTCTGTTGTCGACGTGTGTTGAGCAGCAGGACTGCTGGCAACTGAGTCATTATGAACCACCTATAAAAATTTGTGGTACACAACATACGAAGACACAGAGAATAAAAAATACAAATAAACAAAAATAATGACAAGTGTAAGGCTATTTCTGGGCATTTGCTCTAAGCAGTTCCATTTCTTCTTGGAATCGTCTCTTCTCCTCCTCAAATTTCTGGCGCTCAATTTCAAACTTGATCCTCTCCCTCTCCCATCTGTACTTCTCCTCACTGGCCACCTGCTTCTGCTGTTCTATCTGCAGGCACAAGGAGGTGGGGCATATAAGGGGAGGGGCACAAGGAGGTTGGCATATAAGGGGAGGGGCACAAGGAGGTGTGGCATATATAGAGAGGGCCACAAGGAGGTGGGGCATATATAGAGAGGGGCATATAAGGGGAGGGGCACAAGGAGGTGGGCATATATGGGGAGGGGCACAAGGAGGTGGGGCATATATGGGGAGGGGCACAAGAAGGTGGGGCATATGTCAGGGGCACAGGAATGTACCGTGTGTGTGTGTGTGACAAGGTGCATATACACCCACCTCTCTGAGAAGCTCTCCAAATGCTGCTTTCTTCTCTGGTGTAAGAGACGTGTCACTCAAGACTGTCTGCAGAGCTTGTATGTTTATCTCCCTCTCAGCTGTCAGTGTGATGTCGCGCTCTGCAAACCTCCGCTGCTGCCGCTGGAACAAGTTGACTAGTTTTTGTGTGCTGGACTCTGTGGACTGCAGATTGCTGTGTTCTGAGGAGGGCTCCCTTGTCCCCCCTGATGAGGGCCTTGTCCCCCCGGAGGAGGGCCTTGTCCCCTCTGGTGAGGGCTCCTTTGGGCTCAACTGCTCTTCCTGGTCCACACGCATAGGCACCTTAGCACTTGCATCCATCTCAGGAGACCTGTGACACTCCTCCATGTGCTTTGATGCGCTGAAGCCATCTTGTGTTACTTGTGTGCTTGGACTGACATCCGGCTGGGTATTTTCGACACTTGGTTCCAATTTCTTACAATCCACTTGCATCGTGCCTACATGGTTATCTGGTGCTGACTCAAGTGGCTCTAATTGGAACGGTGATCGCTGGACGAGCACAGGTGAATGTTGCTGGGAGATGATGTCATTTGCCTGCCCATCTGTCCCAGGTCCAGCTGCACATGTAACAGCAGCTTGCGTTTTGGGTGATCTGGGGGGAACTTGAGGGGTTAATTTAGGAGAGACTAGCGGACTTGAAACAGGAGAAACATGGAGAGCTTCAGGCACAGGAGAGACAAGGGGAGCACCAATTAGAGCAGGAGAGTCACAAGTTGGCAAAGGAGAGACAAGGGGAGCACTATTGGGAGCAGATGAGACAAGGGGGGCACCAAATGAAGCACTAGAAACACAATCCCTGGATACTTCTGTATCCGTTCCCAAGGGGATGGTTTTGTCGTCTTTTGTCAGCTTTGGAGAGGGTAAGCAGAGTACAGGTTTCAGTGACTCGCGGGCAGGTAGAGGTGGAGCGTCTTTCACCCCCATTGAAGGGTTCCTCTGAGGTAGGGGTGGTGGAGGTCCTGTGCATGTGTGTTGACATGTTCATGCATGATTTAGACATACATGTAAGGGACAGTCCCAGATGTGAAAACACACAAACACACATCCCAAACACATCGAGTACACAGCTACGTGCCATGTGTAATGTATGTGTGAAAACACACTAACACACATCCCCAACACATCAAGTACACAGCTACGTGCCATGTGTAATGTATGTGTGTACACACACCTGTTTTCAAAACAGAGTTGTTTGTAGTTGTAGGCCGCAGCACGTCATCATATAATGCTGTGTCACTGGCTGCTGTTGCCTCTGACGTAAGGTCCGCCACACTGAGAGAAAGGTCAGCGAAGCCTGGCTCGGGACTGCCTGTCTTAATGACATCATATAGTACCTCCTCTGGATGACGTGAGGTGCCTGTGGGTGCTGGTTTGTCAGGCCTGGAGGGCGGAGCCTCCTGTTCGGCATCATAACCTATCAGATCATACAAGGAGTCAGGAGGCGGGGCCACAGTGCTGCTCTTGTTATAGAGAGACTCCTCCACTGGTATGGTGGGCACGTGTGTGTCCTTGTGGGGCTGCTTTGGTGAGGGGTGGGCAGTGGTCCTCAATGAGGGCGTGGCTTTCAGCTCCACATCCTCGTACAACACTTCCTTCTCTCCCGGTATCTCGTCGTAGATGAGGAGGGTGGCTGGGGCTGGGGAGGAGACAGCCCTGGCTGAATGCTCATTCTTTGCCGAACTGCTAGGAGGTGGGATGGGGACCTCTTCGTAGCGTTCAGCCTTGCCCACTATCGTGAAATCCTCGTACGACATATCTGGCGCTGGTTCAGTACTGCTCTTGGTAAGGGTACCGGGTTCCCTCAGGTCGTCCATCGACATCCCCATAAGGAGCTCATCATCTCCCTCCTCTTCCTCCTCCTGTTGGAATCTTGGTGTGGGCATTTGACGATCCTTCTTTCTGTAATGTTTGGGGGCCCCAGACTGTGATGCCGACCTGCTTGAGACACTGTTCGATTTCGTGTCTCCATTGGTGGAAATTGAACTACTTCTGGCGGTGACATCATCATCGTCCTCATCCAGCTCAATGTTCCCCTCCCCATCATGGTCACTGTTTTCCTCCGTTGTTTTGAACCTCTGCGTCACCTTTGCACTTTTTTTCTTCTGGAACCGTTGCTTTGGGTCAGACTCGGCACCTGAAGCGCCAGAAGGAGCGGTGCTGGCTTTAGCCTTCTTGTGCGATGTGAGTCCTTCTATCATCCTCATGTGCGCCATCGCCAACTGCTCCCGCCATTCCTTGGCTTCTTCCGCGGTGTCGGCAAACATATAATAGATGCGCGGGGTCGTCACGACGACCAAGGTGTTGTTCATGTCGACGATCTTGGGCCACGAGCAGTCTCCCCTCTCGCCTTTCCGCACGGAGAACTTGGGGTCGCGCAAGGATATCAGCCCCTGGTGTCGCTTGTTGATGTCCTTGTAATAGTACAGGCAGAAGTCATTCTTCAGACTCATCGCGCGCTTGTTCCACGTCTTCACTTTGCCGCCGCATTTGCTCAGCATGCCCCTGTACAGTTCCTCGCTCTCCGACTCCGACATTGTAAGATCGAAACCTCGAGTGTGTCTATAGCCTCGTGGTCACTGTAAACAGAATTCAAGGAATTAAATAACAAAGGCTCGAGCGGTTAGCACCACCAGCACACCTCCATACAGTTCACGTATATGCCCACATAAGCAATGCGCATGAATTACATACTTGCTCCAAATCCACGCAGCTAGGTAGATAGCTGGATCGAAGACACGCGCAACCACACACCGGATGCATCACACACTCACCACCATAGTTTTTAATAAGTAAGGTTAGAGCTTATGAATTGCACACACGCGTATATGTAGACCTACATGCTTAGTACACGTACGCCACCACATATAGCTGAATCTGCATTTTGCGGTTGCCACACGTAATATTGGCCACTTTTTAATAGCAGCTACATATAGCAGCAGCGCAGGCTTTGTTTATTATCGCAGCACATATTATATTATTACAGGCTCGGGTATTCTGCTACCGCAGACCTCATCACACACTATGGGTGACATACCTTTATCGTCAACAAAATGTTCTCCAGCAAAATTCATGGGGCGTGTCCTCTCGTTCCCTTTCTCCCTGAAAAAAAATGGCTGTGCAGCTGGGTCTTCTTCTGCATGTGTCTGTGATTATAGCTGGAGTCGCACTAGCTGCCATTATTGGTGTGTGGTACCAAGCCAATGGAGTGCCATGTGACGTAACAGAGAGCGTACATCGACTACCGGTATTCACTTACTCGACCAAATCCCCTTACCGATTTAGCGCGATCGTAAGCAACGAAACAGAATTGGGAACGTGCAAGGCAGTCACAGTAAGAGGCATTGCTGTGATTTGATCGGTGTGGTGTAGATATAGAGAATCCTTCATTGTGAAGGCCTCTTGTGAGCATCCTTCATTGTGAAGGCCTCTTACAAGCATCCTTCATTGTGAAGGCCTCTCGCAAGCATCCTTCATTGTGAAGGCCTCTTGCATTAGCATCCTTCATTGTGAAGGCCTCTTACAAGCATCCTTCATTGTGAAGGTTATTTCACATCATTATCACATCTATTTGCTCACCTCTGTAAGTTATACGGATTGTTCAGACACGGGACTCGCTATCCTCAAGTAAAACACATTCGCCGCTTCAACATGCTCTTCCAGTCTCTTAGCCAGAAACTGGAAGATTTCAGAAGTGGTGGTGGTGATAGTGACGGTGGTACTCTAAACAGGTCGTTGCTCACATTACTTCGTGGCTGGAAGAGCCAGCTGAACGAAGAAGATGATAGCCAACTGAGCCATCATGGATCAAGGGAACTGTTCTGTTTGGCTAAACGTCTTGTCCAAAGGCAAGTTTAGAGTCAAAGTAACATGTGAAGGAAGTCAGAGGTCCTGCCACAAAATACACACATTAGTGTAAACTGTTTATTTCAAAACATGTGTAGTGTTGGTCTTATTTTGTGCAGCAACACTTAAGTTGCTATAGCAACAGGCAGGATGGCTTCTAAGAACTTCAAAATTTCAAAAACTGTTTACAATCTCTATCATTAACAATTAGTGTGTATTGACACACAATCTATGGAAGACTTACAATATATTCCTACTAAGGTACCAGTATGACAGAAGTGTGACATTGTTACAATTGATTGCTAATAATGCATTCACTGCACATGTACGCATGTGTGACAAATACATCTTGAGTACAGGCACACACATACCTTTTCCCCCTCAGATATCCTTCTCTGTTGGGGAAAGGATACTGTTCATCAACATATGCATTTAGGAGTACCCAAAAATCAAGGACTGTTGAGAGGTAATGTGCAGTGTGTGTATATGTGTGTGGTGTGTATGTGGTATACCCAAGGTATTTTGCAATCAAGGAAAATCGTTTATAATTAACTGATAATTGTTGCAAAAAAAAAATTCTATCATCAAAAGAAGACATGCTAGTAATATAAAATTAATAATGTTTAATTAAATATTGATGAAAATCCTCCAAAATCAAGTACATTGAATGTCAATAATAAATCAATCAAGACTTCAACCTTCAGAATGACAGTTTGCATCTTTTAATTGATCTATATACACATTCACATGAATATTATTGACTTAAAATGAGTGGTAATTGTATCTTGAATAAATTATGTAAGTTTATTAAAATTGTAGCTTCACCTATTATAATTTTTATTTCATTTCAGTTAATTTTAATTTGTTTGATTTTAATACATTGGATATTTATCCTGCTTACAAAAGTATGTTAACGTTTCCAGCAATTAAAAGTTCAATAACTACTTATTTTCAATTTAGATTTTCCTTGATTGCGAAATATATATGCACGTATTTGTACATTGTGTGTAATATATCATGTGTGGTGTGTGTGATGTGTGCTATGTGTGGTGTGTGCTGTGTATGGTGTGTGATATATATGCTGTGTGTGGTGTGTGATGTGTGGTGTGTGATGTGTGCTGTGTGGTGTGTGATGTGTGCTGTGTGGTGTGTGATGTGTGCTGTGTGGTGTGTGATGTGTGCTGTGTGGTGTGTGATGTGTGCTGTGTGGTGTGTGATGTGTGCTGTGTGGTGTGTGATGTGTGCTGTGTGGTGTGTGATGTGTGCTGTGTGGTGTGTGATATATGTGCTGTGATATCGCACACTGTAGCACACACCATATCACACACCACACATAGCACACATACATGTATCACACTCCACACATAGCACACATAGCACACATAGCACAACAGCAGTCATAGCACACATGACATATGATATGTGCTGTGTGCTAAATGTTCATTGTGGGATCTTGCTTTTCCCCAGTGCCCTGTCATTTGCTCATGGTCTGTTTGAGGGGAGGGGTCCCCTCAATGGATACCAACCCATCACCTTGGAGATGTCACCACCACATAGTGATACACTGCTAAGGTTTTTTGAGCACTGCCCACTTTACATGAGCATGAAGGAGAAAGGGGTAAGTAAGGGGTGTGTGGGAGGTGAGGGATGTGTGTGGGAGGTGAGGGATGTGCGTGGTGAGGTGAGGGATGTGCGTGGTGAGGTGAGGGATGTGCGTGGTGAGGTGAGGGATGTGCGTGGTGAGGTGAGGGATGTGCGTGGTGAGGTGAGGGATGTGCGTGGTGAGGTGAGGGATGTGCGTGGTGAGGTGAGGATGTGCGTGGTGAGGTGAGGATGTGCGTGGGAGGTAAGGAATGTGCGTGGTGAGGTGAGGGATGTGCGTGGTGAGGTGAGGGATGTGCGTGGGAGGTGAGGATGTGCATGGTGAGGTGAGGGATGTGCGTGGTGAGGTGAGGATGTGCGTGGTGAGGTGAGGATGTGCGTGGTGAGGTGAGGGATGTGCGTGGTGAGGTGAGGATGTGCGTGGTGAGGGGAGGGTTTAGATGATGAGGTGGAAAAATTATTTAAAGACAGGTCTCGCTCTAGCCACTCCCAAATATATTTACAAACATTGCAGCAATGAAGCCATAGCCTTGACATTGGAAGAGCCATGTTTTAGGGAAATACTTCCTATATTGCCACCCCCCAGCTCAGGCATACATGTAGTGAAAATTAATCATCAGATATTAAAGTTAGCTTAGTTACCACTTTGTAATTTCTCATGACCAAGCCGCCTCTGTGATGCCCTAACCCCCAGGACCACACTGAAGAGTTTGAAAAGAGTTTACATGTGAATGAAGTGGTTGCTAGGGTACAGGCAACCATCGACCCTAGTTAGTTTATTAAAGTTCAATTTTAGCAACATTGGTGTACTCCATTGTCTGTCCATTCAGAGCATCTGGTGTGGAACTTGATGACCTCTGAGGTCCTGACGGCATATACACTGTGCGTCAGCGAACATGCATTGTTTGGCAACAGCATGTGAGTACCCACACCCCTAATCCCCCTGTGCCATTGTGAGTACCCACACCCCTAATCCCCTTGTGCCATGTGAGTACCTACACCCCTCATCCCCCTGTGCCGTGTGAGTACCCACACCCCTCATCCCCCTGTGCCATGTGAGTACCCACACCCTTAATCCCCCTGTGCCATGTGAGTACCCACACCCCTAATACCCCTGTGCCATGTGAGTACCCACACCCCTCATCCCCCTGTGCCATGTGAGTACCCACACCCTTAATACCCCTGTGCCATGTGAGCACCCACACCCCTAATACCCCTGTGCCGTGTGAGTACCCACACCCTTAATCCCCTGTGCCATGTGAGTACCCACACCCCTAATACCCCTGTGCCATGTGAGTACCCACACCCCTCATCCCCCTGTGCCATGTGAGTACCCACACCCCTAATCCCCCTGTGCCATGTGAGTACCCACACCCCTCATCCCCCTGTGCCATGTGAGCACCCACACCCCTCATCCCCCTGTGCCATGTGAGCACCCACACCCCTCATCCCCCTGTGCCATGTGAGTACCCACACCCCTCATCCCCCTGTGCCATGTGAGTACCCACACCCCTCATCCGGGCCCTGTGCCATGTGAGTACCCACACCCCTCATCCCCTTGTGCCATGTGAGTACCCACACCCCTCATCCCCCTGTGCCATGTGAGTACCCACACCCCTCATCCCCCTGTGCCATGTGAGTACCCACACCCCTAATACCCCTGTGCCATGTGAGTACCCACACCCCTCATCCCCCTGTGCCATGTGAGTACCCACACCCTTCATCCCCCTGTGCCATGTGAGTACCCACACCCCTCATCTCCCTGTGCCATGTGAGTACCCACACCCCTCATCCCCTTGTGCCATGTGAGTACCCACACCCCTCATCCCCCTGTGCCATGTGAGTACCCACACCCCTAATACCCCCTGTACCATGTGAGTACCCACACCCCTCATCCCCCTGTGCCATGTGAGTACCCACACCCCTCATCCCCCTGTGCCATGTGAGTACCCACACCCCTCATCCCCCTGTGCCATGTGAGTACCCACATCCCTCATCCCCCTATGCCATGTGAGTACCCACACCCCTCATCCCCCTGTGCCATGACTCCATTGAATAGCTGGTGCCAACTCTTCTCCCACCATGATGTTGCGGTGTTCGAGTACTTTGCTGACCTGAAGCTGTACTGGACAAAAGGTTAACGACCTCATGCACTCCATACCCTATCTGCCTCTCATATCAGGCCATGGGCGTGACATTAATTGGAAGTGTGCCACACCTTTGGCGGAGGACATGTTGGAACACATGAAGCAAGGTCAAGGGTCAAAAGCCACAAGACCAAGAAGAGCAACGTTTAGGTAAGTTGTAAGCCACCAACTATGCCAGGATCCAACATAACCTTCCCTTGGGCTGCACCTGGTAGATTTGCACATGCAGAGACACTCCTACCCTTTGTGGCATTCTGGGGCTTGATGAATGATTCCAAACCCCTCAGGCATGACAACTATCTAGGTATGTCACCTCTCTGTCCCATGCCTGAGTGTTCATGCCACATCTCTGTCCCATGCCTGAGTGTCCATGTCATTGTACAGAAATGTTGGACAGAAGGTTTCGTGGCACCCACATAACTCCATACAGTGGCAACCTGGTGTGCGTTCTATATGACTGTGGCAGCGATGCAGCAGGTTTGTTAAACCTGTTGGACCATTTCTTTTTAAATGAGTATGTATCCAGGTGGAGAGCAATTTCGAGTGCGTCTGCTTCTCAATGAGGAGCCTGTGACACCTCCATTCTGTCTGAAACCTGACTCCTTTGGAATGTGTTCATTTTCCGAGTTTGTTGGTCACTTCAGGGAGCAGACTGGTGGTCGCAACTTCTCAGAAATTTGCTCCTTACCTACCTCATATGACTAACCCCTCATCACAACACTACTACCATACCATCACAAATATCATGGCCACATTTTATTTTATTTTTTGCCATGCAGTGTGGTTTGAATATTAAAGCTACTGATCTAAGATGACGTTGAAGAAGTGGTGATAGTTGACCTTCCCCGACAGCTTGGGGTCAAGCTCCTCCATGAGGTGGAACATCTGCTCACCGTTGAGAGAGATTCCGCTCTGGTGCAAGACCATCTTGAACTCCTTTGTGGTAACGCTTCCGACATGGGCCTGGTCCATGGACCCAAACAGTCTCCTGAGTGTGCGCCAATTAGAAACCATCTGCAGGACCAAAAGTCCATACTTTATATCAAATCAATTAACACTGACACACACATACACACAGACACACACCGACACACACACATACACACACCTAGGCATACGTACCTGCTTCTGTAGTTCTGCCCTTAGCCCTGGGAGGCCATAATCTGGTTGCTGTGCTAACACAGGAGGGGGTACAGTGGCAGATATAACGTTACCCATCCTTTGGGTCAGCAGACCTCTGAGGTCATTCCCAGTGCGGTACACATCAGTTGGCGGATTCACCCGGGCCAGCAGTGCCTCATAGTGTACAGAGTCACCATCCACCTTGAACTTTTCAAGAAAGGTAGACAGTGTACTCTGAGTGATCTCAGGACAGAGGTCAGAGAGGACCCGCTGTGGTGGAAAGGAGAGGGTAATGGTGGAAAGAAGGAGGGTAGTGGTGCAAAAGAGGGGGTAGTGGTGGGAAGGAGGGTAGTGGTGCAAAAGAGGGGGTAATGGTGGAAAGAAGGAGGGTAGTGGTGCAAAAGAGGGGGTAATGGTGGAAAGAAGGAGGGTAGTGGTGCAAAAGAGGGGGTAGTGGTGGAAAGGAGGGTAGTGGTGCAAAAGAGGGGGTAATGGTGGAAAGAAGGAGGGTAGTGGTGCAAAAGAGGGGGTAGTGGTGGGAAGGAGGGTAGTGGTGCAAAAGAGGGGGTAATGGTGGGAAGGAGGGTAGTGGTGCAAAAGAGGGGGTAATGGTGGAAAGAAGGAGGGTAGTGGTGCAAAAGAGGGGGTAATGGTGGAAAGAAGGAGGGTAGTGGTGCAAAAGAGGGGGTAGTGGTGGAAAGAAGGAGGGTAGTGGTGGAAAGAAGGAGGGTAGTGGTGCAAAAGAGGGGGTAATGGTGGAAAGAAGGAGGGTAGTGGTGCAAAAGAGGGGGTAGTGGTGGGAAGGAGGGTAGTGGTGCAAAAGAGGGGGTAATGGTGGAAAGAAGGAGGGTAGTGGTGCAAAAGAGGGGGTAATGGTGGAAAGAAGGAGGGTAGTGGTGCAAAAGAGGGGGTAGTGGTGGAAAGAAGGAGGGTAGTGGTGGAAAGAAGGAGGGTAGTGGTGCAAAAGAGGGGGTAGTGGTGGAAAGAAGGAGGGTAATGGTGGAAAGAAGGAGGGTAGTGGTGCAAAAGAGGGGGTAATGGTGGAAAGAAGGAGGGTAGTGGTGCAAAAGAGGGGGTAGTGGTGGGAAGGAGGGTAGTGGTGCAAAAGAGGGGGTAATGGTGGAAAGAAGGAGGGTAGTGGTGCAAAAGAGGGGGTAATGGTGGAAAGAAGGAGGGTAGTGGTGCAAAAGAGGGGGTAGTGGTGGAAAGAAGGAGGGTAGTGGTGGAAAGAAGGAGGGTAGTGGTGGAAAGAAGGAGGGTAGTGGTGCAAAAGAGGGGGTAGTGGTGGAAAGAAGGAGGGTAGTGGTGCAAAAGAGGGGGTAGTGGTGGGAAGGAGGGTAGTGATGGTTGGATGATGTTTGCATCACCCTGTCTGTCAATAACGTCATCGGACCCAGATATTGCAACCTATCACATACCTGAATGGCAACCATTGGAATGCAACCATTGCTGTGATTGTCGAGTGCCTTGAACTTACTATGCAATAAGGGAGCATGGACAACCATCTGTGGGGAGGTATTAGTCATGTCAGGTTCTCTTATCTCCTGGTCACTCCCTCCCCTTCCCTCTCCCTCCCCTTCCCTCTCCCTCCCCTTCCCTCTCCCTCCCCTTCCCTCTCCCTCCCCTTCCCTCTCCCTCCCCTTCCCTCTCCCTCCCCTTCCCTCTCCCTCCCCTTCCCTCTCCCTCCCCTTCCCTCTCCCTCCCCTTCCCTCTCCCTCCCCTTCCCTCTCCCTCCCCTTCCCTCTCCCTCCCCTTCCCTCTCCCTCCCCTTCCCTCTCCCTCCCCTTCCCTCTCCCTCCCCTTCCCTCTCCCTCCCCTTCCCTCTCCCTCCCCTTCCCTCTCCCTCCCCTTCCCTCTCCCTCCCCTTCCCTCTCCCTCCCCTTCCCTCTCCCTCCCCTTCCCTCTCCCTCCCCTTCCCTCTCTCTCCCCTTCCCTCTCCCTCCCCTTCCCTCTCCCTCCCCTTCCCTCTCCCTCCCCTTCCCTCTCCCTCCCCTTCCCTCTCCCTCCCTTCCCTCTCCCTCCCTTCCCTCTCCCTCCCCTTCCCTCTCCCTCCCCTTCCCTCTCCCTCCCCTTCCCTCTCCCTCCCCTTCCCTCTCCCTCCCCTTCCCTCTCCCTCCCCTTCCCTCTCCCTCCCCTTCCCTTTCCCTCCCCTTCCCTCTCCCTCCCCTTCCCTCTCCCTCCCCTCTCCCTCCCCTTCCCTCTCCCTCCCCTTCCCTCTCCCTCCCCTTCCCTCTCCCCCCTTCCCTCTCCCTCCCCCTTTCCTCACCTTTGCTTTCAAAGCACCCAGCAACATATCCTCATCCCTGTGCAAGGTCTTTGACCTCATAAAGCAGTGGTCTTCAGTAAGAGACTTCGTTATGTCTGTTTAGGGTGGGGAAGAGGGGTGTGATGGAGATTGGGATGCATAAATGTTACTCACCCATCGTAGGGGACTTTCCCATGTTCCTGATGACCTCATGGTAGTTGACTGTTCCATCTTTGTTTTTGACCAGCTTGGCCCATAGGGACTGTAGCTCATGCTTGGTTGCATGGATACCATGCCTGCATAAACATCAACCCAACTTAGCGTATGAGTAAACCTGATTAATTAAGCACACTTTTCTTTATTTATTACATTAGTTTTTCATTGCCCTGCTGAAACCATCAAAAATCTACACAGCGATGTGCCATCAATATAAGGAGTACAGCAGTGATGGTGTCATGGGGTCATGGTGTGGTTACCCAGAGCCATATGTGTCAGCTCGTAATTACCTCATCAAGACATCATTCATAATTGGCAGGGTCATCCTCCCTGTGTTGCTGGTGTCCAGTGCAATGAAGGACTGCAAAGCAAAACAGTGGGAGTTAAGTGTTTTTATCCACTTCATAACGGTTTTCAGTCACCTCAAGAAACTGGTGAGACTTGTTGCAAAGAAGACCCTTGATGTCTGCCTCAAGCTAGATATCATGGAAGCTCTTGTAATGGACCACTTCCACAACTCAACACTACCTTTTTAGTGTCCACTGCATCAAATGGCTCCTTTTCGACAGGAAGCTGCTTTTCTAGTGGTCTTACAGTTTCAAACATGGCCAGGAACTTGGAGTAAGGGACCCAGAGGTCACCTTCGGGGGACATCTGTCCCACCAGTCTGCTGATCTGGGTGTCCATCGAGTTGTCTCCAATGTGGTCATGAATGCATGTGATGAAGTCTTTCTTTGTAACATAACCACTATTTTTTGGATCATGTGACCTAAAGTTGGTTGGCAGGGTAATATCACATACAACAGCTGGCCTTAGTATATTACTGGAATGATCCTAAGAGGCCAAGAAACTTGTTGTGAAGGTGGCTGACTATTTGGAACTCTGCTTCATCCACTGACGAACACACTCTGCCTTCCTTCAATTCCCTAAAACTGGATGATGAAACCGCCAAATCATGAAGAAGCAAAATGATCTAATGTACAGCACCAATGGGATGGATTTTTAATATTCACATTGGCTCTTGAGGGGGTGGGGGTGGGGTGGGGGGGGGGCATCAGGATGGGCTTCCAATACCTTGCAGCCTGTTAACTCACCTCTTGCTTGGGTCCGAAACAAGTTTGTGCACAAGTCCATTTTGTGAGCGTGACACAAACCTGTTCATGAAGGCCTCGTAATCTACCAGACAGCCATCTTTGATCCCTGCCCTCTGGAGGAGCTCGGTCATGTTGTGGGGAGTGATCCGAACCCCAGCAGTGGTTAGAATGTCTCTCAGCTTTTCAGCGGTTATCTGCAAAAGTAAACGAAAACTCAAATGTGTGCATATGTGTGTGGACATGGAAGTCATAATGAAACTTGACATGTATGTGTGCATGTGTGCATGTGTGTATGTGTGCATGTGTGTGCATGTGTGTGTGTGGTAATGTAGTGCTATTGGCTTGCCTTCCCACAGTTCAAAGCATCATGACTGTGCATGGCCTGCAGCAGGGAGTTGAAGTTCATGTTCAGTTCCTTCTCTACTTTTTCAATATCAGGTGATCTGACTTCACTTGCTGATGCGAATGCGTGCATATGAATGTGTGTGTCAGGGGTGTGTGTGTGTGTGTATGTGTGCATGTGTGTTTGTGTGTGTGCATGTGTGTATGTGTGTTTGTGTGTGTGCGTGTGTGAATGACAGACACAGTGGGTACATGTGGTTTGTATGTGAATGTGTGCACACAGTTTGTGTGGTACAATGTTTTGCATCTGTTACCTTTGGGTGCAGAGCTGCACTTAATTATGTTCCCTTGGCCATCACCACCCTCACTGGCTATACCCAACTCCTTGAACAGTTGCAACACTGGCATGCAGTCTTTGTTTAACTTATTGTACCTACCAAGAAGTGGATGAAGGAGGAAGGGATTAGGATGGAGGGTAAGTCCAGTGTGCGTCACTCACCGTTTCCATGCAGACTCAAGTTCATCCTCCGTAAGCTCGAGATCATGTAACTTGAGGATGCTCCTAAGGTCTTGTTTGGTGCCCAAGGTGCTTGTATGTGAGGTGTGGATTGATCTGGGCAGGGACAGGAAGTGTTTGATGCAAATAATGACATGTTTAAACAAAACAACTTACCACCATCCCCCATAGTCATCACTAACTATTCACCATCCCATCACCATCCCATCACCATCCCATCCCCATCCCCATCCTATCCCATCACCATCCCATCACCATCCCATCACCATCCATTACCATCCCATCACCATCCCATCACCATCCCATCACCATCCCATCACCATCCCATCACCATCCCATCACCATCCCATCACCATCCCATCACCATCCCATCACCATCACATCACCATCCATCACCATCCCATCACCACCCCATCACCATACCTTTCGTTCACTTTTGTCTTGTGAACATCGGGAGCTGTTATGTGTTGGAGCACAGGATACAGAGTCTTCTTCTTGGATTGGGGATCAGTTCTGTGGAACTTTGAGTAGAAGTCTTCGAATGATATAAGATTCTTTCCTGACAGGTTCATTCTGAAAGCATTGTTTCATGTTGATAGACGTCAGTTGGGGGAGGAGGCTGACCTTTTAAGGAGAGCCGAATATTGGCTCTGCGTGATGCCTGCGAGTGCATTGCACAAAATCCTGTAGAAGGCCTCCTTCGTAATCGTTCCGTGGCCCCGGGGATCAAAGGCCCGAAATGCTTGCCGCAGAGAAAGGAATTTGTTTGCTTGCAATTTCATTCCGATTAACTCCATAAGCTTTGCAAATTCGGATACATGTAAAAAAAAAAAAAAAACGATACTGTAATTATAATGCAGCTGATCATGAATCGAATTTCAGTGCGGAATATATAGCATACAGAAACAGGCAATACCTCGTCTGTTTTGAGGCTTTGAGCTCCCGTTGCAGGCCTCCATTCCTCAGAGGACATGCGCGGCAACACCGCGCCATCGACGCAGGTTGCGGGACGAGCCGTGTTACGTCTCGAGTCACGAGAGGTGGAGCCTCGCACCTCTAAATCCTTGCAATCTGCTTTGAGTGTTGCGGAGTGAGGGAGCTGAGGGAGTAGAGTAGTACCCCGAGAGGCCGTACGAGACGGTGCAGCAGTGCCGGGGCACGACATGGGCGAGCTGCCAAAGTGAAGTGTGAAATATTATTATAGGTGCGAACTACTTTCGCTGCTATTTGAGCTCCGCCCATGGAGCTGCTCCAATTATCCGTTGAAGCGGAAACTTCGAACAGGAGGTGATGGATATATTGAAGGAGTTACAATTGTTCGACGATGCTCCAAACGACGTGGAAATCAACACATTGCTAGGTGAGGGATGTAGTGCCAGTCTTGGAACTATGCTCTACAATGAATCAAACGTTTTAGGCCAACGTGCTCTTACTCTCCATCGGAGCAAGTCGACGGAAGACCTCAATTCGCCAGAAGAGAGAGCTTCTTTGGACATATACAGGTGCGCGTTTTTAGTACTTTTAGTATATTTTACAGGTGTTACGAAATAGCAGAACTACGTTTCCAACGTCCGCTGTATTTACCGGTGCTTCCACCTCGGTATCCGGAGATACACATGGCGGAATCCGAGCGGCTGGTGTCCTCTTCACGACCGTCGACACTCCCCTTCCCGAAGTAGACCTGAGCAGCGTCTCTCAAGAGATGCCCATGTGTCTGCTGCAGGAGGATGAGGGGAACGAGGAGGAACTGATAAGGCTTCTGTCTGGGCAGGACAAAGAAGAGTGGCTGTTGCAGGCGGCATGTGCGGGCCAAGGTACAGTGAAGGACAGCGTGGGGAGCACGTGGTGCTCTGAGGCAGATGATAGCCTGCTGGGCAACTCTGGTATGTTGCTGCCAGACGACCTTCATCTCCTGGTGAATGCTCCCGCCATGAGTGTGCTGGGCTTCCACCAGGGACCAGTTGGTGAAATGTCTGCCATGGAGGCTGATGTGGACCACCAAACAAAGGCACCCAGTGTTACCAAAGCAGCTGCATTACAGGCAGACCATCTCCTTCAAGTGCTGGCATCGCACATACCTGGCAGTGAGGCTGTTGCCAGGGACATTGTCCAGACCGTAACGACGAGTGTTGCCTCCGAATGCGAGCTGTCTGCTGTCCTAGAAGCCACAGGAGTTCCAATGCTGTCGTCATCCTTTCCATCCCCCAAGGCATCAGGAACACCTCCCCTGTCACCTGTAGCCCCTAGTCACCATACGGCAGACATGCAGCGTTCACGCAGTGTCCCTCCACTACTACACTACCATGCCCTGTCACCACCTTCACTCAGCACACCTTCATCTCCACAGCCTCTTACATCAGGACGGACCACTGCACCTCATCCCCAGTCCTCGTCGCACCTCGCCCTTTTGTGTACTTCCCCTCAGCAATCCGTAGCAGGCTGTGCCTCTCATCCCCAGACTGTCCCTCCTCCCCATGACCTCACAGGGGCACTAAATGTGAACCTGTGGAATGATATTCTTGCAGCGGCAGTTGCTTTGTGCACTCCCACCACACAACCAGCTGTCCAACCAGCTCACGTGGAGAGTCAAACAACACATCCACAGCTTCCTGCAGAGATAAGGCAGACAACCACTGGAGCTGGTTCAGCTGCACCATCAAGACAGACCAATGCTGCCAGTTTGACATCCACCAATGCTAACAGTTCAAGGCTCACCACTTTAACTGGCTTGGCACAATCAAGACAGGCCAGCACAACCAGTCTGGCTCCAACAAAACCAACCAGTCTGGCTCCAACAAAACCAACCAGTCTGGCTCCAACAAAACCAACCAGTCTGGCTCCAACAAAACCAACCAGTCTGGCTCCAACAAAACCAACCAGTCTGGCTCCAACAAAACCAACCAGTCTGGCTCCAACAAAACCAACCAGTTTGGGCATCTCAGGCACTGTTGCTTCATCAACTAGACATTCTAGTCTATTGGTACGTGAACCAGGTAGTGAACGAGTAACTCTGAAGTCTCCCAGCTGTCCCACATCAGGTAAAAGTCCAAATCCCTCTGTTCCCTCCCCCCTCCATGACTGCCCAAGGGAACAGCAAAGCAATACCACTGCTTTGAGGCAACATGGCACCCCTGTGTCTTCGTCTGCCCCCTGTACCCCCATCGCACCCACCCCTGAAGGCGATGACATCACTCCTCCTGCCAGGAGTGCACCTGCAGTTGGAGGCATATCTCTCAGCTTCCCAGTAGTTGATTGGACATCCCGAACGGTGCAGGAGAGAGTGTTTTCCATGTCAGCCACTCCCATCAAGCTGATGTCTTCTGAATCTCCGACACTGGAAGGAGATACAGCATCGGCTATGAAGGTGTGTGCATCTGACGGATGAATCGTTGGTCGTGATGTGGTACCGCATCAAGACAAGCTTTATCCATTTTTTCCCTTCAAATGTCTCAGTCAAAACGTAGGCACTCTGGAGGCTGGCGGAAGGGAAAGAAGAGAAAAATCATGAGTATTTTACCTCCCAAGCCTCCGGTTACTGCGTAGGTTGACGCATCACTTGATCACCAACAGCTCACTGCATTCCCCCCCCCCACACACACACACACACCCATAACTCAACACACCACAATATTTTGCACACACACTCCCAAACAAAGCTATGGCATTTTCCTGTCAGAGCACAGGGCCAACCTTACTAAGGAACTGGGAACTCTTTCAATGTCAAGCCTTTCCAAACAGCTTGGTGTTATGTGGTCTGCCCTTGATGATAAAAGTAGATTGGTGAGTTGATGTTGCTATGGATGCACAAGGTATTTACTCCTGTTTTGTGGGCACAAACAGGAGTATCAGAAGAAAGCTGATGGTGATAGGCAACGCTACCTCCATGAGCTGAAGACCTACCTCCGTGAAGTCCATCAAGGTAAATATCTTTTCATGATGGGGTGTCTTTTTATACTTACAATATCCAAATATACCTGGAGGCTTGTAGTTTTGATATGGATCCATTTATTAAATGCACACTACCAAAGCTGCAACACACACAGTTATGGAGGGGGCCAGAATGGCTCCGGTAATAACCTCATTATATTAGAGCCTGCCTGTCATAGATGGCTGTTAAAACAGATGCTTTTGGTAGGGACTGGCTGATGCCTGGGCATCCTTTCCCCAGCTGCCATACATTTTCACAGCTAGAGACTTCAATGCTAGACATTTAAACCCATTAAATGGGTGTTTGTGGGCTTCAGTTGCAAGGATAGAATAAAGAAAATACAACACGTCCCTAAGGAGATATTTCCCAGCGGGTATTAGTTTAACTTGTTGTGCCCTTCTAATTGCAGCCACTGCAGAGGACCACATCGGAACTTTGGAGCTGTATGTGTCTGAAAATGTTTCTCAAGAGGAAGACGATGACCTCCTCTTCTGCCAGATATGCAAGCTGACCTTTGCCTCCCTCCACAACAAGAGGACGCACTACTCTGGCAAGCTGCACATGGATGCCCTCCTGCAGTGCATCAAGGAGGCCATGACCAACAGGGCAGAAAGCCAAACCGCAAAGCCTGAGACTCACCAGTCCACCGTGCCAGACAGCCAGCAGGGTGAAGGCAGCAACCAGAATGGAAGTAAGTCAAACGAACTTCAGAGTGATAAATTTAGCGACCAGTTAAAGGGAAGTGGCACTCAGATAGACTGTTCTGACAGTCAATTTAGCACAAAGGACTGCCAGCTTGAGGCAGGGAATAGCCAGACTGCAACACCTAACAGCCAAGCGAGTTGTACTAATAAGTTAGATAGCAATCCAGGGGCCAGTCACTCAGATACTCAACTGGGTGGTGTGGACTGTGGACAACCTATGGTTGTAGGCAAAGGCAAAGCAATAATGGGTGACTGCGAAAAGCGCCAGGGACAGTGTGATAGCAATGATCCTTGCAGGCAACAATCCAATGCAGCAGACAGTCAGAGCATTCAAACGGGTGTGCATAGATCTTTGGGTCGTCGCCGCCAATCACAGAAAAAAGTTTCCTTAGTTCCCGTTTCAGAACCAAGTATGGTGTGTTCAAACAACCAACATTCAATGTCAGATCAAGGGATGCAGTGCCTAACGTCACACTCTGTAAGAGGGGAGGTGCCTTGTGCAGATGTGAGGCAGGCACCGGAGTGTGCTCCACAGAGGGGTGTGGCACCCGAACATCTTCTACAGCAGGGAGCAGGGTGTGTGGAGTTGTATTCTACCATCAGCAAACAGATGGCTGACTTTGCTATCACCTATTCTTGTAAGTTATTTGCAGTTATTATTTATGTGCAGATCATGACTTTGGCACATGGTACTGCCATCCCAGGTTGTGTCAACACAAAGGGTGATATGAATGCCTCACCAGGATACATGGTAGATAACTATTAAGTCAAAACAGGAGGAGGATTTGGTGTTAACTGCTGATCTCCCCCTCACAGCTTCCAAATGATCACCATGGTAACAACCTTGCAGCACTAAGGGAGCGGGCAGCACGTCTGAAGGATTCTATCACACACCTGCTGAAATCACTGGACAATGTGCAGTGAAAAGAGTCATGATGCATTGTAATCCACATCAGACAGACCTATGCTGGTACAAAATTTTAATAAAATCCGATCAGAAGCCTATATAAAGGAAGTTGATCTAAACAGTTTTAACATGATCAAAAAAGGTTGTCAACAAGGAGATGACACAGAACACAAAGGTGTAGAGAAGTTTATTGTTTGTCCGCAGCGTTGCCACTGCCACCGGCCTGCATGATTAATGTGATGTTATCCCCTCTTAGAAGAATACGTCCTGATTTTGTGTGTTAACAAAAAATGCATAGGATACGGGTTATTACTATGCATCAACGTTGGAAAAATAAACGCACCTATTTGTTTCCTCGCATCTGTTTTGACGAAAACCTCTTCAGCATCATCCATGACGATGTTCATAAACTCGTCAAAGCCCTGTGGACAGAGGGCGGCGAAGTGACACCGAGCATTTGGAATGTGAAAGGGGAACCACTCACAATGACGACTCCCTCCAGTCTCATGTTCGTTCGACCGTAGAGCCACACTTGAACTCTAGATTTCTGAAATAAAGCAGCAGCAATATGTGAGTAACAAAGATTATTTGCATCCGTTACTTTGATGACGCAAAAGTTTTGTGACTTACACTTTGTAGGTAGCGAAATATAAGGTTCTGCATAATGTCAAGGATATATACAACACATGCGCACAGCTTATTTATGCACCCTAATACAAACGTGCAATGTCTGAGGATACTATGGGTTGGACCATAACCTTCTGGACTTTTTGAGCACGGTAGGCCATTCTACAACAGTCTACCAAAAACTACAGCGAAATCAGGGTATTCTAATTAGTCAGCACCCCAACGCGCGCGCGTTTGATACTAAATTACTCGTTATACGCGCTGTTACGCACGTCGTATACTTGTAAAAATAGTTTTTAATATTCGTATGTTTTTGCAGTACTTGATCAGAGGAGGCAATGGAAAAGCCTGCTCTTGAGCTTGTGCTGCAGGTATTAGACGCCCTATACAGAAACGAAGATGTTAGCGAAAAAGAGAAAGCGTCGGCGTGGTTAATGAAATTGCAGGCATCGGTAAGTCGTCTAATTAATGCACACTCCCTTTGGGATACACTTACCGCTTACATGTTGCGGTAAGACTAAAGTTCGCGTGAACACACTATTTTTTGCCAGGTGCATGCTTGGGAAGTAGCCGATCAACTGCTGCTCCTTAAGCGCGACACGGAGACCAGTTACTTTGCCGCGCAGACCATGCAAACAAAGATAAGGCTATCGTTCGAAGAGCTCCCTGCAGAGACGCACCTTGTAGGTCTTCCTTCATTGCCCTTTTCTGCATGTCTCTGTTGACCCCGACGAACTCGTGCAGGCGCTACGAGATTCCATACTGCACCACTTAAAGGAACTCTGCGGTGCATCGGCTCCCATCGTCAGACAGGTACGAGGCGGGAGGAGAGGAGAAGTGTGTGCCTTCCAATAGTAGGTTCCCTTGTTGATAGTTGGCCATGGCACTAGCGGACTTGAGTCTTCAGATGACGGGTTGGAATGATGTCGTGATGGATGTGATAAACAGGTGGGGGAGAGAGGTGGAGGAAGTAAGAGAGAGGGAGGTGGGAGAAGGGGATGGAGGGAAAGAGATGGAGAGAGAGAGGTGGAGGAAGTAAGGGAGAAGGGGATGGAGGGAAAGAGATGTAGAGAGAGAGGTGGAGGAAGTAAGGGAGAAGGGGATGGAGGGAAAGAGATGTAGAGAGAGATGGAGAGAAAGAGATGGAGGGAGAGAGGGAGTTGGGGATGGGATGGAGGGAGATCTCAGAGAGGGATGGAGGGAGAAGGAGTTGGGGGAGGGAGAGGGGCTAGCTTGTGTGATATGTCTACCACGAAGGGATGCATTAGAGTAGCTATTGTGACCTTTATGCCAATTATCATACAGATTCGGGCATGACATAGCAACAATATCAGTTCTCTTGGACATCCTGATAATCCTTCCAGAGGAGGTTTGTCTGGTGATCTGCACCTGTACCATGTTCCACCTTTCCCCTTCCCCCCCCCCCCCCCCCCCCCCCCCCCCCCCAAACCAGATTGGAAATCGTACCTTGCGGCTGGGTAGCAATAGGAGGGAGGAATGGAAGGTGATACTGGGGCAGTACTGTGGTCTGGTGCTGGACATGCTGGCCAACTGCCTCAGTACCCTGCCAGATTCCCAAACCCATGCGGACATCCATGTCAGAGTAAGTTGAGTGTGTGTGTGTGGGTGTTTGTGTGTATGTGGGTGTTTGATTTGTCTCTCTCCTTTCTTCCCTCCTCTCCTCTCTCCCTTCTGTTTCTCCCCACTTTCTTCCTTTCCTTTCCCTTCTTTTCCTCTCCTTTGCCATTTCAAGGTATTTGCCTGTCTTGGCAGCTGGGTGCAGCTTGGAAACTTTCCTGCGGATAAGCTGGCACAAAGTGACCTGCTGAAGGCACCATTTCAGACATTAGTGAGCACATTGCACCTAAATGATGTCATAGGTATTGGATTTGGGCAGCTAAGACACTAAGAAGGAAAGTTTGGGTGTTGAAGGGTAATGAACAATGGATGAGGGAAGTGAGGGTGGGTGGGATAGTTGATGGGGTGGAGTGGGGATGAGGGAAGTGAGGGTGGGTGGGATAGTTGATGAGGTGGAGTGGGTGGATGAGGTGGTGGAGGGAGGTTGGGTGGGGGAGGAAGGTGTGGGTGCTACTGATCCATTTGTCCTTACTGCTTTGTTAGCACATGTTGGCCACCAGCAAGCTGCATGAAGCAGCCACTGACTGCATCTGTTCCCTATTGTACGTCTGTGAGGACGCCACTAAGTATGGATCCTTGCCCGTGACTATGAAGACTTACGTGGACCAGCTCAAACCTGTTTTTCATGCTGCTGTGGAAGCAGAAGACAGTGACATGTGTGTGTGTGGGTGCTGGGGGCGTGTGCTGGTGTGTGTGTGTGCTGGGGGTGTGTGCTGGGGTGTGGGTGCTGGGGGTGTGGGTGCTATTGGCTGGGGTGTGTGTTTGTGTGCTGGGGTGTGGGTGCTATGTGCTGGGGTGTGGGTGCTATGTGCTGGGGGTGTGGGTGCTATGTGCTGGGGGTGTGGGTGCTATGTGCTGGGGTGTGGGTGCTATGTGCTGGGGGTGTGGGTGCTATGTGCTGGGATGTGGGTGCTATGTGCTGGGGGTGTGGGTGCTATGTGATGGGGTGTGGGTGCTATGTGCTGGGTGTGTGTGTTGTAACTTGTACTGTATATGGACTATGTGGTGGTTGGTGGCAGTATTTACTGAGCACATGAGGCCACTGAGCTGAGCACATAACACAATTCAGTGAATTTCAGTAACAAATTGCTGTGGTTGCGTGTTGCACTTTTAAAAAAAGTTGCTCTCTTGTAATTGTTGTGCAGGTGTGTATTGTTGTTTATTAGTCCTTGTTGGTATTCACGGATCTTTGTAGGGCTTACTGCTTGTGTAGGATCTTCACTGAAACGGCGGAGTCCTTTCTCTATTATACGATCCACCAGCCTAACACAGATCTCGGGGATCTTCAGATCTATTGCACCTTGCTGATGTGTGTAGGCCATGCTGACTATGAGGTGGGTAATGCTGTTACTTCCACATGCACATACACATCCCATGCACCTGTGGTCACAATCACATCCAAGCCTGTGTGGTCACATGCATGTACACATCCCAAGCATGTGTGATCACATGCACATACACATGCCCATGCACGTGTGATCACATGCCCATGCCGTGTGATCACACATGCCCATGCACGTGTGATCACATGCCCATGCCGTGTGATCACACATGCCCATGCATGTGCGATCACATGCCCATGCATGTGCGATCACATGCCCATGCATGTGCGATCACATGCCCATGCATGTGTGATCACATGCAACCTCAAACTCATCAGTTCAGTTAATCAGATGCTTTGTGGGCACTTTCTTCTGTACTTGACCTTTTCTGTTTATGTGTCCTGTTTATTCGCCAGATTGCCGATATCACTTTTAATGTCTGGTATCGTTTGTCAGAAGAACTCTTCAAACTAAATGACGAGTCTGTAGTGGCTCTATTTTCCCCCTACATTCATCAGCTGATCCTGGGTCTGTGTAAGCACTGCCAACTGGATGAAGATACTTCCCCAGTAAGCAGTCCCACTTTTGGTTTTGTGCCGTGGAACCATTCTCGTTGCTTACAGACAACCGTGCCTGAAAAAGATGACTTCTCTGAGTTCAGGAATAATGTGGTTGAGCTTCTTAGAGATGTAGTCTACTTGGTGGGGTCTTTAAGCATCTTCTCTGAGGTAAGTTGGCCCCCCCACCCGCCCACCCACCCACCCACCCACCCACCACCCCTTAATGGTCCACTCTACAACAGCTGTATGCGACCATTGTGAAACCTGGTACGTCGTGGAGCATGAAGGAAGCCTGCCTCTTTGTGATGCATGCTGTGGCACCATCCATCAGATCGTAAGTCGCATTGTGGTTTGTAGGTGTGCGTGCATGTGATTGTGTGCGTTTTGTAAATTATGGGGTTTTGTTTTTTTTTGCATGCATCTATTGTACATGGTACAGTTATAATGGAAAGAACTCGCTAATGAAACTATCTCACTCGCGTGGGTACATACCCGTGTGTGGAATGCATTGCACAGATTGTGGACAATTTAGATGCTATTTTTGGCAGCCAAGGCTTAATTATCCCAAAAAGTGGGACAAACCTTTTTATTGGCAGGGATTTTTACCCATAGGTGCTAAAGAGTCTTAAGTTTGTCCTTCTGTAGATTGATGAATAAACACATATGGACTTTTGATTTGCACCAATTCTCGCTACCTCCTATTGTTCCAAAGTAATGTAATAGGAGGTAGCAAGAATTCATGCAATTGAAAAGTCAATATGTGTTAAAATCCCAGCCATAAACATAAATAAGATTTCAAAAACTTTGTCCCACTTTTTTGTCCCAAAGTTGTTAATCTGGACATCACAAAGTTTCACTTCACTTGGGAGGTACTGATATCCAGTTAAGCAATGGTAGTAGCGCTCATGGTAGGCAAAAGAGGAGGGTGGAGGTACCAGTGTGGTAGTTTGTATGGTGGGAAGAATATTCATTGAGTCACATTTGTGTGTAAAGTCATGTATGTACTGTTTCGCTCTCCAACCATCTCAGAGATGAATCTCAGGTGCTACCCATCGCTGTCCCTGTGCTCCTCTCCATCCCACCAGATGAGCATTATGCGATACGGGCAACCACGCTGCGACTAATGGCTGAACTGGTTGACTGGATCGACCTTCATCCTGACCTTTTAGGTACTCTATTTTATTGTAGGGGGGTGGGGGGGGTGTTTACCACCAGCGGGAAATTGTGCCATATTGCTCCCCTCCTCTTCCTCAGACCAAGTGCTGGTGTTCCTGCTGCTGGGGCTAAAGATTCCAGCGGTGGCCACTTACGCTGCAAGGGCTGTTCAAAGTGTGTGCCAGAAGTGTCGGAACAGAATGGCCTCACACTTCCACCTGCTGCTTCAGGTATGCTACACCATTGCCATAATTTAACCCCTTCTTTCCTGGTTGAGCATTGCACAATCATTGCCAAACCGCATCTCGTAGTGTGTTGTTGTAGATGTGATTGAACTTTAGAGCCTAGTGTTAATGCATACATTTTGACTCTAATGCATATGTTTTGAGCCTAATGCATGCTTTTTGAGCCTAATGCATATCTTGTGGGACTAATGCATACTTTTGTTCACTGCCCACTATAAGATCATACAAGCAGCCGACAACCTGCGCCTTTCAAATGATGCTATCGTGGGGCTGCTGAAAGGTATGGGTTTGCCACCTGTCGCATGACAAGGAATAACAGTTGGGTTGTTTCAAAGGAGCTGCTGAGGTGGTATCCAGCATGTCTGCAGAGGAAATCACTCCTGGAATTCGTAGCCTGTGTCAGCTCCAAGCAGTCCCCCTCCACGAGGTATGGTTGTGTGTGTGTTTGCGGAGGGGTGTGTGTGTGTATTTCATGAGATATAGGTGTGTGTGTGTGTGTGTGTGTGTGTGTGTGTGTGTATTTCATGAGATATAGGTGTGTGTGTGTATTTCATGAAATATAGGTGTGTGTGTGAGTATTTCATGAGATATAGGTGTGTGTGTGTATTTCATGAGATATAGGTGTGCGTATTTCATGAGATATAAGTGTGTGTGTATTCATGAGATATAGGTGTGTGTGTATTTCATGAGATATAGGTGTGTGTGTATTCATGAGATATAGGTGTGTGTGTGTGTGCTTGTATTATGTACCTTTTTGTGAGGTTGAGGTTATGTGTACTTGTGTACTGCTCCGAGATGTGTATGCAGCCCTACATGAGGTGTGTACTCTGCCTTGGTGTGTGTATGTGTGTACTTGCCTTCGTGGTGTGTGGCTGTGTGCATGTGTGTACATTGGACTTGGGGGTGTTGGTCCAGCTATTTATATTGGTAAAGTAGTTAATATGAACTACTGCTGCAGCATTCTTTTTGACCCTTCAGATAGCCCATCAAACGCAAGGGTACCAGTCTGGCAGCCCTTCGGACCCAACGCTGTGGTTGGACAGGCTTACTGCTGTGTTCAGGAGCTGTGTCCTGGAGGTCAAGGATGGTTCGGTACATCCTTGTGAGCTAATTATCCAAGAGGTTGGTTGGTGTGGCATTGTGGGTGTGGTAGCCATCCTTTCTTGCTCGTTATGATTTTTGGTAGTTGTATGTGTGTGTGTGTGTGTGTGTGGTGTGTGTGTGCATGTGTGGGTGTGCATGTGTGTGTGCAAATCCTCAGCTACTTCTTAGCCTGGGCAAGGTTTTTTTTGTGAAGGTGAAGTAGTTGCTTGGAAGCAGAGCAATTTCAACTCCAAGCGACTTATCACCTCATGGTTGCCCAGCCTTACATGAGATGCCTTGTGCCCAGCCTTACATGAGATGCCTTGTGCCCAGCCTTACATGAGATGCCTTGTGCCCAGCCTTACATGAGATGCCTTGTGCCCAGCCTTACATGAGATGCCTTGTGTCATCTTAGTCGGTAGTAGTCACAAGATAAGATAGATGCTTGTGTACATTTCACCACTTGTCAGGAAAGGTTATTAAAAATATACAGCTTTTATGGTCTGTTTTTTAACCTTGATACTAAATGGTTAATGGTGATGAGTGGTGCCTCGTACCAGAGCCAGGTATAGCCACCACACCTTAGTTGTTACGTGTCTTGGTATGCAGTTGTTTAAACATATTGCCATCGGCAAGTGAACATATTGTGTGTGGGAGTAGTGTTCTCAACTTTGAAGCAGGAACTGTTTTCTGTCCCTTAGTGTTGAACAGGCACGTTATGTGTATGAAAGATTGTGTGTTTGCATGTTGTTAACTTGTTTATGCCAGTTTGGTTGCATCGGACTAGTATCTACCCATTGAAGGCACCCTTACTCCCTGGTACAGCATTGTTGCCATAGTAACACCTCCCTTGAGACCATGTGGCAATGTTGTGTATCTGTAAAAGGTGTTCTTGGCCTTTGTGTAATGTGCTAACCTGGCGACGCATACAACTACACTTGGGAGTTATGGCATATATTGTATTTAAGTACGCCCGGTGTGTCAACAGTGTACCTAACTTATTTACTGACACTGTGCTTTAAAATTCAGTTCTTGCAGTTTCCTGTTACGCGGTTACAGCAGCCTGCATGTATCATTCGCACTACATCAATGATTTATTCCTTCTATTCATTACACTGCAGCTGTGGCCTGTCATTTCTGACATCTGCATACGCTATAAGCATGATCAGAAGGTCATAGAGCGGGCGTGCAGGTGAGCTTTCCTCTACACATACACACACACACACATACATTGTATCATAGAGCTATGCCCTATTTTCCTATTTGATACAGATGCTTAAGATTCATGATCAGGTGTGTGAAGAAGTCAGCTTTTGTTCTACTGGAACCTATGATAACACTGGTAAAAGACAACTTCGTCTCGGAAATTGTGTCTCCATTTTTAGCTCACTTTTGTTTTTCCCCTTCTCTGACTTAACCAGGCTGTGTCTATCTATCGAGACCATCACCATTCCTGTTTTCTCTACTTGGGTTCTATCATCGTGGATGAGTTTGGCTCTGAACCATCTTGCCTCCAGGGCTTGCTGCAGATGCTTCATATGTTTACAGAACTGACACTGCCCATCCTCAGTGGTGAAGGGGGGCTTATTAACCATCCAGACACTGTGGATGACCTGTTCAGGCTGTGCTACAGGTGTGTGTATTTTAGTTAGGTTTTTTCTTTATTGCAGTGTATATCACACCTTGTTATATGTTGTCAAGTAGCTCTTTTAAAGGGTTTCATGATTGTTACCACTGTTTCATGTGCTTTGAAGGTTTCTTCAGAAGAACCCTTTGGCGTTTATCTCCAGCCCTGTGGCAAACATGGTGATCCAGTGTGCCTTGGTTGCTTGCACTCTTCACCACAGAGATGCCTTTGCTTCTGTTATGAAGTTTATCAAGGACCTTGTGCACTGTCCTTCGGAGGCTGAGCAGGTACATTGTGCCTCTGAAGCCCTCCATGTTTGATTTGTTCCTTCTCCTAGGGAACTGAAGAGCAGCAGTTAAGACTGCATGCTGTGCAGTCCATTTTAGCTCAGAATGGACAGCTGCTGATGAATGGTGTGTTTGTTGTGTATGTGTGTATTTGTGGTTGTCATGGTGACTATAAAATCTCTATTCTCTGGTAGGATTGGTTACTGGTTTCGTCCACCTGCCATCCTACATGCAGGCTGAATCAACAGAGGTGCTTTGGGAACTGTTAGAGTT
Source organism: Spongilla lacustris (assembly GCA_949361645.1). Classification (NCBI taxonomy): domain Eukaryota; kingdom Metazoa; phylum Porifera; class Demospongiae; order Spongillida; family Spongillidae; genus Spongilla; species Spongilla lacustris. The sequence goes on along the minus strand of OX442434.1, from coordinate 1,060,616 downwards.
TGGGAGAGAGGTGCGTGTTGTTCTAGTGATTCTGAAAACTATGTGATTGTTCATTGCTATGCCATGTCATCCTTTTTAGCCTATGTGCCAGATGCTCAAGGCCTCTGTCGATGTCATACCTTCTTCAAGCACTATTAATGTCTCACCAGACCAGAAGGCAAAATTTGTTCATGATGTCAAAGAGTAAGTGCACTGTTAATAGAGGATGAATATCGAATTTTCTTCACATTGATATAGATGTGCGGATCAACAATCTCTTCCTCCTATCGTCAAGAGCTTCTCAAAACTCTATAGATAGTTTCAATTCTACCATTATGTCTCAAAATAATATTTTTAGGTCTCGCCGTGTACTGTAATAATTGCGCATGCGCGTTATGATTGCTATGGTTACGAACAGAGTGAAATGGCTTTTTAAAAAAATGTGGCGGTAAACGTTGCGCCCGCTTGTCCGCAATTGAGGCGTACTACTATGGCTGTTGCTCTTTACAACAAAAGTTCCATGCCTGGAAAGTCTCGTGAGAGCTCGCAATTGAGCTCGAGCAGCACGCCACATGCCCCGAGAAGAAAGCCTTATTCTTCCGACTTTCTGGCACAGCCGTCTATGCGCACCGTTGTCAAGAAACACAGCTACCTTGATCAAGCTCAAATGAGGTTAACAACGAATAATAAAGTGTACGCTTCTACTAAACCTGTGGAAAAAGTGCAAGCTTGGGTGGAAAAGCAGGTGACCACTCCCCCTTCTACTAGTAGCGGGGTTATGCCGGTATGTACCGCAATAACACAATGCACTCTCTCTGCGTTTTACACGCATGTGCCTTACCCGTTACACACAAACCGTAGGCAATGACTGTGAAGCCGTTTAGAAGAACTGTGGGCCCTAAAGCTCCGGAGGGGTGAGTTATGGCTACTGCCAGCCTACTTATGACTAAATATGCTGCATTGTAGTGTCTCACCACTGGATTTGAGCCATCTTAATGAGCCTGATGACACCATGCAGCCTATTGTGAGCTCCTTCTTTGTCAATATTATGATTGCATGTTATTTGTACCACCCTGTACTCTCATTTTAGCAACTATTGCCTCCACCATTGGCCACCGATGACACTCAGAGATCCAACATCAGGTCCATATGGCTCTGCATTGCTTTATTATATTTTTGAGACCTGGTGTGATGTTCATGCAGCTGGGGGATGGCTGCCCCCTTACGTGGCTGCCTTGGAAACTCAGTGATGGATACGGAAAACAGAACCCCCTCAATTCACCAGGATTGTGAGACTATTGAGGACTTGGAGTGTCCCATCAAACCTGAGGTTAGCTGCATTTACACACTGTACATGAGGTCTTGGCTTCCATCATTGTTATTGTTCCTCTCCTAGAGCCATGCAAGTTTTGTAGAAGAAAGGATGCTATCTCACGAACGTTGCAAAGTGGTTGAGACATCACCAGCCCCTCCCCTACCCATGCAGGAGAGAGGTGTTGGTAACCTGGTGCTAGGTCAGGGAGCTGTTGAGGCAGCCCTGGCCAAGAGGATTTCATTCGGTGCAAGGATACTCACCCAGTGAGAGCCTGCATGTAATACTATAACTGTGCTGTTAGCTTCAATTACTTTAAAAGGAATGGTCGTAATGCTCATAGAAAGTTGTGTGGATATTTCTTTCTCACTGACAACTCCATGGCCATATATGAGTTTAGACAGCTGGGTCCAAGGTGTGTCAGTCCATGTTGTATGCAGTGTGTGTGTCATTGTGTTATTACTAACCAGGTCGTCAGCATTGCCTGTAATTCAGAGAGGTATATACTGTCATCTGCTTGGACGCAAGAAGGGACAACCTTACCAAATCAATTCAATCAAAAAGGTGCACCATAGTCTATGAGTACTATTTATCTTACATCCTGTATTTTGAAGGGTGTCACCTTACATTTCAATGCTAAGGACCACCCATCCTTATCTAATAAGGATGGCAACAGTCTATTAGGGATTAGAATAACATTCATAGATGAGGACATCAAGAGGCAAACACTGTAAGTTGTAGTAGTAACCGGCTGAGTTGTGTGTGAAATGCATTTGCTCTTGGGCATGCAGTTTTGCAGAGAAAAGTTTGGCAGAGCAGCGAGCTTTGGCAGAATACATTAACGAGCCCGCCTCTGATTTGGATGAGAAGGAGGAAGGCTTGCTACGCACACTACAAGGTGGGTGATAGGGGAGGTGTGGCTTTGATGTAGGCAGAATTTCTAGGTATGAAGATATGACTGGATACATTGTGCTCCCTGTTAATTAGGCATGTTAAGGAGCCGGCTCCAAGGACGTGCTAGTAAGACTCTGGTCGGATTAGGAAGGCACCTTGAAAAGATTGCTGACTCGAAAGGTTTTGTGGGAAAAACTGTGCTCCATCAGGCGTTAAGGACGTTTCACATTGGCTTGACACATGAAGTAAGGTGTTGTGTTGGTGGTAGGGATTGACTACTCCCCCATCAGGACTTTGAGCATATGTGGGCTATACTTAAGAATGCTGGTATTTGCAGTGGTGAAGGTCTGTACTTTGATGGCAGTGTGCAGGCACTGGTAGGAGAGATGAGTGAAGAAAGGAAAGCTCTTATCCTCAAGGTAATGTGTAAACAATGCTAATTAGTTTTACCTGCTTCCAATATAAACTTATAGGTGTTTCAGAAGTTGGATTCACGCAGAACTGGTGTAGTTTCCTCAGATGAAATGCATAAATTCTTTAATCCACATTCTCATCCGGATGTAATTGAGGGTAAAAAGTCACCTGAAGAGGCATGGTTTGCCTTGTTTAACTGCCTGTGTCCCTCAACTAATGACACCACCGTCAGCTACAGAGTAAGTTTATATATTTATTCCCACCCAATACTTCACTTGCCTTCTATATTTATTTTCTCAGGACTTCGAACATTATTACGAAGGGGTCAGCATTGAAACAAAATCGGACACATCATTTATGTCCTCAATCAAAAATTATTGGAGTTTGCGTTGATAAATCTATATAATGCGCATGCGCTGAGACGACGTTTCTAAATTTAGCGCTGGTTTATTGCTTGTATAAATAGTCCTTAGTTGGCTGACGGTAGGGAAGTACTATCGAATTTGTGTTTAAGGAGTAGCGATTGGCCATAAAACTGGTAAGCCTTGTCAAAGTTTGGTGGGGGTTTGAAGCGTAGTGGGGTTAACACTCAATGAGAGGCAGCACGACTAATAAACGTATGCGTACAGCCCGGGCAAAGCGTAGGTGCATGCACAACATAAGAGTCTGGGAGACATTTGCTTGCTTTACTCAAGAACGCATAGCGGGGTGTCGTTGGAAAGCCTTATTTACCACCGTCTATCATCATTCGATGTAAATATGTGTTCAATGAATACAGATGGCGGCCAACAAAGACCTAACCGAGTATAAGTTGGTTGTGGTCGGTGGAGGTGGAGTTGGCAAATCGGCGCTTACTATTCAGTTCATTCAGGCAAGTATGGGAAGGTGTATACATGTATCGGAAATTTAATGCACTCTGCATCCTCCCTGTAGAGTCATTTCGTTGAGGAGTATGACCCCACGATAGAAGACTCGTATCGGAAGCAGTGTGTGATTGATGACGAAGTGGCGGTCTTGGACAGTAAGGGTCATTTATCTGTAGAGAAGAGTGGTTGTGACCACTCGTCTTATTTTAGTCCTGGACACTGCTGGACAGGAGGAGTTCAGTGCGATGAGGGAACAATACATGCACACGGGAGAGGGATTTCTCCTGGTGTATTCAATTATTGACAGGAATAGCTTTGATGAAATCCACAAGTTCTACAGACAAATTTTAAGGGTGAAGGACAGGTCAGTTAAGTGGCTATGAACGTGTGCTGTACTGTAGACCTTGACTAAACAACAGGTCTGAGTTCCCAATGATCTTGGTTGCCAACAAGGCAGATTTGGAAAGCGAAAGAGTGGTACGTTATCATAGTTTGCATCTGTGACCAGTAACCACACACACACACACACACACACACACACATACACACACAATAAGTAAATAGACTTGGTATGTATACATTGCAAGTGATTGCCACATGATGTTGTTTAGGTGAACTACCCCGAGGGTGAAGAGCTTGCTGCACAATTAAAGGTGCTTTGTAATGGGATTGCAACGTATTGTGATTCGACCTTCTTGAACCCTACCAACAGATTAAGTACATTGAGACAAGCGCTAAACACAAGGTGCATGTCGACAAGGCATTTCATGATCTGGTGCGGGTCATAAGGAAGTACCAGAAACCTGGCCCAGACAAGGAGAAGAAGAAGAAGAAGAAGTGTGTTATTCTGTGAACTCCCTCTCCTATCTTCATGGGACCACTGTGTGTGTTATTTTTGTGTGCACAATTTTCGTTGCTGTTGTGTCTTAACAGTCCTTAGCATGGCTGTTACTGATGCAATCAGTTAACTGCCCCCCCCCCCCCCCCCCCTTCATCAACCCACCTCCTATCCACCCTTAGTACCACCAGAATGGAACACTCATACATATCACCCATTTTAACAACTGAAGTGCCTTCCCAAATCATTCTGCTGTCTATATGATGGTTTGAAATAAATGTGTAAACAAAACATGTGTAATGTGCCGTTTGAGCCAGCGCACATTGTGCTCTCACTAGTGAAAGGAATGTAGCTATATGTTCTTCCAACACGTGCTGGTTATGATACGATTTCTCCATAAGTGCGCCTAACTTTCTCCTTCAAGTCTTGCTCAGAAGCTGGCTTACGAGGGTCACCACCTCGCTCTAAATACAGATTGTCAAAGGGAAATTGCCTGGGAACCTACAGGAAGACAACAAACCACGCTACCCTTAAATAAACAGACCTCATCAGAGTATGTGGCAACACGTGTGTGCAAGACAAGTTTAGCTTACAGCTGGATTTCTTGACGGAGCATCATACAACACAGAGAGCCAGTAAACACCTCCAAGGAATCCGAACATCAAAAGTAGCTGTCCAAGTGCTTGCCACCTGTTTGTTTAACCAAACAAGTTACTGATGGCCACCACCAGTACAGAAGTGGTAGAAGCCTAACCGCGTATATATGCCATTGTTTTCAACCGCATCATACATCCACACGCTGAGAGCATCCTCCTCTTCATGTATCTACAAACACGCACGTATTATGGTCACCTGCTAATTTACTCACTTACCGGATCCTCCTTGTTCCTGCGGTCCTGGTTATCCCACCATCCTCGGGGGGCATTCAGCTGTGCCGACCTCCATGGCAACACGGGGTAGTCACCTAACTTTAGCCCTTCGTCAATTTCGCCTTTACCTCTAGAGCTTCCACCTACGTCGGCTATTGCACCACGAAATTAAAAAGGTACTGGATTGTTAATTTTGAATGTATGCAGTGCAATAGATTACACCCACTCACATTACTGTACTGGCACTCCACTAATACCATCCATCCTACCTCTTGACGCAACAAAGCTGCTTGATATTGATCTACATTCGCGCCACAATACAAAACTTCTGGATGTTAATAGCCTTCTACACAAAAAAGCCATTCGTAAGCCGGGTCACGTGATTTAACTTATTAGCGGTGTGACCCACATGCTATTAAGTGGCGGGGTGCATTGTTTTGAGATTGAGAAAAGGCGAAGCGGGTCCACAGATGTCCTCTGAGCTGCCGTGTTACACTATTATTAACAATTCTTCCGAGTCAGAACCTCCAAATGAACAGCAGTTGAAACACGACATAGGTGCGTAAGCCTTGTGACTTGGTGAGTTCTTTTTTTTAAAAGTTCACCGCAGAACATGGAGATATCAAAGTGAAGATCAGTACACTTAAGAAAATCATACAACTGGTCTTAAATGGGGAACGTCTTCCCGGCCTGCTTATGCCCATCATTCGGTTCATTCTGCTTTCAAATGACCACCAGATAAAGAAACTTTTACTCATCTTCTGGGAGGTGTGGCCCAAGTCATCTCCCGATGGGAAATTGTTGCCCGAAATGATCCTGGTTTGCGATGCTTATCGAAAAGTGAGCATAATAGTAACACGTTTGGAGTCTTTTATTTACAGTCCACTTGTTATCTAGGATCTCCAACACCCCAATGAGTTCATTCGAGGATCAACACTTAGGTTTTTATGCAAGCTTAAGGTGGGGAGAGGGAGGGAGGGAGGGAAAGATGGGAGGGAGGAGGGAAAGATGGGAGGGAGGAGGGAAAGATGGGAGGGAGGAGGGAAAGATGGGAGGGAGGGAGGAGGGAAAGATGGGAGGGAAAGATAGGAGGGAAGATGGGAGGGAGGGAAAGATGGGAGGGAGGAGGAGGGAAAGATGGGAGGGAAAGATGGGAGGGAAAGATAGGAGGGAAGATGGGAGGGAGGGAAAGATGGGAGGGAGGAGGAGGGAAAATGGGAGGGAGGAGGGAAAGATGGGAGGGAGGGAAAGATGGGAGGGAGGGAGAGATGGGAGGGAGGGAGGGAGGAGGGAAAGATGGGAGGGAGGAGGGAAAGATGGGAGGGAGGAGGAGGGGAAAATGGGAGGGAGAGGGAAGATGGGAGGGAGGAGGAGGGAAAGATGGGAGGGAGGAGGGAAAGATGGGAGGGAGGAAAAGATGGGAGGGAGGAGGAGGGAAAATGGGAGGGAGAGGGAAGATGGGAGGGAGGGAGGAGGGAAGATGGGAGGGAGGGAAGGAGGGAAATATGGGAGGGAGGTAGGAGGGAAAGATGGGAGGGAGGGAAGGAGGGAAATATGGGAGGGAGGTAGGAGGGAAAGATGGGAGGGAGGAGGAAAATGGGAGGGAGGAGGGAAGATGGGAGGGAGGAGGGAAGATGGGAGGGAGGAGGGAAGATGGGAGGGAAAATGGGAGGGAGGAGGGAAGATGGGATGGGAGGTAGGAGGGAAAGATGGGAGGGAGGAGGAAAATGGGGAGGGAGGAGGGAAGATGGGAGGGAGGAGGGAAGATGGGAGGGAGGAGGGAAGATGGGGAGGGGAAAAATGGGAGGGAGGAGGGAAGATGGG
>OX442434.1:993767-1053420 GCA_949361645.1 Spongilla lacustris | reverse complement strand
TTTACTAGGAACCAGAAATACTGGAACCATTGATGCCCACTATTCGAGCCTGTCTGGAGCATCGGCATGCCTATGTGCGCAGGAATGCTGTTCTTGCCATCTACACTATCTATAGGAACTTTGACACCCTTATTCCTGACGCTCCTGAGCTGGTGCAGAACTACCTCCAAGGGGAGCAGGACGCTTCTTGCAAGAGGAACGCCTTCATGATGCTGATCCATGTAGACAGGGTGAGTCTAGGTCACACATATCTCCCATTTTGTTGAATGAATTTCTCTTCTCAACCCAAAATGTCGTCCTGTTTTCCAATTTCTATTTTGGGTGTCTTTGCTGTTCTGCACACATTGTGCACACTCACGTGCACCCACACACCACACCAACATCACATACAACACACACAACACACACATGCCACACCCACACACCACACCCACATCACACACACATGCATGCAGGAGAGAGCGCTTGAATATCTGAGCACATGTGTTGATCAAGTGAACGATTTCAATGAGATATTGCAGCTGGTTATTGTTGAGTTGGTGTACAAGGTAAGGCAGTGGGTGTGGCCTAGCAGCCATTTTGGTGCAGTTAAGCAGGTATACTGTACCCAGACCTTATTCATTCAATTGTAATAGAACTAAAAGAGCCATGTTATTGTAAAGGGGCAGAAGAAGAGAGGTGGGGGAAGGAACTTATGTTTATTTACTGAGGCTGTGCAATCTCTTGGTGTGTCCTTGTGATACTAGTATTGACGTTAGTGTTATTTTAACCGTTATACACCATTCTTTGAATATTGGTGAAACCATAGTCTTTCCGGCCCTAATGCAAACAGCTCATGGAGAAGTCTTTGGTGGGCACCCATCTTGAGCTGTGACCTTCTTTCTTTGTTAGTACCTGGGGTGGGGCAGATGGAGGTTAACCTTATTTATATTGCACCAGCCATCCTCACATATTTTGGCCATGGTCATGAAGGCTTGTGTTCTCTCATGAGGCTGATATCCCTTTTAATGCCCACCCCTAGGTCTGTCATGCCAATCCCAACGAGAGGTCTCGTTTCATTCGTTGCATCTATAACCTTCTCAACTCCACATCGCCTGCTGTGAGGTACGAGGCAGCTGGCACCTTGGTCACTCTCTCATCCACGCCCACTGCTGTAAAGGTAACTGTATGGGGGGAGCACTGCAGCTCCATCATGTGATCTCCCTCCTCCCCCTCCCTCACCAGGCAGCTGCACAGTGTTACATAGAGCTGATCGTCAAGGAGAGCGATAACAACATCAAGTTGATTGTGCTTGATCGCCTAGCAACCTTGAAAGGAAACCCTGTACATGAGAAGATCTTGCAAGCAAGTCTCCCTCCCTCCCTCCCTCCCTCCCTCCCTCCCTCCCTCCCTCCCTCCCTCCCTCCCTCCCTCCCTCCCTCCCTCCCTCCCTCCCTCCCTCCCTCCCTCCCTCCCTCCCTCCCTCCCTCCCTCCCTCCCTCCCTCCCTCCCTCCCTCCCTCCCTCCCTCCCTCCCTCCCTCCCTCCCTCCCTCCCTCCCTCCCTCCCTCCCTTTACCTACCTGCCTGCATGCCACAGGACCTTGTGATGGACCTGATGAGGGTGCTGAGTGCACCTGATGTGGAGGTGAGGAAGAAGACCCTGGCCCTCGTGTTGGAGCTCATCACATCTAAGAGTGTGGAGGAGGTATGGGCAGGCTGTCATGACGTGGGGGTGTCATGTGACTGCTGTGTGACCTGCAGGTGGTGCTGGTCCTCAAGAAGGAGGTTGCCAGCAGCAGCAACTCTGGTGATTCGGAGGTGGGCGATGTCTCGGGGTACAGGCAGTCTCTTGTGCGCACCCTCCATGCCTGCAGCGTTAAGTTCACTACAGTTGCACCAGCCGTTGTCCCATTGGTGAGTTGTCATTTTATAGAGATGTCTTAAACTTAAATTTGTACTTTCATCTGGGGACTGATACCAACTTTGATTTAGCACTTTGTCAGTAGTTTTCCTTGTGGTCTTATCAACAAGGCCCTCATACCATGTATGGGTTATCTCTATGGTGATGGCCCTATTTCATGTATGGGTCATCTCTATGGTGATGGCCCTATTATCATGTATGGGTCATCTCTATGGTGATGATCCTATTATCATGTATGGTCATCTCTATGGTGATGGCCCTATTATCATGTATGGGTCATCTCTATGGTGATTGCCCTATTATCATGTATAGGTCATCTCTATGGTGATGGTCATATTCATTACCATGTATGGGTCATCTCTATGGTGATGGCCCTATTCCTTACCATATACTCATATATGGATCATCTCTATGGTGATGGCCCTATTTTCCCTTTGTATTGATCTCTTAAATGGCTCTTTGTAATAGTCCATAAACATTGCCCTTTGAAGACACCACCTTCCCTGTTCCCCTGGTGACAGTGTCTCCCATTCATTTCAGTTGATGGAGTTTCTCACTGACAATGATGAGGCCACAGCCGAAGATGTGCTTGTGTTCATACGAGAGGCGATCCAAAGATATTCCCAATTGAAGCCCACCATTGTGGGCAAACTCCTTGAAGTCTTTCCTCACATCAAAACTATCAAGTATGTTATCCAAGTTCCTTGCAGCTAACCGCACACCTGATCAACCACTCACTGTGTGTTTTGTACGCCATTAGTATTCACAGAGCTAGCCTCTGGATTCTTGGTGAGTACTGCACCTCATTGGAAGACATATCGAGGGTGATGGTTGAAATACGAACAGCTATTGGAGAGGTGGGCATCAAATATAATCTGCAACTAGTTTTGAAAGCAGTTCCATCACTTTTGTAGATACCCATTGTGGAATCTGAACTGAGAAAAGCTGCCGGAGAGAATCCTGAGGCAAAAGAAGGTTTATGTGTGCTGCCTGGCCTTCTATAAAAGTATTCATTTTGCTATCTTCCGCTTGTAGATACAGTGAAGCCCTCTGGAGCCTCTTTGGTGACAGCAGCTGGAACCTATGCCACTCAGAGCGCCTTCACATCTGTCCCTGTCAAGAAGGAGGAGAAAGTGTGAGTCTGCATGCATCTTGTGCTATGCTCACCTGATGTCATGTGATCCTTTCCTGCTGTGCTCACCTGATGTCATGTGACCCTCACCTGATGCCGTGTGATCCGTTCTGACTCCTCAGTCCACCTCTTAGAGCATACCTTTTGGAGGGGAACTTTTTTATTGCAGCTGCTCTGGCCTCCATGTTGACTAAGATTTCCCTTCGCTACCTTCAGCTGGCTCCTGATCCACAGAGCCAGAATGTAAGGCACACAACACACCCACTTCTTTATGATGTTGTTAAGGTTGTGTTGTCTTGGTGATTGCAGGCGTTTTGCGCCGAAGCAATGCTGATGATTGCAAGTGTGCTCCATTTAGGAAAGTCTGGTATTCCAAAGAAGGTAGGGTGGTTGAGGAACGTATATTGATGCTGAGTATCTGCTTCCATTTGCAGCCCATCACAGAGGATGACGTGGAGCGTCTGTGTGTGTGCCTGCGTGCATTGGCTGACAAGAGCAAGGTCTTAGGTCTGGTGTTTGGTGAGCAGTCCCGGGAGGCCCTGGTGCGCATGCTGTCTGCCATGGAAGAGGAGGGCAAGAAGGAGAAGGTAGCACCTTAAAGGTCACATGACATGGGTGTGACCGGCATGTGATTGTAGATGGCGGAGGCTGCCGTGTCTGTGCACGCTGACAGCCTGATCACGTTCCTCCAACTGTCTGCTGGCTCTGAGGAGGTCGGGGAGAACAAGTTTGATGTGAGCCTTCTTCAAGCGACGGGGGCCACTGGGGGGCAGAGGGAGGAGGGGAAGTCTGCGTCCAAACTGAACAAGGTAGGAATGTGGCTTCCATTTGGTTTGTGCTCTGAAAAGTGTATCCATGGCATCCTGCTCGGGCAACCAGGTGATCCAGCTTACCGGGTTCTCAGACCCGGTTTATGCAGAAGCCTATGTGAACATGAACCAGTATGATATAGTGCTGGATGTGCTGGTGGTGAACCAGACCTCAGACACTCTGCAAGGCCTCAACTTGGAACTAGCCACTCTTGGTGGGTGAATAACATATAAAGGGGTGGGTGTAGTGATGAGGTGGGTGTACTGATGAGGTGCATGTGTGGGAGGTGGGTGTACTGATGAGGTGGGTGTAGTGGGGAGGTGGGTGTACTGATGAGGTGGGTATAGTGGGAGGTGGAACAAGGCATGGGAAAGGCTTTTTTGATTAAACAGATGGTTTAGAAGTACCATCTCATGGGGAGTACTGTCTCCCATCTTGGTTTAGTAGCAGTGAATGAACTGAAGTGTAGCAGTCACATTGTCATTCATCACCCCTCCCACACACACACACACACACACACACACACACATAGGTGACCTTCGTCTAGTTGAAAAGCCAGCTCCCTGTATCATTGGCCCTCATGATTTTGTCAACATTAAGGTGAGGGAGATGGTCACCTGCCTTCATGTGGCACGGAGTGACTACCCAGGTATGTTTATTCACAGGCCAGCATCAAGGTGTCATCAACAGAGAATGGCATCATATTTGGAAACATTGGTGAGAAGTGACCTTTTGGGCCATACGTCACCTTGGCCTGTCTGTTGCTAGTGTACGATATTGTTGGGTCCACCGCTGACCGCAACTGTGTGGTGTTGAACAACATACACGTGGACATCATGGACTACATCCAACCTGCGTCCTGCACTGATGCAGAGTTTAGGAGGATGTGGGCGGAGTTTGAGTGGGAGAATAAGGTGCATTTTCAACCCTGCACGTGTGCATCAATGGTTACCATGGTAATCACTCAGATCACTGTCAATACAAACATTGTGGAGTTGAATGAATATTTAGAACAGCTGGTCAAGAGCACCAATATGAAATGTTTGACTCCTAAAGAGGTGGGCGTGTCTTGTTACAATGAAAGGAGAGGCATCATTTGGTGTAGCAGCTACTGTAATGGTTAGGGTTACATGTAGGGTTATCTTGAGTAGATGGTATGGCTGCATGACTGGAGATTTTCAAACTGCATTCGGCCATTTGTCTTGGCACATGTGAATTATTGGTTGATGGGCTTATGGTATCATTGTAATAACTTACTGATGATGTTGTATTAGGTTACATCACCAGAATCACCTGCTCTCTCTTCCAGGCACTGACAGGGGAGTGTGGCTTTCTTGCTGCCAACCTTTATGCCAGGAGTATTTTTGGTGAAGACGCCCTTGCAAACCTTAGCATTGAGAAGGCAGTTGGGTCACCAGAAGAACCTGTACAGGGACACATTAGGATACGTGCCAAGACCCAGGTAACCGTGGTAACCAAAGTGTTGTTCTTTTAGATAACCCATTCATTACTCACTAGGGTATGGCCCTGAGCCTTGGAGACAAGATAAACTTATCTCAGAAAAGTTAATTGTCACATGATGTCACATGATGCAGAGACAACTTGTATTTCCTTTTATAATTGTGAATCATCTTATACAGTATGGAATATTACTTGATTTAGTGGGTGGGACCATGCAACCCATATATGGAGGGGAGGATTGATTTTAGTGACATGTACATGTAGTATAGCACGAGGGATGGCTCAAGCCTCTCCTCCTCCTCTTTTGCTTCTCCCATCAGTGCTGTGTTCCTGCTTGTATCAGGGCAACCATAACATAAGATTTAAGGATGGTATTCCTTGGAAAAGAACTTTGTATGTGCATGTTCAAGGGCTTGCTGAGACATAGCACTGTCAATCACATTGCAAACAAGCAAAAAATATTCTAAATAATGCACTTTTTAGTTGTTATTCTGGTAGCAGAGCTGCAGCCTTTGGCAAACGTTGAAAAGGTAGTACTTGTTGGATGTGCTGTGTGGCAAAGAACAACAAATGTAAAACAATATACCGGTCCCCATGACATATATAACTAAATAGGGATACACCTTCATGTTAACCTAAATGTATGTTTTTGTGTTGGCAGTGCATAATGACCTGAAGGCCTCATGCTTTTGTATCACCTATGTGTGCACCATTGTGTCATTCCCACTAGTGGGTGTGGTGTGATGCTAGGACTTGCAATTTGAACATTGAACAGAAAAATAAGTTTGATTTGGAGTAGTTTTGTTAAAACTATCCGTCATCATGTCAATCACACCAGAATCCACCCCATACCCACCAATCAAGATGTTGCACTAGCAAGCATTTAGCTATTCCGTACATACCATGGTGCTGTATTAACTAGTTAACTCATGATGTCCAGGCAGTCAGATTTGGATTTGGATTTCGATGCATAAGAATCATTTTGTAGACAACAGCACAGCTGCTAGAAAATTTATTCTTGAGCATGATACTATTTATTCAGATTATTTATGTGGAAACAAATTGTATGATGTAGATGTAAAATTTGGGTCCTTTTTATTACCATGTTGCAGGAGAGTACATCTACATGTTGTATTGGAGATCTGGAATGTTTGAAGAGTTGTACTGAGAATTTGATCTTTATATGACAACAATATGAAAATATTAATTTTCGATTTTCAATTTTACTAGTCTTTACAGAACTATAATTTGGTAGGAACCATGTTGTAATTAGATAGTTGGATATATTACCTGGTAATTAAGTGCTCATGAATGTAATGCACATATACCAGTGTGCACGTCTAATCACCTGACCTAGCTAACAAGGTTATGCACTCAGCAGGACCCACTGTGTATGGAGCCATTTGGACAGCCTCACCACCTAACTTAGAAATAGTCAATTGGGCCTTTGAACCATATGCAAGCAAGAAGAGCAGACATAACTACGGTGGCCCGGTAGGTCGCGCGTACGAGCAACGGTTGGAGAGCGAAAATGGGTACGAGCGGTGGTTGCCGAGCAAAAGTGAGCACGAGCCGAGAACAAAAATGAGCACGAGCCGAGAACAAAAATGAGCACGAGCCGAGAGCAAAATTGAGCACGAGCCGAGAACAAAAATGAGCACGTGTCGAGAGCAAAATTAAGCACGAGCCGAGAACAAAAATGAGCACGAGCCGAGAGCAAAAATGAGCTACAGTAGTGCGGAGAGCTAGAGCAGTTGTTTACATCTATTTTACAATACGTCATTTGTCACTGGAGTTAAAAATAGCCTCGTGATGGAATGCAGCTACGTAGCCTATTATGAGGCAGCACAAGGCCAGTGGCGGATCTAGCATAGCCTTGGGGGGGGCGGCCGCCCCCCCCCCCCATTCATATTAAATGCCGCCCCTGTCATGAAATTGCCGCCCCCCCTCCCCCCACACAGCGTGCGCGCGCACTTCCTACCGTACGTAACGCACGCGCATCTAGAAAGCACACCTTTTGTGTGTGTGTGTGTGTGGGGGGGGCGGCAATTTCTTAAAAGTTTCAGTGATTACAATCTAATATCGGAAATTTTATTTAATAACCGCGAACGTTTTATTCGTTCCTTCGAAATCTTGCCTGCATGTGCATAGGCAGTGGCGTAGGAGCTGGGGCGGCAGCAGCGGCCATGGCCGCTGCACTTTTTCACATCAACACAAAATATATTATAATAAAAGGTTGACAAGCGCGCATGTATCAATTCAATTATAGCTGAGCAATTGCTGCTATAGTTAATGACATGCAAGTGGTCTTCAAATCGATCGCGAGAGCTAGCTCAAGCTAGGCTACCCAGTGTACAACGGTTACCAAAAGTGGCCTTGGCTGCACTATAGCCGTTTTGTATTTTATATTACATGCGCAGAGGCAAGGTCTCAAAACAAATTAACCTGGTTACAGTTTTAGCGTTGTTTTGGGGGGGTTTCTACACAAAAAGCGTTGGCTTCTAGGGCTCCGCCCCAGACCCCGATGGGGGAGCTTACAGCGCTCCCCCGTGCCCCTAGCTGGCCGGGAGGGGTGCCCCCCTCCCGTACCCTCCCCGGGGAGGCGGGGGAACCACCTTTGTTGGCCGCTGCACTCTATATTCCCTTCCTATACGCCACTGATAGGTGTATACCAACTTAACTGAATCACGATCATAATAAAAAATAACAAAGTTTCAGTCTTTAAATGTACAAGTACATGGTCTACCGAT
The DNA here is from genome assembly GCA_949361645.1 of Spongilla lacustris. NCBI lineage: Eukaryota > Metazoa > Porifera > Demospongiae > Spongillida > Spongillidae > Spongilla > Spongilla lacustris. The sequence continues at coordinate 1,045,366 of OX442434.1, read as the reverse complement.
TGTCACTAAAGGTTTAATTAGGTGCACCGTTCCGTACATTTTCACAGCTGCTGCTGCTTCAATTGCTACATCACCATGCATATACCTCTAAAGCGATTTACATACATCACAACGACAAAATAGAGAAGTACGGTTTGCTCACGCGAGCATATCCAATATTCTTAGACGCCTGTTGACGACCGTTACGAGGCGCGTTGTCGCAATAAACTTCGTTGTCTTTCGCGCGTATGTAAATTCTTTCACTGCGCTGCGAATACGCTGATTTTTAGCGGCTTTGAAGCGAAAAATGTGAAAGCTTCTGGGGCTCCGCCCCAGGCCCCGATGGGGGAGCTTACAGCGCTCCCCCATACCCCCTTGCTGGTGAGTGGGTGGGCCCCGCCCCCGGCCGCCCCTCCAACCAACCGCCCCCCCTATAGCCCCATTCCTAGATCCGCCACTGCACAAGGCTATTCAAGTTGTCTTCCGTATTTACGCGTACGTGTAGGCTACTTCACTTTCGGGACCGGGGTAACGATCACACACTGTGTGTGTGTGTGTGTGTGTGTGTGTGTGTGTGTGTGTGTGTGTGTGTGTGAGATTCAGTTTAGCTTGCATCGTGGTATCTGTTAGCCCCCTATGTCATTTTTGTTGTGAGGGATGTATACATGCGTTGTCGAGTGTGTCGATTGTGTACTGTGTGTGTGTGTGTGTGTGCGTGCGTGTGTGCGTGCGCGTGTGTGTGTGTGTTTGTGTATTGTGTTGTGTGGGTGTGCATGCGTGTGTGTGTGTGTGGCTTTGCTAAAGCCACAAGGTATGTCTCATAACTAAGCTGAAGAACCAGTACATGTAAGGTTTAATAATACTTATGTCATCACTTGTACTGATGCATGGTTTCTTTTTGTTTTGCTCGCACTCGGGATTTCAGTCGGCAGGTTGACGTACGACTAAGAAATAGCTATGTATATTTCCTGTTACCAATGTTTGCTGAATCCATGTTTGTTGCTACAGTTGAGTGGCGCAGCCACATCCTCTCATTAGAGCTAAAGATCTGCTTACATCTAAAGCTTTGGAGGCACCAGCCTTGCTTGAACCCACATTCATATGTGTTGTGCTGCCAGTGTTAAGTAACACAGTCTGCTAACATGTACATTTGGAAACATAACGAATTGTCAATTGATGTTATTTATTGGCATGTGTGTGTGTTGTGTGTGCGCACGCACACACACACACACGCACGCACACACACACAGTACACAATCGATACACTCGACAACGCATGTACCGTATACATCCCACCCGGCCCCTCACAACAAAAATGACATAGGGGGCTAACAGATACCACGATGCAAGCTAAACTGAATCACAAGCACGCACACGCACACACACACACACACACACACACACACACACACACACACACACACACACACACACACACACACACACACACACACACACACACACACACACACACACACACACACACACACACACACACACACACACACACACACACACACACACACACACAGTGTATGATCGTTACCCCGGTCCCGAAAGTGAAGTAGCCTACACGTACGCGTAAATACGGAAGACAACTTGAATAGCCTTGTGCTGCCTCATAATAGGCTACGTAGCTGCATTCCATCGCGAGGCTATTTTTAACTCCAGTGACAAATGACGTATTGTAAAACAGATGTAAACAACTGCTCTAGCTCTCAGCACTAGCTCATTTTGCTCTCGGCTCGTGCTCAATTTTGTTCTCGGCTCGTGCTCAATTTTGCTCTCTCACTTTTGCTCGGCAACCACTGCTCGTACCCATTTTCGCTCTCAAACCGTTGCTCGTACGCGCGACCTACCGGGCCACCGTACATAACCTCAAGAGGCCACATGTTGCTAAGATAACCTACAAACCTCTTCATCCCTCCACCCCCTTCCACCCCTCCCTCTTCTCACCTTGATCAGCTTCTCCTTGTACAATTTTTCATCATCTTCCTTCTCTGGAATTTTCTGATCCTCACGGCTCAACATTGCTTCCAAATTACACACATTATAAAGGCTGATGGGGTCAAGGTTCGGCTTGTTGATCTTGATGACCAGGTATTCAGTGTAATGGACACTGAAAGGAAAAAACAGAAATAAAACAAGTGCTCGATTCTGGCTGCTATGAAGTACATGCCTGCACAGACCAGCATAGCCACCCACTGCATCCTTTCCACATGGCTCATCCTTTAGACCATCCACTGTCTCCTTCTGTAACATCACGCTGCACCAAAGTTGCCCACCTACACAACACAAGTTATTAATGCAGCAGACATTAACTACAATACTAAACTAATCAGGTATGGCCCATTAATTAACCATTAGCTGTGGACCTGTGTGGTCAAGTACACTCTGCATGGCAACCAATCAGCTTGCTCCTCACCTTTCCCATTGGCAGCTTCAATCTGAGCTCTGGGCGGGTCTTTGAGAAAGGGAACTTTGTTCATCTCCAAGAATCTCTGCAGCTCCTCTACAGTGAAGTCCCTTAGGAAGAAGAGGCAGTTCCTGGGATGGTGGGCGTGTAGTCCACGTTTGGCACAGGAGGCAAACCTCTTACAAACCTGAGGGGAAGTCCCATATCATGTAGGTTATGTGCAAGGGACAGCAAGGGAGTATGTACCTGGCCCTGTTTAAATGACTGTCCACATCCACTACAGAATTCATTAGGGCACTGAGTACATATGAAGTGCATACTGCCTCCTTGAGCCAACTCATACCAGTTATGACAGTTGGGACACTCTTAAAAGAATGTTAGTTACATGACCAGAGGCTCCACACACAACACGTCTTCCCCTACCTATACCATTGGCCTCCAGATAAGCTGCTAGCCCTTGTTGCTGAAGCTGTGGGTCATTGTCGTGCTTCCATTGGGCAAACTGGTCACATGTGAGACCTTTATGAGCCTGAAATGATAGGACCATAATGACATCATCATACCTCAACGTGCACATCTCCCTCTAGTACTTACAGCACAATCACAAGGCACCTAACCCAGTGATATTAATAACTACTTGGAGAAGAAGGCTTGTCACTTACATTGGCACACCAGCAAGCATTAGGGTCTTTGGAAAGATGGTAGTCCATTAGTTTCTGGCTGCACAACTCATATACTTCACGGCTGCAGAAGTTCCCAATCTAAACAAGGGCAAGTGTGAGGGCAAGTGTAATGAAGAGAAGCCCTAATGTTTACAACATGCCCACAACTGTAGGTGTGGCCTTTGGTACCTCAGCTATCCAAGTCAGTAACCCTGTTTATTAGTTAATACACCAGCAAGCCTTAGTGCAGAGATCTTACCAATCCTAACAGTAAATAGAAAACTTACAATGGACCTAAAATCATCTAAGTACACATCATAATCAGCATTGTCCGTATCTGGCTGTGCACAAACAGGACAGTTGAAGTGTTCTATGCTCTGTGTTTTTATCACATTAGTAAAATGGTTTTTGAAGCATTCCTTGCAGACAGAGTGTTGACATCCAGGCATCTGCACCATCTGAAATAAAATCATGTAACTGCCAAGCCACACCCATCAGTAGATGGCTTACATCACTATTACCACACTCTTCCAAACATATAGGGCACTCAACATAAAATTCATCAACCTAAACCAGCAAATCAAGCATATCATAAATCAGATGAGAAAGAAGGATTAAAAAGCAAGGTTCAAACACACCACTTCAGTTCCAGGCAAATATTAATTGTTCTACTCTGAATCTGTTTTACTTACAGCATCTCATTTTTTGATTCACACTGCACCTATTTGACTATCTCTATGTCAATGCGATCAATTTCAGCTGTGCACTCAATATGATGTCATATACCACATATTTAAAGTTGTGGCAGATATAGAAAAAAGAACCTGTAAACAGATTAATACATGCACACTTTTTTGTGCGTGCGCATATGCATTCAGGTTTCATCAAATAGACTTACGGCATTTATCACAAATGTGGAATCAGCCTCTATAGAAGTGGATGTATGGATTGTATGTATGAGTAAAATAAATAAATATTGTATGCACAGTGTTACAAACGCAAGAAAGCTTGTATGTGAATGACAGACTTGTGACCAGGGCTAAAATAACGGTTTTTGTCTTACCAAGTTTTGATGTGACTTCAGCAATCCCTTTTTTCATGGCTTCTAACAGCCTCGACTGAAGGCCCCTCATCTGACGCCTCTTTGTGGACAGCTGCCCCTGAAGTTCAGCTTCCATAGCCTGTAACTTCGATGCTGTACATTTCCTTTCTTCATTCAATTGTGCTTCTTTCCTGGCCAACTCCTTATCCTTAGCCTCTAATTGACTACAAAGTGTTTTTAATTGTAACTCTTTAGCAGCTAATTGGCTACTAAGTGTCCTCTCTGAATATACTTGCACACTATTGGTATATTGCACATTCTTCAATGCGGCCATTTGGGAACACATCTCTTGAGCTGTTGGTCTATCCTTCTCCAGGTAGTTCAGACACACAAGGGCACAGTGTAGCAAAGGATGGGAGGGATCAACAAGGTCTATGTGAGCCTTACGACGCTCGATGTCTGGAACAAGCACCTCTACAGGCATTCCACTCTTTGTGTTCCCTTGTCTCTGTCGTGATGGTCCTGGGTTAGGATATTTACCAGTAAGGATTTGTATTGTTAGAACTCCAAATGAGAAGATGTCCAGCTTGCTAGAGTAGGTAGGTGGCTCAGCCATGGCCTCTGGTGACATGTACACTGGACATCCAGGGACGTGAGTAAGCTTGGAGACCTGAGCATTTGAACCAATCAGCGTGGTCATTCCGAAGTCAGTGACCTTTGCCCTCGTGCTTCCACTGAGCAAGATATTGTTACTGGAGAGGTCACGATGGATTACGTCATTGGCATGGAGATGGACAAGAGCCAGAGATATGTCATGGCAGAGGTTGACCTCGGTGTGGAGGGGGATGGGGCGAGCGGACCTCTCCAGGAAGGAGGTGAGGCTTTCATCCATCAGCTCCATGAGGAGGACTAGACTGTTGGGGCTCTCTAAGTGCGTCCCGAGGTATTGGATGATGTTTGGATGCTTCACAGAACTCAATAGCTGGCATTCCTGACGGAATATCAGTGTGTTTCTCTCGCTTACCAGCACGGGATGGAGTACCTTAGCAGCGCAGGGCAGTTCATCACACAGTGCCCTGCACACCATTCCGTATGCTCCATTGCCAAGTGGCTGGTCCCGTAGGATTTGAACTTTGCGATAGGAGGATCCAGCAACCAATTGCGACATTCAGCAACCAATTGCTACATTCAGCAACAACAACAAAAAAACCCCGATTGTTTATTAAGCATAAAAATAATAATAAATTAACATACACGTACTCTATATAGCCATCGCAAAGTTCAAATACACAACATTATCAGGACCTACGATTTGAAGTGTCATGAATACGATTAGCAAAACACCAGATTTCACTATTGCCATTGCACCGTAGAATCAGTTGGAATTTAGCGAGCGTATTTGGATACAGCCAACGATTACCTACAATGTAGTAAAACTGCCGGCGCTTAGAAAGCTCAGACAACAGAGATGACGCTCACTCGTTCCCACACTAGAACCTTAAAACATGGGGAAAAAGCGTTTCCTTCTAATTCCGGATCTGATAAGATAAGATTTGCTTGGATAAGAGGTTTATTGCACTGTATCTTTGTCACGATTGAAGTGTAATGTTAGCGGCTATGCGGAAGCACTAGAACCAACAAGTTAGAAACTTACTGCCGAGTTGGATTGTTTTATTATTTTCGTAAGCGGAGTTATGCTTGACACAAATTCGATCTTTAGCAACTTAGTTTTGTTAGCATTAGCCCACAACAGATTTTATCGGCCCTTGGAAGCCATAAAGTGGAGATCCAGAATAAACTTGTGGTTGAACACGTGTTTCTGGCGAGTGTATGCAGCTGCAGTCACGTCGATCGCGAAGAGAAAAGAATAGTGCAAAGAATATTGTCAGTTAAATTATGACACTGACAGTTGTGGTTGTGCTCGATGAAGCTCCGAAAGACCGTTCACGTGAAAAAAAAAGAACAATTGGACGCTACAAAGGTGTCAAAGCGGGTTAAGCCGATCCCAAAAGTAAGAAGGATCGATAGGCTAGCATGAAGAAGAAGGATAGCGTGAAGGCGGGAAACCACTGCATGCAACTGGCCGTCGCTATTAAGGCCAAAGAAGTTGGCATTGGTTGGCCATGGGTGACGTGTACAGGTGAGCTACCTAATATACAATGAGAGAATGTTACTATATCCCCCCCCCCCCCCCCCCCCTCATGTAAGCAAGCTGTCAACACCAGGATGGGGGTGCACCACTTCGAAAAGGTGGGTGTATGTGACTGTGTGTATTTAAATGTGTGTGCCATGTCTCATGGATATGTTGCCAAGCGGTGTAGTGTTGTGCTAGCTATCCCCCTCCCCTTCCCTTCTGTCTCATCTTCTCTTCTCTCCTACCCCCTTCCTCTCCATTCTCTTCTCCCTTCCCCTCATCTCCCCCTTCCCTCTTCTCTCCCCTCCCCCTTCTCTCCTCTCCCCCTTCCCCCATCCCTCCTCTCTCCTCTTCCCCTTCTCTCTTCTCTACTCTCCCCCTTCTCTCTTCTCTCCTCTCCCCCTTCCCTACTCCCTTCTCTCCCCCTTCCATCCTCTCTCCTCTCCCCCTTCCCTCCTCTCTCCTCTCCCCCTTCTTTCCTCTCCCTCTTCCCTCCTCTCTCCTCTCCCCTTCCCTCCTCTCTCCTCTCCCCCTTCCCTCCTCTCTCCTCTCCCCCTTCCCTCCTCTCTCCCCTCCCCCTTCCCTCCTCTCTCTTCCTCTCCCCCTTCCCCTCCCCTTCCCCTCCCCCTTCCCTCCTCTCTCTTCCCCTCCCTCTTCCCTCCTCTCTCTTCCCCTCCCTCTTCCCTCCTCTCTCCCCTCCCCCTTCCCTCCTCTCTCTTCCTCTCCCCCTTCCCCTCCCCTTCCCCTCCCCAATCCCTCCTCTCTCTTCCCCTCCCTCTTCCCTCCTCCCTCTTCCCTCCTCTCTCTTCCCCTCCCCCTTTCCTCCTCTCCCCTCACCCCCTTCTCTCCTCTCTCTTCCCCTCCCCCTTCCCTCCTTTCTCCATTCTCTTCTAAAAGACGAGTGGAACACGTCTGAAAGTGAGAGCTAGTAGCCCTATTAAAAGAACGACCTTTAAGTTTAGTCGGGCCAGCCCAACTACTTCAAGTTTTAGCAAAGCAAAAGCACGTGCTTGTTTATTGTACGAAGAGGATCAGTATTCGAAATAAAAGGCAGGCAATCTGGTAAGCATCTTTTGTGTGAATGGCCAATTGTTCTGATCATATACATGTACTCACATCAAGGGCAGACATTTATGGCGATTATTCCTGATGCCTTCACTACTGGCTTTGAAGAACATATGAGTACCTTCAGTCAAGATGTGAGAGCGTGGCGTGGCCGGGTGTGGGCTATGTCAGTTTAGGATGCTCTGGTTGGAAGGGCATTTATGGTTTGAGCTCACATTATATTTTGTGACTTCACTACTATTTCCTCCTTTCCTACGCTACTACTTTGTTTAGGGATCCCCTCGCCTTCCAGTCACATGCCAATTCAGAGACATTAACTGTTTAAAGGAAATTGTTTGATTGTGATGTGATTTAATGATGATAGTCTTATTGTACATACTGCTGTGATGTATGTGATGCAATGGGTTGTATTCGAAGATTCCCCTTCCTTCTACGTTTGTGCTCATGCATGCAATGTATAAGTACATGTCGGAACCCGCTGGGGGAAAAAAAGGAGTGAAACAAGATATAAAAATTTAATTAAAATAAAATTGGTGATGTAGGATTTGTATAGATAGCAATTGAGTAAAAAGGAAGGAAACAAGGAATTACGGATATTATGCATTCATTAAATTATAAATATTACAGACCTACATTATTTAGCAAATCTACCTGCCTGAAAGTCTGCTAAATGTAGGTATGTAATATTTATAATTTAATGAATGCATAATATCCGTAATTCCTTGTTTCCTTCCTTTTTACTCAATTGCTATCTATACAAATCCTACATCACCAATTTTATTTTGGTTAAATTTTTATATCTTGTTAATAATCTATCAGCTAGCAGAGTCGATCGTACCGGTATGTTGCTTGGGGAAAAGAAGCCATAGATTCATTTAAAATGCTTGCCTCCCGTCTTGATAACATCGGGCAAAACAAAATCAGCTGTGCTACTGACATTTGACTTTGGGGCAGTTCTGTCTTGTAGCCAATCTGAAAGCAAACTGAGATAATGCCCACTTAGCCGCTGTACCCCAGCAACCATATGTCTCCACTGCAAGTGGGATGGACACCCAACCCAGTTCAGCACATTTGGTGTCATTGGACCCATGCTTGCGCTCCTTGGTAGCAAAGGCTGCAGACCCTGCTGTCACACTCGCTTCAGGTAACTGTTAGAAACTAGCAGTGATGTAACAGTGAAATCGAATGCAGCCGGCTTGCCCAACATCCAATTGCAGCAAGAACATCCGCTGGTCGTTTGTTGTGCTCATGGAGTCCATAACCACTCCCCATCTCTACCTGAACCCCAACACAGGCTCTCCGACATGAATTAAAGTTTTCAGCATATACATGCATGTACACGTACACATGTACATGTGACATAATACAGATTAGTTCTGATCATCATCTGTACCATCGGAACAGCAGCTAAGTGAAGCGGCACAATGCACCCATTGCAATTTTAGTTTGATGTAAATACCATCTGAGCTCATGGCTTAACTGTCTGTGCTGCATATATTCACTATAGGTATATCAACTTAAGTGACACTATATGTATCTGACAGCAATCTATTGACTCACATGTGAATTTGATTTATGTAAAGAAAACAGTAAAAAAAGGAGAATACAACAATAATAGCAATTTGAGTACATTGATACATACATATACATAATAACATAAGTACAGCTAACAACAACACAACCTAACATACTCATACTAGCTCACTCGCTCACACACACACAGAACTAAAAGTCATCTAAGCCAACATAGGAACTTAATGCTCGTGGAATTTCCTCTCTGGATTGCCACAGAAAGATGCTGGAGTAAGAACTGGTAGGATTGTGAGTCTCCTGTGGTTTGGTGCAGACGATGGCCAAGGTCCTTAAGAAAGGACAATGTTTCAGCACCAAACACACCAAGAGATTGAGACTCACATGCTATGGGAACCATTAAGTACTTAGCTTCAAGAGAGAAATACTTCTTCCTGTTTTGGGAGTCAGCCTCTGTTGCTTCCAAACCTGGGCCTCTTTCAGCAGTGGAGAGATGTGATGGTGCCAAGGTGTCAGCATGTTGCATCCCACACAAGAAGTTTCCCCTCTTTCCAGGGAACCATTGAAATACCACCGGGCCTTTTACCATCTGATCTGGCTACTTCAGAAGGCTCCAAACGAGCAGGTATCTTTGCAGCTGACATCTACAGCTGAGGCCATGAGTAGCAAAGTCATTCACGTGAGAACCATAATGGCGGCAAGTGTGTGAATGGCACAAGGGAACACCAAGTCTGGGTCCAACTGCAATTCGAAAGGTGGAGTTAAAAACATTAATTAAAAACACTTGGCTTTCAGTGCAGTCACGCGATCAGTGCATGACGTTTTATAGTTTGTGAGCTGCATGCAGCTTAATCAATAGCGCGAAGTATAAAATGCAGGTACTAGTCACAGGTGAGCTCATTACTAGGAATTAGCTAAAGCGCGCGTATATCGTCGTTCTATCAGACACGTGTTATCACTCTAGGGGGGAAGGTAGGTTTTTGGCTGTGGTCGATGTGGGCCGTGTGCAGAAGCAAACTAGCGTGTAGCGGGAGGTTGTGGTTCATCCAACTCCGTATTTGTTATATGTAAAAGCCACAAGTTTGAACTCGCTGGTAATTATATATTCATAACACGTGTCCTCGTCCGTTCTGACCGGAATCCTAACCCGTGCATTGGTCATGAATAATGGCTTCTGTGATCATTGAACCCTACATGTATACTTACCCTGTTTCTCCTCTGATCCCTTCCCAGGTATCATCGTCAGCCACAGCTTCAAGGGAGGATTGAAGCCACTGTTGGATCTACCACCCTTTCACTTTCTCCCCAAATGTTGAACTCACTACTGGAGAGGTAATCATGGAACTTCATAGGAAGCCTACAGAGTTCTATAGAGCACTGGTGAAGTGTCTGTTATGTGTTAGGCTATGTTGGTGAGGTGTCTGTTATGTGTTAGGCTATGTTGGTGAGGTGTCTGTTATGTGTTAGGCTATATTACATTGGTGAAGTGTCTGTTATGTGTTAGGCTATGTTAGTGAGGTGTCTGTTATGTGTTAGGCTATCTTGGTGAGGTGTCTGTTATGTGTTAGGCTATGTTGGTGAAGTGTCTGTTATGTGTTAGGCTATGTTGGTGAAGTGTCTGTTATGTGTTAGGCTATGTTAGTGAGGTGTCTGTTATGTGTTAGGCTATCTTGGTGAGGTGTCTGTTATGTGTTAGGCTATGTTGGTGAGATGTCTGTTATGTGTTAGGCTATGTTGGTGAGCTGTCTGTTATGTGTTAGGCTATATTGGTGAGGTGTCTGTTATGTGTTAGGCTATGTTGGTGAAGTGTCTGTTATGTGTTAGGCTATCTTGGTGAGGTGTCTGTTATGTGTTAGGCTATGTTGGTGAGGTGTCTGTTATGTGTTAGGCTATCTTGGTGAGGTGTCTGTTATGTGTTAGGCTATGTTGGTGAAGTGTCTGTTATGTGTTAGGCTATGTTGGTGAAGTGTCTGTTATGTGTTAGGCTATGTTAGTGAGGTGTCTGTTATGTGTTAGGCTATCTTGGTGAGGTGTCTGTTATGTGTTAGGCTATGTTGGTGAGATGTCTGTTATGTGTTAGGCTATGTTGGTGAGCTGTCTGTTATGTGTTAGGCTATATTGGTGAGGTGTCTGTTATGTGTTAGGCTATGTTGGTGAAGTGTCTGTTATGTGTTAGGCTATCTTGGTGAGGTGTCTGTTATGTGTTAGGCTATGTTGGTGAGGTGTCTGTTATGTGTTAGGCTATCTTGGTGAGGTGTCTGTTATGTGTTAGGCTATGTTGGTGAGGTGTCTGTTATGTGTTAGGCTATCTTGGTGAAGTGTCTGTTATGTGTTAGGCTATCTTGGTGAGGTGTCTGTTATGTGTTAGGCTATGTTGGTGAGGTGTCTGTTATGTGTTAGGCTATGTTGGTGAGGTGTCTGTTATGTGTTAGGCTATCTTGGTGAGGTGTCTGTTATGTGTTAGGCTATGTTGGTGAGATGTCTGTTATGTGTTAGGCTATGTTGGTGAGGTGTCTGTTATGTGTTAGGCTATGTTAGTGAGGTGTCTGTTATGTGTTAGGCTATGTTGGTGAGGTGTCTGTTATGTGTTAGGCTATGTTGGTGAGGTGTCTGTTATGTGTTAGGCTATGTTGGTGAGGTGTCTGTTATGTGTTAGGCTATGTTGGTGAGGTGTCTGTTATGTGTTAGGCTATGTTGGTGAGGTGTCTGTTATGTGTTAGGCTATGTTGGTGAGGTGTCTGTTATGTGTTAGGCTATCTTGGTGAGGTGTCTGTTATGTGTTAGGCTATGTTGGTGAGATGTCTGTTATGTGTTAGGCTATGTTGGTGAGATGTCTGTTATGTGTTAGGCTATGTTGGTGAGGTGTCTGTTATGTGTTAGGCTATGTTGGTGAGGTGTCTGTTATGTGTTAGGCTATGTTGGTGAGGTGTCTGTTATGTGTTAGGCTATGTTGGTGAGCTGTCTGTTATGTGTTAGGCTATGTTGGTGAGGTGTCTGTTATGTGTTAGGCTATGTTAGTGAGCTGTCTGTTATGTGTTAGGCTATGTTAGTGAGCTGTCTGTTATGTGTTAGGCTATATTATATTGGTGAGCTTCATTGGTCATTACTGGTTGACAGCATTTTACTTCTTTTGTTGTTCCTCGTGTATTTTCATATCGCAATATGCATAATTCATAATAATCACTACCCTGTTGTGTGCTCTTCTCCTTAGCTATGTGCAACTAAAGTGTCAGCTCTAGTAATGTTCAAAGTTACCAGCCAACCCATTTACATGCATGTTGCTTTAGAATGTTAGTGAATCATTCTGAATACAAACCTACACATACAAAGAATGATCTTAAGATGTAATGTTTACAGTTTAGTGTTTCTTCCCTTGATCATTTCAAAGCAAAGCTACTCAACAGTAAATTATTTTCCGCTAGGTACTGCAGGCAACATGTTGCAATGGGGCCTGAACGGATTACAAAAGGAAACTTTTGTATTCATGCCTGATCTACAAAAGGTAAGTGAATGAGCAGCTGTTTTGTGTGTCTTGTTGCCCGATCCATGTAGAGGTAAAAGCCTTGAATTGGATTTAGCACCTGCATGTACATGTATTTATAGCCTGATTCAATGAGAGAGAAATGTCTTGATTTGATCAGGATCTCTTTGTCTGCATGATTTGTGTAGAGGTAAATGCCTTGAAGCGAATCATTGCATTGCATGTGTGTTGCATCTTGATTCAATGAGAGGGAAATGCCTTGATTTGATCAGGATATGTTTGTCTGCAGGCATGATTTGTGTAGAGGTAAATGCCTTGAAGCGAATCATTGCATTGCATGTGTGTTGCATCTTGATTCAATGAGAGGGAAATGCCTTGATTTGATCAGGATATGTTTGTCTGCAGGCATGATTTGTGTAGAGGGAAATGCCTTGAAGAGAATCATTGCATTGCATGTGTGTTGCGTCTGATTCAATGAGAGGGAAATGCCTTGATTTGATCAGGATATGTTTGTCTGCAGGCATGATTTGTGTAGAGGGAAATGCCTTGAAGCGAATCATTGCATTGCATGTGTGTTACGTCTGATTCAATGAGAGGGAAATGCCTTGATTTGATCAGCTTTTGTGTTTCTTTACATATCCATGTAGAGGTAAACGCCTTGACATGGTTATGGCATTTGTGTATGTATTTGTTTATTGTCTATGTGGTTACTATAAATCATATTCATTTAGGTGGTAGGACTATGATAACCTTTTTGCAGTTATCATAAAGGCCAGCGGGGGGGGGGGGGGGGGGGGGGGGGGGGGGGGGGGGGGGGGGGGGGGGGGGGGGGGGGGGGCGACTTCTAGTCGATTTGTAGCATGCAACTCAAATGAATATGGACAAACGTTCTGCAAACCATCAGTAAACTAAACAATTATGGAACTTTTACCCATATTCATTCAAGTTGCATGCAACAAATCCACAAGAAGTCGTCCCGTGTATGCTGGCCTTTACTCCTACCACCTGAATGAATATGATTTATGTTAAACTTGCCTTGGTGTAACCTGTTTTGTGTTGTTGCCTCCAAGTGTAGGCTAATAGTATGAAGTGGAATGGGCAGACTGGAAAAGCACAGACATCACATGGAGCGCACTAATCAGTGTGATTACTTGTGTGTAAAGACAGGTGTGCATGACCTTGTGTGTATGGTGATCGTGTTGTATTTAAAATACTCCCTTTACAGGTGGTGATCAAACAGAGGATGGCTTTCTTTTGCTTTCTCCCGAAACAATCTCTGTGTGCTACTGGACCAACTCAGTGGAGTGATACCCCAGGAATTTGACAATGGAAGTATGCAGATACATATTCTGTACATTACTACCCTTTAATTGCTTACATTTAGAAAGAGCTGTCTGAATGCTCCTTCGTGCTTGGCTTGCTGTGGTGGAAGAACAGGAGGGCAGAAGGAGCAGCATCACCTTGGAAGGCCACTAATGACTACATGTATGTTGCTGATCCTTGCAGATAGTGTTTGTGAGGGGTTCATGGAAACAACCCATGAAGAACAGCATTAGCAGTTGCAGGCAGGCACACTTACAATGTATGTACATGCACACACATGACATATGCTGTACACATACTTGTACACACATGGTTTACATGCTGTGTACACACTTGCAAGGACACTTAATTAGATGTAAGTACCTCATTCCCGCAGAATTACATGCATTGACTTCTGCCTGAACAGGGACATAGCCACCATACCACCATCCTCACACTGGACATAACAGCTAGCTGGACCTTGGGGCTCCCAACAGCTCAGGAATCCTCTGATGACCTGCGGCACAATCACAAGCTAGGCCTCACCCTTAATGAGGTGGCCATGAAGCTCTAGGTGCTGAAGGCTCTGGGCATCAACCTGAGGATAGAGGACCTGTTTGATGAGAAAGCTCTGCTGCATGCCAAATACCAGGACCTCCTGAGGGGAGGGGGAGGAGTCGAGGATGTGTATTTCTTGGATAGCAGGGGAACAGGTTAGCTGAAGGGAGGGTGTGAATGACAGAGAAGATAAGGAGCCTGTGATTAATACTGTAATGTTCACTGGGGTCATTAATAATATGGTCAGATGCTCATAAATGTGTTAACATACATGCATCTAGTTGGCATGATCACATGATCACATACAAAAGGAAAGGATATGGTCATGTGATGGTTTCCATGGCTTCCTTCATCAGGTGGATCACATGATCACAGTGAGGGGGACCACTTCTCTTAGCAAGACTTGGCCAGCCTGCAAAACGCCAAGGAACTTATCCTGAGGAGGCAGGAGGAGGAGGAGGGTCAGACACCATTGACATTCCAGGTATGTGTGGTAACTCTGTGTACATGTGGTAGCCATGCACTGTACATTCACTAGGTTACATTGTCTGACTTATGATAGATTGGGCATCATCAAACTGGCTAAGGTTACATTGTTAGGGTACATTGTCATCAGAATGGCTAAAGGTAGATTGTCATCAAACTAGTGAACGATGTGGCTAGGTCATCAAGGTGACTTAGGGTACATGGTCATCAAGGTGACTAAGGTTACATGGGGTGTGGGGCTGTATTTAGGAGGACTAGGTGCAGATACAATGTATTGATAAGGTTGTTAAGGGCTAAGGCTTGGTGTAATTTGTAATAATGACATCATAGTAATAACTGAATCTTTGTTTTCAGCCTTCAAATCGTTGCACGTTTGTATGTTGCTACATCGTGGGTGAACACAAAGCAATAACAAGTTCTTTCTGCGTCCCTTGGATTTGATCCCGCTTCTACTGGTGCACCCACGGTCATTACCTCTGGGGCCTCTGCCCCCTCCTTTACCACTGTTTTACAGCGTAGGGCCCGACGGCCCGTACCCAACCTCTACCCTGTCCTCACACTTACCGACAGCGGGTCGCTGTGAATTGTGTGTTTACTCTCGTACCCAGCCAAACCGTACTGCCCTCCCACTTCAATTGACTTTCAATTGATCTGTTGGGTGTTTACTCTCGTACCCAGCCAAATGGTACTCTAATTGATGCTCCTCCTACTTCATCAGCTAGTGATTGGCTGATCGCAATTCTACCACCCAGCCTCTTCTTACGTCAGCGCAAGCTTTACACTCATCTCGAGGGTCGCGTACACTTCCATCTCTCCACTGCGTACTCGTACGTTTGTTGGTAGATCGGTGAGACTGACACCCCAGACCCGTTGTTTCGGACCGTTTCATCACGTACCGTCTCCTCGCTGCAAGCCCATCCGCTTTGCTCTCCTTAGCTCCTATTTATAGGGATGTGCCATTACCCTGTCCCATCTGACACCCCGTCATGGACCAACGGCCGATGGGAAGAGATGTTTACACGACCCCATGCATGTGTAATTTATTTCGAGAGAGCTCCCCCAGTTAGTTGTTGGCCAGGAACACTATATTGGGATTCGAGGGATCTGTACACAGTTTGTATTGTGCCTTTCACTTCTCAAATATACACTCTGAATACATGAATGAATACCAGTTCACATGGTACACACGTGATCCTGTCCTAAACATCCCACACAGTCCTCTAACACTTAATAAAGTCTCGGTATCTTGAAGGCTCCTGGGTCACTCTACCGGCCACACCTCGTCACTGGGCCGGTCACTGCTACATTGTATCTGAGGTCCAGGGGAAACATGAATTGCTTCCAGTTAGCTGTTGGCAGTGTAGTCAGTAGCTGCCACTTCACTAATCTCGGTTAGCCCCATAAATCAATGGAGCTACCTGTATTTCGTGATAGACTTTTCCTCCAGTTCTTTCCTCGATTTGATGTGGTGCCATCCCCTTCTATAATTCACTCTCCTAAGAATATTGTGACCCACTGGTTGATGACAGGAAGGTTTTAGGAACCTGTGGTTTCTCCTCACAATTTTACCATCAACATCCACAATGTAAGACCGATCTGAGAACTGATCCAAGCACCTCCCACTAGACCACTGTCTTCTTTGCTCACACATCTTGCACTAATACATGTACTGGTTCCCCCACTGTAATGGAGGTATCTCTCTTCTTCCCCTACCACAGCCCTGAGATTGAATCACTTGCCGCCTAGCTATTTCTTTCCCCCACATGTCATCTTGAATGTATGGCTTTAATACCCAGTCACTTGCTACAATAGCTACCACCAGGTCCTTCTGGAGAACAGCCTCTGACTAGGAGTGGATCCATTGAGTTGGGGTGTTCCGCCATTCCAACAATTCCATGTACGGGTCTGCACTCCTCTTAAACAAGCGTTTGGCTATTTTCAATGGACTCTCGGCCCTCCCATTTGATCGGCTGTTGTAAGGCGATGAAATGGTGTGCTCAAATTCCCATTCTTTATCAAATGCCTGGAACTCTTGAGATGAGAATTGAGGACCACTATCTGAGTGTACTGTAACAGTAAATTTGCCTGGCCAAATGCACTTTGGTAGCTTCCACCACAGAGGCTGTGGTTGTCTGTTGAAGCTTGCAGATCTCAAGAAATAGTCCTTCCCTATCCAAAAAAAACAACCACATTCTCCCATGGTTTCCTTGCCTAACTCCCAATGCACAAATGGCTTCTGTGTCATAAGTGATCAACTCCAACATCAGACTGGTGTCCAGAGATAACAGGGAACAATTATGGGTCCTGAGTACATGCACCTCAAAGCATAGATGGAGAAGCCTCCCAATCTTGTCTCTCACCCCCAGCTGACAGAACCCACACTAATCTGTCCCTTTCCATGATGGCAATAAGTGATCCCAGCAGATGATGTCATGTGGAGATGCAAGATGGGGACTGTTGTTGGGAGCTGGAGATGTTTAAATAATGTAGGGACAGCCAGAAGTTGTAAAAAGGTCCATCTCAAAAGATGTCACTATCTTCCAATCAAAGCACCATTATCAAGCAGTTTGCTTTGTACTGGAATGAAAACACAGCGGATGGTTAAATCATGGGTGCACATTGTAGCGTGAGTAAACTGAGGGAGCTGTTCTAAGACTTCAACTTCTACTTGGCTCTGGTGATGAACGAGGGCACAAAGCTAGACCTCCTTACCAGCTACTTCAGTGCACACTGGCTTAGCCTGGCCACTCTGAAGCCTCTGGATGACCTCTTTGATCAAGATAGTTGGTGGAGGCATGGTTACTGGTTCGCTGGTTTCTTCGTGGGACATGGAGGGTGAAAAAGACACTTCATGGTGAACGTGATGTTCTGCTGCAGATTGTGTACAATCTGATGCTCAGGGGAAGATCAAGAATGAGGCACAATTTTACCATCAACATCCACAATGTAAGACCAATCTGAGAACTGATCCAAGCACCTCCCACTAGACCACTGTGTCTTCTTTGCTCACACATCTTGCACTAATACTGGTCCTTCTGGAGAACAGCTTCTGACTAGGAGAGGATCCCATGTCAATAGTTGGGGGTGTTCCACCATTCCAACAATGCCGTGTGTAATAATAGCCGAAGATACAGGCAGCAGCCAAAATGATATATGAAATCAAGCAGCACTACAAAAATATCACTTGTAGTCACATGAAATCCTATGCTATTTATATACATAGGAGTCAGTCTGGAACTACTGTCTAGGGTCCAAAGTGCACTGCTCCCTCTTCTTTTAAAGGTGGTCTGGTGGTTTTCTTGTGCGACGAGGGTATTGGGCTGTAGCTGGGGGCTCTTCTGCATGCACAACTGGCACAACAGGAATTTCTTCAAGGTGTTCTCCATTATCAACCTATGGGTGTGGCCCCAAATCTTCAACTTGTTCAGCAGGTTCTTCATTCTCAGCCTCGTGCAATGGTTCCATATCCCTAGTATCTGGAAGCTCTAACTGTTCACCAAGCTGTTCAGGTTGTGGGCCTGAAGAGGTAGCCTTCTGTGGGCCTGAAGAGGTAGCCTTCTGTGGCTGTCTTTGTGTCCTCCCTGTTTAACAGAGTCGAGTTCCTGCAACAAATGGCTTCAAACGATCAAAATGCACGTCCAGTTCTCTGCATCTTAACTCTGTAGTCACTATCCCCCACACATTCTAAAACCTGAAAGGGTCCACTTCAATAGTGGTGCAGTTTCCTCTAGAGATCACCCTCGTGGAACTGCTGGTGAATGCACCCATACCATATCACCAACCTGAAAAGGCTTGCCATACACCTTTTCATCATAGAAGTCTTTCTGTCTTTGATGCTCAACCTGCAACCTTTCTCTTACAATTGCATAAGCAGTCTGCAAGGTGTTCCAAAGGCTTTCTACATACTCTCCAACAGGTAGCATCACTTCCTGAGGACTAGACCCATACATTAGATCAACAGGCAACTTTGCTTGGCGGCCAAACATGAGGAAGACTTCCACCGCACCACTGCGTACTCGTACGTGTGTTGGTAGATCAGTGAGACTGACACCGCAGACCCGATGTTTCGGATCTTTTCACCGTGTACGGTCTCCTTGCTGCCCAGCCACTTTGCTGTCCTTAGCATCTATTCATAGGGACACACCTTCACCCTTTCCCCTCTTACACCCCATCACTGGACAGGAGGGGATATTTACACGCCCCCATGCAGTTAAAAATTTGTTTCGTCTAAACTCCTCTCACCAAATGCACGACCAGCTATTTCAGTGAACACAGGCATAGCCTTCCTTATGTGATGACCAACAGAAGGGCATATTTAAGCTTCCCCAGTTAGTTGTTGAACTGGAACACTATATTGGGATCCGAGGGGTCTGTACACTTCCCATTATGACACATACACCCCAGTTGCAGCTGATCTCACAGTGGCTCTACCTGTCTGCGTTTGCTACCGAACTCCTCGACTCTTGATATACATGTATTGATGAGGACAGAATTTATCCTACCAGTTTGCACCCCAATCCAGCTAAGTAACTAAGGTTTTAGGTTTGTGCAGAACCTATGATGTGCCCGAGGAACTCTGTTAACTTGAGGAGAATGGTCACCAGGTTGGCTCTGCTATATGTATACCTGGATAGTTTGTTAATGGGGAGTCATGCTTAGGTGGGTGATGAACAGGGACAGAGCTTACCTTGAGCCTGGAAGTGGTCATTGGTGGGAGGAACAGTAGTACCTCATTAGTTAATCTTGGAAGTCGAAGGGGCCAGGCTCAGCTAAGGAGCAGATCCATCAGGTGGTCTAGAGCTCTGCCAGTTAAGGTGGGGCATTTGTTAGCTGTGGATCAGCATGTGGAGCATGAGCAGAGACCAGTGAGAGCTGTTTCCATGGGAGAGAGCATCTACTGTCTGGTTCAGTATACCTGACAAGTGGAATAAGTGTATATGTTCTAAGCTGAGATGAAGACAATTGTTCTAAAGAGATGTAGAGTATCCCTGGGTCCCTGGCCAACTGATTTGTCACTATTGTATGCACTTCTGGTCTTTTCACACTACCTAGTGTCTCAGTTTATCCAGCTGTTTAGAGAGCAACTTGACCAGTGAATATCCCTACCATATGAAAACTGCAAGATATTAAGGCCACAGTGAAATGCATTACACCAGGGCTGTAACGTAATTGAAACCCTTTTCTTGCTCACCATGTTGTAATTTGAGCTGCAGCTTTGTAACGCTGGGCTGACCTTCTACGTTTTTTTTTCTTGCAACGCAAAGCTGTACCATACCTGAAATGCCATCCATAAACTTACTCAGATGTTTACGTACTTTTCTTACGTGACCTTTTGAGTGTTTCTCATATTCTCCAGCTCACTGTGATGTGCACATTGCTCCACCTTTGCAAATGACCACAGCAAGAGCATGGTCCTTGAACTTTGTTCTTTCCATTCATGGTCACCTGTTGGTCCTGACTTTGGTCCACTTGTTCTCTGGACCAGTTCCCTCTGCTGCCACATCTCTCTGCCTTCTTTGTTGCCAGACAATGCAAATCACTTCCATGCTCTGGGACACTCATTAGCTGGTAGAATTTGTCCATTATAATGTGGCTGCTGATCTATTTAGCACACTGACTGTTTATCAAACTTACTACCTCATGCTCCAGATACTTTCAGTTACTGCCATTCTAGTTGGAGAGAGGTTACCACTTCTGACACCATATTTTGCGACCTGTGCATAGTGTAGCTGGTACATGGATGCTTATTGATATCCTTTCTGTACACGTGTACACAACAAAAAACAATATACTTGATCTAGTTACCAGCACACATGTGAACCAATTTCAATACCTCTTTCAATGAAGTTTCTGATCACCCCAATCCAATGTAGCTGGAAGCGGAAATAATATTTTAACACAACAACCACACATAATTGCTGCTACACGGCAGCGACACGACTAAGTCCTGCAGCCTGGTTGGTAAATAGGGCTCTGGGTGACCAGCAATACAAGCTCAGAATCGCTAACACTAGCGCTTACAAAGGTCTGTAAGCTCACATGCTTGATGTTCTACATATTTCCATTCTTGCAGCCAAATTGTCTGCTAAGTATTCAATTACCACATTTCTCCCCTCAAAAGCTATAATCTCTGAGGAATGTTCATTTTGCGTAGTTTCCGCTAATCCTTTTTTTGGCTGGAGCACTTCTAATGTACACAACCTCATTACATTGAACGAAGGTCTGGAATTGTACTGGTGAAGGTGGTGCTGTTATCTAACACTAATACCTCTGGGAGTCCATGTCCTGAAAACACTATTTAGAGTGATAATCAAAGAGGACCACAAAAATCAACATGAATGCCAGACCAAGGTTTTTGAGGGCCATTTCCCATTGGTGCAAAGGAGATTTTGGAGGAGGCTTGCTATTCTCTTGGCAAGCCTCATTGGATTTCACCTTCATGTCCAGTTCAGCATCCAATCGTGGCCACTACAGCACACTCCTGGCTACAGATTTTATTCAGGTCACTGCAGGAAGGCCTTCAAGAAACATCTGAATTATAGGTGCTGCTCGTAAGGCTAGAATGCTTCATTCTTCTTTGCTTTCCACCCATGAAGCACCATCCTCCTTAGCACCGAGAGCACACACAGTCTCTGTCCACAAAGAATGGGTAACCATGTTCATGTCAGAGGTGGACTGCCTCACGAGTACTGTGTCAACAGGTACAGGGAACCCTCTGGTAAGGGCAATCAGCTTACCCCATCCTGCTCTGAACACCAACTGATATAGTTGTACGCACTGAACATTAGTGTCCACCTTTGCATCCAGGCCATGGCCATTGTTGGCACTTGTTCTTTCTATCTTAAGAGGTACTGTAGGGATTTATGGTCAGAGAACACAACTGTCTACCAAAAAGATACTGCTGAAACCTTTTTACCCCCCCCCCCCCCCCCCCCACCCGCCCAAACTACAGACAAACCTTCCTTTTTCATTTGTGAATAGTTCTTCTCCACATGTGCCAGTGACCCTGTTGCATAAGCTGTTGGGTGTGACAACACAACCCCAACTCCATAACGACATGAGAGGGCAAGCTTCTTTGATGGGTCAAAATGGACAAGCAAAACATCTGAGCTTAGGGTGGGACCTTGCCTTCTGGAATGCATCAGCCTGATCCACTCCCCAAAACCATGGTTGATGTTGGCGCCAATGTGTCTAAAGGACAACGGAAGAATTTTGAACAATAATTCACCAGAAGAGTTTAGTTGTGAGAGGTCCTGAGATACTGATGCATCAACAATAGCCCTACGCTTTTCATTGGTTGACCATCAACTGAAATATGGTAGCCTAGGTATTCTCCATGAACTGCAGTTTGATTCCACTCTCTCCTCATCTCTGCACCACCTTCTCCACGGCCACCAAGTGTTCCTTTTTAGTTTTGTATGCTACCAGGATATCGTCAAGATACACTTGCACATGTGTAATACCTTGTAATATGCCCTCCATTTTTCTTTGCAAAGTGGCAGGAAAGCGGAAAGGCCTTGGGGTCCAGTTTGGAGAATACCTTTCCATGCCAGCAGACATTCATTATTCACAGTGCCCCACTTTATACCACAGCCTTCTGTTAGTGGTGATGGGGCCACAGCCCCAGTGTGCCTGACTGTTGGATACCTGCAGCATCCTTCCTCACCAATTCTGGAGTCTGTGATAACTCGAAGGCCTTGCTGTTTGGCCAACAACCTGCGCTGTACACTTGGGTTATGGATGCTGCACACGATGTGGTCACGCAACCTGTCATCAATGACAGCTGCAATATATCCTTTGTAACTCTGCTGCAAACTAAGGCACCACCTCTCCTTTCTCCAGTCAGGGCTATCCATGACTCAGCCAGTGGTGAATGGTGTGCCATTGGTCAAGCCTGAAGGCCCCAAAATGGTGCTGGATTAGTTACTATTGTGGTTACCTATATGTACGTTCCTGAGATTTATACAGCGCCGAAGGGGACTGGGGACGAGCCAAATCAATTTTTTGTTATTCGACATGCAGCTTCATTCCAGAGTGTCCGGATGGCACCGGGGTGTAATTTGACACTGGATTCGTGCTCCGAGGGGAAAGTTGGGTCCACCCGCACACTTCGCGCGACCCTACCTTAAGGGCCCTTCAGGCCTCCCTATCTCCCCTCCCTCCTAACATACACATGCTTCGCATGTTTAGTGTAGGAAGTAGAAATGGAATTTGAATGATGGGATCCTGTATGGAACCCTGTGGGGATTGGACCTCCTGGTGGGGACAGACAATGCCCAGACTACAGGTATGGCAAAGGTATGATTTTGGCATGCAAAATCTTTTGTGTTTTAGGATGAGTGTGGGAATGGATGTATTGGGCTGTTTGTAAAATGGTGAGGTGGCTGTCATGAAGTGCCCTTCCTCCCCTCATGTCCCCACTATTTCCTCCCCTTCCTCCCATACTTACATCCCACTTATCAATCCTCAAAAGGTCTCTCAGATCGAGGTGTTTGAGGGCTGAATGCATACATGTAAGTGGTCACAAGAACACACTTGTCTGGCTGAGGAACAAGATTGCCAGAGGGGGATCAATTATGTGAGTGTGCTGGGTGATGTGTGTGCTGGGATGATGTGTGCTGTGATGATGTGTGCTGAAGTGCTGGGTGATGTCTGTGCTGGGATGATGTAAGTACTGGTGATGTGTGTGCTGGGATGATGTAAGTACTGGGTGATGTGTGTGCTGGGATGATGTAAGTGCTGTGTGTGCTGGGATGATGTAAGTGCTGTGTGTGCTGGGATGATGTAAGTACTGGGTGATGTGTGTGCTGGGATGATGTAAGTGCTGTGTGTGCTGGGATGATGTAAGTGCGTAAGTAATTGGATATGTGCATGTGATGGGATGATGTAAGGACTTGCAAAGTTGCACATCCCACTATCACCTCCTCCCTCCCACAGTTGGATGGCCAAATGGCTTTATATCTAGTGAGATGGAAGGGTGTGTCATTACAAAGTTGGTCCATCCGTTGCCATGAGAACTGTGATGACCACGTGGTCTGTGGGCTATCAGTTCAGCAAGACAAGACTGGTCATCATCATTGGTACCAAGATCAGTGTTGCTTGGACACAGTCATATCCTTCAAGGTAACTACTGAAATTCTTCCCTTTGGGTACTCTCCAAATGATGCACTCCACTCTCCCCTTAACATTTCCAAATCGTGACCTACCCATATGAAGCCCATCTGGTTACATAGATAGACTGTATCTATTGGTTACAGAGATAGGGTGGTTGTAGAAATAGGCTGTATCTATTGGTTACAGAGATAGGGTGTATCTATTGGTTACAGAGATAGGGTGTATCTTTACAGAGATGGGCTGTAGCTCTTTGCTGTGTACATGTTTGGATGAGGTTATGTAATTAATTGCTTTACTTTGCATCTGTAGGGCCCATGCCATCATCACTCTTCCAAAGGCCAGTACTGCTCTAAGGGGCTCCTTACCTCCTTCTTATCCAATGGAGTGTTTCCAAGGATACCAGACTAGTGGGGGGAGAAGCACCTTCATCTGTTGGTATGTATATCCCATTCCTTCCTCTCTCTCTCTCCTCCCCATCCTTCCTCACTCTCTCCTCCCCATCCTTCCACACTCTCCTCCCCATCCTTCCTCTCTCTCCTCCCCATCCTTCCTCACTTTCTCCTCCCCATCCTTCTGTATCACATACCATTAGCTCTAATTCAAGACACCCAGAGGATCTAAGGCAATTCACTGAGATCTGATCTGTGGTGAGGAGTGGTTCGGTTGGATGATGTGTTCATGTACAAAAGCCCACGAAAGCTGAAGTTCCTGTGAGCTGTGTGAAAAAGCATTACCATGGATATGGCATGGTACCCAATTGTTTTTGCTTCAATTTGACCTTCCAGAACACGTAGCAGTCAAGTCCCTGAACAGAAGAGTGGTTCCTCACTGACACAGACTTTCCGTGTGTGATTTTATTTGTTCATTAAAAGGGGAAGGGGCAGGGGGAGGGAGGCATCGTCGTCTAAAATCAGGGCGAGGTCTCACCCAGCGCTATATAGACCAGTTGAACCTGCATTAACGGTCACCCGGTTACTTCTGCATACCAGCCACATAGGTCATGGCTGCTGTACAAACGGTATTGTCATTTATTTTTGGCCCGCTTTAGGTACTGCATGCCCTCGATCCTACTTCCAATTGACCTCTTCGTACGGCAGCGCAAGCTTTACACTCTTCTCTGATATCAAGGGTCGCATACACTTCCACCGCGCCACTGCGTGATGCCCCAGACCGGACCTTTTCCCCGCGTACGGTATCCTTGCCCTTCCCGCCCAGCCGCTTTGCTTCTATTTGTAAGTGCTGGGTGCAGGTGATGTGTGTGCACCCCAATCCAGCTTTGTACCATCTCTGGAAGATGTACATGTACTAGGATCTTCTTTGTTAATGGGGAGCCACCAGTGTATATTATCTCTTGTGGCAGCAGGACTCTCTTGATTGAGGCAGAGATAATATATTTATCTCTGATCGAGGTTCAACCTGCCAACTTTGGCAATAACGCCCGTCGTGAGATTCACCTCGTACCCTAACCACACTTTGGTAAAAAAACGACTAACTTACATCAATTATAACTGCGTGCGGCATTGTGTTCTATTTTACTATAAGTAATAGCCACCGTGCCGTGGTCTTGTTACTGCCTTCTAATCTTCTAACGTTTTTGGTTGTAGAGTTATATTTATATGAACTCTTATTATCAAGGCCAAAAAAGCGTGAGTCTCACGACCAAATCGTGAGAGTTGGTAGGTATGTAATCACTGCACCCACCTTAGCTAGCAATCGCAATTCTACCAACGAGCCTCTTCGTGTACGGTATGTTATAGGTGTGTTAGTAGGTTCATAGATATTATACGGAAGGGATTGGAAACGGATCATGTGCTGCAATACATTGCATTATCCTAGCTTCGGGCCGTCAGTGTCGTATTAATCAACACCTTTCTAGTGACCACGTTATTGGAACTTTTTCGAAAAGCAAAGATATTTGACTAGTTTTAGGCTTTCTTTGGTGTTATGCGACTTGCTTGAGAGGTATGGATATTAAGAAATGCGTGTTTTTGACTGTAAATGTATTCAGACGCGAGTTTTTCATTAGACCGACGTTCCGTGTGTTAGCGATATCTTTGTGGGCGTACAAGTAACGATAGCTTAGTCGCATTGGCTATTACTTTGTTTTTCTCGTTGGAATTCAGGTGTGAATGGGAGGTCACCGTCGATTCACGATTGTGACTCTCAAGTACGAAGAATAACGAATGGAAAACTTGATGTACAGCGTCCAATAGGATAGTCTATCCGTCTAGATATAGGAAAGTGCATGTGTTCAACTCTTTGTTTAAGTAAGTTATACCAACAACAGTTACCCATTCATTCCGCCATTTTATTCCTACTACACTGATGGAACCTGTTAATTGGTGTTGAAACGTCCCGTTTCCAATCCCTTCCGTATAATATCTATGGTAGGTTGGTGCATGGAGACCAACACACCAGACTTGTGTTATGACGCGGTATCCAGTGCTTCTCCCGATGTATCCTCTGGCTCAAGCATTCATCTTTTTCTAACTACTCGTGTTCCATTCTCATACTCCTGACGTTGCCTAGTTAACCGCTAGATGATGGGAAGTGTGCTCTTTACATGAATGCTGTACAAAAGACGTGCCACTATCGATTCAGCTCCTGGCTACTTTCACGAATTTATGGACCAACTGACAGTCTACCATTCATTTAACCGTGCGAGAAGACATTCAGATGGTAAAGCAGTGTCATGATTGGGCAGTAAAAGGAATAGTGTCAGCAGTAATAGTAGTATAATAGTGCTGATTGCAAGTCTACTTTTGGCTCTCTAGAGCGAGTACGGTTTGGGTAACCGTCATGCAGCTAGGACGACCTGTGGGTGTAGCAGAGATGCGATTATCTCTGGGTGTAGCATTGGATTTCACCCAGTGAATCTCGAAAATATATTTTGAACAGTTTTCCCCATACTACGGCCCCACCATTAATCATACTCTTATTGATATATATCTCAGCCGGCTTACGGGTATCCATGTATGTTGTGACTCGCTTTTGCAAAGGCCCATGATATGGTTCCTGCTTACAATAAGTAGACATCCAAAGCTTCTTGTCTTTTGCTGTGCTAATTCCCTCTGCCGTGACATTCGAAGTACTGGATGCAGCATCACTTCACTATGACATGTAACTCGTCCATTACAAGGCAAGGCACTGGCCAGGATTACACATCAGCTTTCCCTGTTGATAGGTAATCTGTGTCCTTTAAAACCAGCTGCAGTAGCCTGTGTATCCGCTAACATTATTAATACACCAATAGGCATTTACATTCAGAATTGCCACAGGAAAAACTCATGATCAGCCAACCATGCTTTCAAGAATGAAGTACCTAGGACACTTTTCCAATGGACAATTTCATGATAAACAAACCAGGTTTTCAACTTTGGACTGTAGCCATCACATTCCTTGCAGGCAACTGCAAAATGTGGTGAGCTTCTGAAGCCTTTAAGGTACATGTACTCACAGCTCAAGCAATGTGTAGCAAAAAGCGAGGCCTTGGCTGTGATAGGTGTTACGCTAAGCCCATATGTTTTCTAAGTTTTGTGGACACCATGGCTGTGATGCACGTTACACTTAAGTTGCCTGCAGAAAGCCTAGAATGGGGCAGCGTCTTACTGGCCAGGTGCCTTAGATATGTTCAAGAGGTCTGCCCTCTGAAGGGATTGGAGTGGGTTGAGCATCAGCCTGTGTGGCAAGGTTAAACTGCTGGATGGAGATATACATGCATGTTGCAAGGATTGTGCCGGCACTAACAGCACTTTAAAAATTGTGGCAGGCTGCAACAAAAACAGGCTCTTCCAGCAGCTTCATTTTATAGCATCTTTCCAAGATTGACCTTTTCAAACATAAACAGTAGTGCAGTGCCCTGGCTCCTGCTGTAGAAACCCCCTGAACTAGGACCCGCACCGACGTATGCACCATAACTAAGGGTGCCAGAGGTGTTTGTGAAGAGATTCATTTTAGCCACACCATTCCCTGAGGCCAGGTCCTCCTGTGTACTGGCTGTGATCCTGATGTGATGATGTTTTTCGGCTTGATCCATTGACACGAAAACCCTTACAACCAGCCTTAACCTTAATTCGTTCAAGTATGTCACAAATGCGATAACCTGCTAGCTCTACATGCCCACAAAGAGAGAAGTGATGCTCTATGACCTCTATCCCTTGTTTCATGCTTCAACGAGTTCGTCAGGTTTGAAATGTGGCATTTACTGTATATAGTTCTCGCATTTACACACTGATCAGATGTGTTTTCATCAATTCGCATATTTTGCACCAAATCGTACAAAACAAAACCAAAAAATAAAAAAGGCTGGGGCGACCCCGCCCCCCCCCCCCCCCCCCCCACGTATGTACCGTATGCATTATAGCCGGACCACATTTTCTTTCGTTCCTACAAGTACGGCCCTGAGTACAAGTGTCAAACAACACAGAGAATGCATATAAAAGTGGAAAAGCAAATGCCTACTACGGGGGAAAAGCGCTTTTTTCCTTTCTGCCTTGGTCGATCCACCCCTTTACTATTAGCCCGTGGGCATAAAGGCGCACGTGATGTTCAATTGCTCTGCCTGCACTGTACTTCATAACGAGCACAGTGAGTTCACTGTATAGTGAGTTTGACCCAGATTGGCTGCCTTCACAGAATCTTTGCATCTGGAGGCAAGCTATCTGCATACAAATGAAATGCAGCTTCACGTTTAGAAAAGCCGAATAATAGCCAGAGCACGAACATGTGATTACTTTTAATAACTACTACATTCACATGATTGCTACAATGCTACTATACAGATCACGCGATGAAAGATTCTAACATAGTTGCTTAGAGATAATGCCATGCAGAATCATCTAAAGAACTAACGGGATGCGCCGATGTACGCATCACCGGGCCCACGCCCATCTTATTAATTGCGCTGTAAATGAAAACCACTTCAGGCTGCGAAGCTGCCATTTCCACGTCTAGTGAACCCCAAAGTCTAACCACGTACCATGCACCTTGTCCTTGATCTATTTTATGGTCACATGATGTAGACAATTCATTTGGCGCCAATACATGTCAGATCGTTTGGGGGGCGTGACGTCATTCAATAACGGTGTATTCACGTGACATATTTGTTATTGTACCAAAAAAATGCCTGGTAAGAAGCGTAGCGAGGAGAAGACGGGTGGCAGGAAGCGCAGTGGTGATGCTGGAGGGCACATGGCTGGGCTTCTCGGACTGGGAATGTATGGCGGAGGAGGTACGAAGGAAGCTAGGCACAGGACTAGTTTTCTACTTAGGTTTGTAACGTTTTTTAGATGTCGAAGGAGATGATGCGGACTTGGAAGCTGAGCTGGCGGCGCTTGAAGTCAAAGGGTCGGGGTCCAAAGGAGGAGCAAAGAAGGACAAGAAGGCTCCCATGTCTGCTCATGAAATAGACGCCATGGTGGCCAGTGCAAAGGGCATGGGGGAAGGAGGGGAGAGCGGGGACGAGGAAGTACCGGACGAGGACGTGAACGAAGATGATCTGTTGCAGGAATTGGCAGAGCTGGAGGGGAGTGGGGGTGAAGATGATGGTGGTGGGGCAGAAGACGAAGTGAACCAGATATTGCCAGCTATTCCAAAGAATGGAAGCACCAACCCTCCCAAACAAAGTCCATCTGGGGGAAAGGAGTCTCAGTTGGATGTGGTAACATCTCGTCTCAAGATGTACGAGGGAGCACTCTCGGATGCAAAGAGCAAAGGGGACTTCAGCAAGGAGCGTCGCTATGCAAGGTCCATAGCAACGCTGAATACAATGGTGCAGCAAGCCAAGGCTGGAAAACAGGTCAATATGGATGAGGTGCCGCCTCCTGTCAGTTTTGGCTCCTCCGGTGCAGTGGGTAAGAAGGGTGGGGCTGGTGGAGGTAACAGTGCTGATGGAGATGATGAGCTGGAGAGCTGGGTAAAGGACAACGGAGAGCAGCAAAGTGAGTGGATGTATGGTGGGTGGAGAGTGGCAAAGTGATGGACGTGTGGTGGGTGGAGAGTGGCAACGTGAGTGGACGTGTGGTGGGTGGAGAGCAGCAAAGTGAGTGGACGTGTGGTGGGTGAAGAGTGGCAACGTGAGTGGAGGTGTGGTGGGTGGAGAGTGGCAACGTGAGTGGAGGTGGATGATTGTGACTTCCATCCCTTCCCCAATTGCTTCTTCCTAGCAGACAACCCCACACCAGCGACCAGGTCCTCTCCATCCCCTCAAGGCTTGGTTACCTCTGGCACTAAAGCAGGCCCAGTGGCAGCCAAGCCCTCACCATCCCCCCGGGGGTCACTCACCCCCGAGGTGGCCCAGGGTGACGGCCCACTGCAGACCATATCAGAGCGCACCGCCCTGTACAGGCAGGCTTTGGCAGAGGCTGAGTCTGCCGGAGATGGGTCCAAGGTCAGGCGCTACAAGAGAGGGTTGGAGACCTTGGAGGAGATGATGAAGAGCGTGAAAGCAAAGAGAGCTGTGAACCTGGAAGAACTCCCGCCTGTTGTCATAGTGAAGGGTTCCACATCCAGTTCTAGTGCAGCACAGGTAATAAGAAAGTGGGGTCATGGGTTAGGTAGGTATGGTGGGGGCTAGGGGGGCATGGTTAGGTGGGTATGGTGGGGGCTAGGGGGGGCATGGTTAGGTGGGTATGGTGGGGGCTAGGGGGCATGGTTAGGTGGGTATGGTGGGGGCTAGGGGGGCATGGTATGGTGGGGGCTAGGGGGGCATGGTTAGGTAGGTATGGTGGGGGCTAGGGGGGCATGGTTAGGTAGGTATGGTGGGGACTAGGGGGGCATGGTTAGGTGGGTATGGTGGGGGCTAGGGGGGCATGGTTAGGTAGGTATGGTGGGGGCATGGTTAGGTAGGTATGGTGGGGGCATGGTTAGGTGGGTATGGTGGGGGGCTAGGGGGGCTCTACCAACGTTACTGGTGTTGAGTAGCGAGTGATTAGATAAAGCTAATATTAGGCTTTTTGTAACTGAAAGCATTTCCCTCTCCCATCAGGCGGTTCCACCCACCCTTGACCCTCCTGTTACCAAAGTGACATCGCAGCCGTTAGCATCAGCTCCCAAACCTCAACCACGTGCTCAACCTAAGCCGCCTCCCAATATGATTGATCTGAACGCGCCTGAATTTGATGAGTTCAACATCTCTGAAGCCGATCTAGCTGCCTTTGCAAGCAAGATAGTCGATGATCGTGCACCAAAGCAGGCAGCAGTACCAGCGACAAAACCTCAACAATTGCTTTCAACATCCCCTAAACCTCAACCACGCTCTCAACCTAAGCCGCCTCCCAATATGATTGATCTGAACGCGCCTGAATTTGACGAGTTCAACATCTCTGAAGCCGATCTAGCTGCCTTTGCGAACAACTTTGTAGATGATCGTGCACCACATAAAGATACATCACAACAGCCAACCACCACAGCTGCCAACTCCACCACTAGCCACACCTCTCCCCCTAGGGTGACGATGAGCCTCCCAGCGCAGCTACCCGTGAAGGATGTAGCCAAGTCTCTCCTGGACGAGCGGAGGACCCAGTACCTGGCGGCCATGAAGGATGCCAAGGCTAAAGGGAACGAGGAGGTGGCCAAGGAGTATGGCAAGACTGCCCTCCAGTTCAAGAAGATCCTGGGGGCACTCGAGCAGGGTCAGCCAGTGGACCTCTCTCAGATGCCCGGCCCCCCTGAAGGTTACACTTCTAGTTACAACCTGGACATCTCCCAGCTCTCGCAACCCGCCCGCGAGAAGGCCACACCCTCAGGCCAGACCACCCAGTCCTCGCCGGCACCTCCCCCTCAGGCAGCACAGGAGGGGGGAGATGGGGAGGGGGACCCGGTGGACCCGAGCATACCGGTGCCCAAGACCCCTCTGGAGGCCCTTGAGCAGAGGCTGGCCAAGTACAGGGAGGCAGTGGAGAGTGCCAAGCAGAAGGAGGACAGCTCCCGGGCGAGGAGGATGGGCCGCATTGTGAAGCAGTACGAGGATGCCATCAAGCTGACCAAGGCGGGGAAGCCTGTGGACTTTGAAGAGCTGCCCGTGCCCCCGGGGTACCCTCCCATCCCGGCAAAGCAAGGTGCCGGGCCGGTCAGACCGGCTCAGCAGGCTCCTCTCCCCAGACCCACCCAGTCCCTCCCGGTGATGAAGCAGCCCGTCGCTGCTCAGAAGCTCCACCCATCAGTGTCAGATGTGCAGCTCCAGGTCATCCAGCAGAGGTCCCAGGAGCTCAGGCTGGCCGCCAAGGACGCCCAGACCCGTGGGGACAAGGAGACGGCCATCAAGTACATGCACCTGTTCAAAGGTGTGCAGAGCATGCTGGAGGCTGCCCAGGGGGGGCTGCCAGTCGACCTATCCCAGCTCCCCTCCAGCCCTTATGCCAATCTCAGCGCGACCAAGCCCTCGACCACAGCCATGGCTCACCTGAAGCCGGCAGCTGAGGGTGATGGGAGCACCTTTGACCTCATTGAGAAGCAGTTGGAGAGACAGAAGGAGCTGTGTTCGTCAAACGCCTCCACGTACGATGAGATGGGCAACACGGGTACAGCCCTTCAGTACAAGAACATGTGTGAGAACTGCGAGAAGGAACTGCTGGCTATCAAGAGCATCAGATCAAAGGGGCTCTCCCCACCTAAATTTACCATGGAAACAAGGAAGTTCTCGATCGTACACAGCAACGTTCACCTTGGTAGCAACCAGTGTGAAGTGGCAGTGATAAGAGGACTGGACATACAGGCTAGCCTTGCCGGATGCGATGGCAAGGACCTCAACGTCTGCATAGAGCTGGAGTTCCCTCTGCCGGCAGAGAGCCCCCAGAAGGCCTCTCTACCTGCTGTGAGAGGGCAAAGCCCTGAGATTAACAGCACCAAGGTCTTCACCATAGACAGGAAGTCCCTCCGTAATCTGCAGAGGGTTATCAAGCGTTCCCCCCTCACGTGCACGTTGTTACACAGGCGAACACTCCGGAAGGATATTTTCCTGGGGGCGGCACATGTTAGTCTGGAGCAGCTGGATACTAAGTGCGAAATAAAGAACTGTTTTGACCTTTTAGATGAGAAGGGAAAGAAGCCCGTTGGGGGAAAGCTTGAGGTGGTGGTGAGGCTGAGGGAGCCTCTCTCATCCCGGGATGAGGAGGAGAAGGAGGAGCAGTGGCTTGTATTTGATGAACCCATCACTGCTCCCTCGCAAGTCAGTATGCCCAAAGCCACTCCCGTCAAGAAGCAGGCAGGTGGTGAAGCCAACCATTTTGTGGTTGATATTGCTAAGACGACGAGCATGGAGGCACTGAAATTTGAGTATACTTTTGCACAGAAGCTGAAGTCTGCAGACCCAGCTGTGGCGCAGAGACTCAAGCTAATTCAGGGCAGGCTGGGTGCAATCAAGCAGCGGTACCAGTCAGACGCTCAGTTCCAGCAGAAGTACCCTATCCAGGTGAGGCTTGAGCTGAAAGCAGAGCAGCAACTGGAGCAGAAGTATCGTGCAGAGGGAAAGACCACCGAAGTTAGGATACTGCAACTGAGGAGACAGGTGATGGAGAAAGAGTTGGAGACCCTCGAGCAGAAGTAGCAAGGGTTGTTATGTGTTGGTTTGTCTGTGTGCTGTAATGTTGTGCTGTAGTAACTATTTACATGTGCAGTCAAACCGGGCATAACTCAGAGGTGCCAACTGTCCCGGATTTTGCGGGATTGTCACGAAAAACTGATTACATGTACATGCAACTTGACTGCTACCTGGCTGTGGCTATCCTGAAAACAAATTTTGGCATGTTGACACATCTGGCATGTGTAATGCGTAGTTGAGTGTGATATGATGCAGGCTCAAACTGGATAATCAGATGCAGCATTCCATATTATAATTGTACACTCCACAATAAATGGAAGAGGGAGTGATTTTGAATGCCTGATGTCTGTCTGCATGGTTGTTGGAGGGAAGTCGTTTATATGTTGAAATGACTTAAAAACTACTTCACTTTATGTAAAATAAATATTTAAATTCATAATTAGAATCATGTGCCACGATTCTAATACTGATAAACACAATCACCTGTGTTACTGTAGTCAAGAGTTATAGGTGTCCATGACTACCACTGACAGGGACATGATGGGATAGGTGGGACCAAAGGGGTCCATTTTGCACTAGCCATTAAATGAATGTTGCAAGGGTGCCCAATACATTGACCTATACGCACGTGCATTAATTAGCTAACAGAAAAGCAAGGTGATCGAACAAGGTCACATAACAGGGGCTACCATTTCTTGTAGAGAAGCCAACAGCTATTCTATGCCTTCTTTGTCACTGGTCCTTATCCCCTAATAGTACTGCTGTGTCACCAGTTGGTTGGTACTGGGCACCTGGGAACTGAGGAAGGGGAGGTGGAGAGGGTAATAAGAAAGGGGGAACAGAGGTAGCCTGTGACATCATTCACTGAAACTGAAAGGATGCATTAGTAAACAAACTAACATGCTAGTTATACTAACACACACAGCTGATCCTTCCACCAGTGTTCTAGAGGAAGATGTCCAGCTTGTCGCCAATAAGACGCCTAAATCGACATGTCACCCGACCACATCTATGGGGTAACAAGGCTTCTATCAATAGATGTAAGTAGTGCCTATATTAATAAATTGCTCTAGCATAGTAACATAAATACCCAGTAGTGTTATAAATTTCTAGGTACTAGATATTGTTACATTCATTCATCATACCATCTTTCTTCAGACAACATGATATATTCATTGAGTGCCAGCTAGCATACATAGGGGTAATGCAGTCTTATGCAGTTCAACAGTGCACAACCACCCAGACAGGAATAGTGATTTGAACATGTATGAGTGATTGATGGGTCAGAGGTCACCACGTGATGATAATTTGTACGCCATGGACTTCAACCAATTCAAGGTGTCTCACTCTGCGCAACTAAAAAATATTCCCGAAAAGTACTGGGACGCTTTGTTTGACAAGTTGTCGCACGAGGTAGGTTTCAAGTAGACAAACCTTATCGGCTTAAAAACCAATGAACAAAAAAAAATCATCCCCTAAGGAATACGATGCCGGAAAGTATTTCTCTATGGTAGTGGATGGCGGCAGATGGAAAATTGTTGTTTCAAATGACCAGGGATTGAAGACAGAAAATGTTAGGGGGTGAGAGCCTGCAGCTATATAAACATATGCACATGGTACATGTATAGCGATCGATAAATGAATGATGTGTTTGTGTCAACAATTTCGTGTCTGATTTGTATGGCTTGCAGCATTTTTCTGATAGACCATGCCTGGACCTACCAGCCGCACGTTGCGAGGAACCAGCTAACGAGGATACCCGGGCTAGCCTCCCGTATGGCGATACTGATGGACTTGTACGGCATCCCCACAGCTCCTGAGATGCAGGAACAGTCCAACATTGAGCCAAAGGTGCAGGAACAGTCCAACATGGAGCCAAAGGTGCAGGAACAGTCCAACATGGAGCCAAAGGTGCAGGAACAGTCCAACATGGAGCCAAAGGTGCAGGAACAGTCCAACATGGAGCCAAAGGTGCAGGAACAGTCCCACGGCTCTGATGATGGTACTTTTGAATTTGAACATTGTCAGCTGTTAATAACCAACCACACACAGGTATGGACTACGCAGATGAGCCTAGCGATGAATTGGTGGACATGGTTTTCACGAAGATGTGGGAGTTCAACAACGCTTACACAGTGTCAAACTCAGTAAGGCGATCAGTGTAGGTTGGGAGGGGCCACAGTTGAGTCCAAGCTGCATGTCTCCAGCCCATACCAGTGTGGTACGTCATGGACGAATTTGGATCCCGGATCCAACACTCGGACAATCCTTCGGTTGCGATGTCCGTGTTCTTCTACATTCCTTCGCAGATAGCATTCTCTCTCATATGGCCTATAAGAGATCTAGTATATGAAGGTGTGTGGTGTATGTGTGTTCCTGACCTAGTGCATGTGCATTTGTGTATAAGGTGCTCTAGGTGTGTGCATATATGTGTGTGCGTGTGTAGCAGTGTGAGTTTAAGGTTGATGTGCTTTATTTAGATGAGGTGACCAGAACGTACTGCACTGTTGATTGTAGCTGTGAGTTGGCCACAGCTTGTCATATGTTGCCATGGTCATCGGCTACCTCTCTGAGCTTAACCGACCCTCTGTGGAGCCAACTGGATCAGTTTGTTGTACCCACAATGGGGGTGCGTTATATGTATGTGTGTGTCTATATATGTATGTATGTATGTGTGTATGTATGTGTGTGTATGTATGTATATATGTGTACATATATGTATGTGTGTTTGTACATACGTACGTACATACGTACATACGTATATATATGTATGTATTGTATGTATGTGTGTATGTATGTATGTGTACATATGTATATGCATGGGGGTGTGCAAATATCATACACACACACACACACACACATACAATCTGGCAGGAGCGATGTCAGGAAGAGCTTCCATGCCCTGATGCAGCTGTCCAAGCTCCCAATGGACCAGTCCTCATGGTTTATACTGACCTAACTCTTGTGAAGGGTTTCCTCACTCACCCCGCCTTCTCTTTGACTGCCACCAGAGACAAGGCAGATATTCTTTGGTTGTGTGAGCACTTCAAGAAATTCAGGTTAGCATTGAGTACTAACTTGAGTAGTTAGAGGGTTAATTTGCCATGCTGCTCTCAGATCTCTCCGGTCAAACCAGTTTATAAACCAGTTTCCGTGCGAAAATGTGGTCACTTGCAAGGATCTATTGGTGGAGGTTGCAAAGAGGGCTGGTCAGAATGGACAGAGCCTACCTGCATGGTTTCCCATCTCGTTTAACCTGTTGTACGAACTCCCTCACCTGGTGAGGAGTTTTCTGACCAGGAAGGAAAGGTTAGCACACACACACGATGCTGCCAGCCTGTCTTCCCAACCTTGCCTCTCACTGCAGTGACCAGGATAATGTATGGATTGTGAAACCGTGGAACCTTGGGAGGGGGATGGACATCCACATTAGTGACAATTTAACCCAGATAATTAGATTGGCTCAGACAGGTCCCAAGGTATGTGCATTTCCAGCACAAGTGCTGGGCTGTTTAAGATTTTCTCTTTTTTTTCTTATACTTCTGATGATTGTTATGGGGACAGCATAACTGTCTTGTGGGTAGTTTATCCAGGTTTTCAAAAGTTTTTGGTTTCCTGTTAATTTTTTTATTTTATGACTAGAACGCAAGTTAAAATTGCTTTTTAGCAAACCCATGCCAAAAACCAGCATTTCCATTTACGATAAATTTTCAAATATTGGTCCAATGCATAGGACTTGGCCCCTGGAGATTAAGGGTTAACTGCTATTTTATGCATCAAAAAATTGAGCACTGAACTTTTAATTAGCTGTACATTTCAATGTGAGTGTTACTATTTATCTGTTTGTCCTGAGAAGTGCTGTTTTATTAAGTTTAATTTCTTTTGCTTGTCCTGGTAAATGTACCAGAAGGTGATTATACGCTGGATTGGTCCCATATAATATTGTTTCGCAGATAGCTTCCAGGTACATCACCTCGCCTGTCCTCTTTGATCGCCCCGATATTGGAGGGAAGGTGAAGTTTGATGTGCGCTATGTGGTACTGGTCCCCTCTGTGGCTCCCCTGGTGCTCTACTGCTACAATGTCTTCTGGCTCAGATTTGCTAACAGGCACGTCATCCACTCACCAGATCTACCCACCCCTGCCCCAGACCCACCCACCTCAGCCCCAGACCCAGCTTACTACAATGCCTCCTGCCCACAACTAAAACTTTGAAAGTCATGCATATAGTGTCTTCTGCCTTTAAGGCTCTATGTAATACTGTATATCTGCCTGTTGGTGTGTCACTACACATGTACGATCATTTGTATTAACCATTCTTTTTCAGACCGTTTTCTCTGGA
Source organism: Spongilla lacustris (assembly GCA_949361645.1). Classification (NCBI taxonomy): domain Eukaryota; kingdom Metazoa; phylum Porifera; class Demospongiae; order Spongillida; family Spongillidae; genus Spongilla; species Spongilla lacustris. Next base: position 1,007,718 of record OX442434.1, on the reverse strand, counting down.
CGATTTTACTGACTACCAGAAACATTTTACTGTGATGAACTATTTGGAAGGGGTGGAGCTAAAGCAGGCATGTTGGAAGGGGTGGAGCCAAAGTAGTCATGTTATATTCTTCACACATTGCATCACAAAAAGCTACCATTATATGGGTGCATTCATGAGTGAATGGCCTACATGTATTTATTAACCATGGAAGGCATCTTGTCCACATAGTTTTAAAAGTACATATCACTGTGGATACTGCAGTGTTGTTCATGATTTTACTCTTCCAAACAGATCCATTTTAACGAATTTATTCCTGAATTTGAGCGGCAGCACCCAGACCATTCCTGGAAGAGCATTGAGGTGTGTATGGATAAGATGCATGGGTTATTCTATACATCCACTTTTCTTCCTATAGAGCAAAATACACCACATGCTCAGGGAATTGTTCCAGTCCGCATGTTCCGTCTCTCCCCCTGCAGGCATTGCTCCAAACCCCCAGGTACGGTTTTTGTACAGCTGGTCAATCAAACAATTTATTTTTCATGCACTGGACCCTTTCACCATGGCAACCATTGTGGGCCTGTTTTACCCACTATTATCCAGTCCAGAGCAATATATGCTGCTGATATCATGCTGGAGTGGACAGCCCAGGGAGGTGAGTGTAATGGCGCACTAGAAGAGAGCTTGCTAAGGCTTCCCCACACAGAGATCCAGCCAGTATTGCTGGAAGTGAACTATTCCCCTGACTGCGTGCGTGCTTGCAGATACCATCCGGATTTCTTCAATCACGTTTTTGAATTGCTTTTCTTGGACCCAATGCATCAGAAGGGTGGCCTTCCAGTCACCCGATTACTGTGACCTCACTGGTTATTAAATTAACTGAACTGAATTGATTGTCTGCAGTCTGTTGATTTTAAATCATATGAGAAAATAATAATAATTAAAATCAAGTGCAAGTACTAGGGGTTAAGTTCCCGGCAGGATCTGCAGGAGAGGAGGTAATGTGTTGCATAAGATTTAAACCACACAGCACCTTTGTAAGTAATGAGTCCTTCAACTTAGAACCAGACACACTTGCTTTGCTGGAGTCTTCTACCACCTTTTGCTGTTTGTACGACTTCTTCATGGACTGTGGAAGACACACAGGTCACTTGAAACTGCTGAAGGCAATAGTGTGGAGCATTACTTCTTTCTCAAGGCCAGCCTTCCGCTTTCTGGTTACAATGGCTTCTATTTCTTTGCTCTTCTCCACACTCTGCAGGTAGTGTGCGTTCTCTTTTTTCGCCAGTGAGATTTCTGTTCTAAGGCGCTGATCCCTCACTGCATTATCGTAGGCTAAAATAGGAAGGGTGGTATAAGTGATCTACACACCGTTCAGGGGCCATCCGCAACATGTGGCCAGAAATAGTTATCTCTGTTGTGGCAGTACATGTACATGTACCTATTTTCTCTGTCAGATGTGTCCACTTGAACTTCGAGAGGTATTTCATGTTCCAGAGGTCGTCATAATAGTAGCTTCGCTTTTTACCTCCTATGGGGGTGTTGTTGAGAGCCAGGGCGACCGATTTTGCAACTCGTTTGTCAAGAAATTCGACCCATCCTTCCGTGTAATTCCGCTTCTTGTTACCACGGAACTTCTGACGCCTTTTATGTATTAATGCGTCTTCAACCAGAGGTCAGGCTGACAATTACGCACAGAGATGAAACTGATCAAACGTACCTTCAGGTTGCAAGTAGACCCTTCCTATGGTACCAAATTGCGACAATAGTACCTTTACCTTCTGTGGTTGCATGAATGGCGGTATGCGGCTCAAGTAGACGATACCAGGTGATGTCTTTTTCACCTTCTCTTCCTTAGTTCTGTCGGCATCCGTACCTGTACCAGCTTCTTGTGACGTAATAAACATACTGATCACTTCCAACACACACCTGTACTAGTACCTTCACCGAGACTTGAAGTACCTCCCTGCTCCTCGGTGTTCATAATTGTATTAAAATTAATCATTCAGTCATTTATAAAAATTAAAAAAAGTTAAATATCGACAAGAATAATTTGATTTTTTTTGTTTGGGTTGAAAGCGAGCGGTACTAGTACGGTTGAAAGAATGGCGAGGAAGGTTACACTGGCGTCCTGTACGCTCAACCAGTGGGCGATGGACTTCGATGGAAATCTTAAAAGAATCCTTGAAAGTAACGTTATTTTTCGAGGGTGACATATACCCGTTATGAACCAAGGCGTCTTTGTATCGTACATGAAGGCATTAAGATGGCCAAGGAAAAGGGTGCAACGTATAGACTTGGCCCAGAGCTGGAAGTCACGTGAGTGTTATATGACAACTTTGCTGCCAGCCTCGAATGTGTCGCTGTCTAGTGGCTATGGATGTGGGGATCACTTCCTGGAGAGCGACACTCTCCTCCACTCTTGGCAGGTCCTAGCCGAGCTTTTGTCGTCTCCAGAAACGGAGGGAATTGTGTGTGACATTGGCATGTAAGCCACCTCCTCCCTCCTCTGTCTTCACTCCCTCGTCCCCACTCATTTGCCCTCCACTAGGCCTGTTATGCACAAGAATGTTCGCTACAACTGTCGAGTCATCATATACCAGCAGAAAATCATTTTGATTCGTCCAAAGCTGTACCTTGCGATGGATGGGAACTACAGGGAGGGGAGGTGGTTCACTCCCTGGTGCAAGCTGAGGTTTGTGTTATGAAAAGTTGACATGAAAGCAATCCATTATTCCATATAGGGAAACTGAAGACTTATATCTGCCTCAGATGATATCTAAGATCACAGGACAGGTGAGCACACACCCAGACCTTAAGTACCCACACCTCCATACACACCGGACCTTACCCACATAACGTGCACACACACACATGCACACACACACATACACACACACACATGCGCACACACATACACACATGCATACACACACATGCACACACACATGCACACACACACATGCACACACATACAAACACACACACACACACACACACACACACACACACACACACACACACACACACACACACACATATGCACACATACCCATATTTGGCCTGAGCAGGAATGAAGTATCTGCAGCCCACATGCCTGCATAATTAAATACACATAAAATATTTGGCTACATCACATGCATGCATGTGCAACTACTCTCCTTTTATGAAATGTTTGAACATGGCACATAGCACGTCCTAGTAAACAAGCAGAGGATCCATTGTATCATACTGCATGTCGATGTCATGAGCTGACTTTGGAGCTTTGACCTACATGTACCTACTTTTTGGCATGAATCCCTACATCCATGTGATGTTGTCATCACAGGCTTTCTTTTACAGCGCACTGTGCCATTTGGTGATGCAGTCATATCAACAGCAGACACTTGCATTGGTTGTGAGACATGTGAAGAGCTGTTCACAGCCAATAGGTGAGGGGGCAGACCTACCCCTGGGGTACATGTAGGTGGTACACTTACCCCTGGGGTAATTGCAGGGGGTACATGCAGGGGGCACACTTACCCCTGGGGTACATGCAGGGGGTACACTTACCTCTGGAGTACATGCAGGGGGCACACTTACCCCTGGGGTACATGCAGGGGGCACACTTACCCCTGGGGTAAATGCAGGCCTGGGGCACACTTACCACTGACCTGAGGCACATACATAATCTATATAATTTATCATGCACTGCAAAATGATGCCACAATGTTTTCTGAGATCAGCATTCCTTTAATGTACTTACATGTGTATGCAGAGTTGTTTGAGTGGATCTATAATTAGCCATACATCTCAATGTAAAGTCTACTCATTTTAGAAAGCTGTGGAGTTTATCCTGCAGTATTGTAGGCAGTGTGTACAAGGTCCATGGTCATCACAGATCTATGCTATTTTTTTAAACATGAATTTTTAATGACAAAGCTGCTTCTGTATTGATCCAAAACTTGATGAATCCAAGAGGTTGTTTTCGTGAGGGTCTGCATCTTGATGGGACTTTTGAAGTTTAGCAGAAGGTCAATCCTTTTGCAAGATTGTAAATATTAGCCCACAGACAGGCTAATTACAAATTTACTGCTGTATAACTTTGTGATGGGCAGTCCATTTTCAATCTAAGAACCAACAGTATTATTTTCACAGAGACTGTTCCAATGTGTGTGTGCAACAGGTCTTGAATCGAAATTCCTTGTCCCCAGTCCACACATTGCCATGGGGTTGGATGGTGTGGAGATCTTCACCAATGGCAGTGGAAGCCACCACCAGCTGAGGAAGCTGAACGTGCGGGTGGACCTCATCACCTCCGCCACCTCAAAGGTGAGAGGGGGACAGGCCAAGGCTGTTGTGACGTGCTCTCGCATGGTAGGTGGGAGGGGTGTACATGTATTCCAATCTGATTGGCTGTGATGCGGAGAGGGTGTACTATGATGGGTGCAGCATGCTGGCCCTCAATGGGAAGATCCTCGCGCAGGGGTCACAGTTCTCGCTGGAAGAGGTAGAGGTCACCGTGGCAACTGTGGACCTAGAAGATGTCCGCTCCTACAGGGGATCTATCATGAGCAGGTGTATGCAGGTGGGTATGGCCATTATCGGCATATGGTGTGAACAGTGTGTAAGGATGAACAAATGAAGAGGCTCCCATGCTGTTAGGGCAACCTATGTACGAAAACCAGGATTTATGTTGCACCAGTGGGTGGGCAGGGTGGCTAGGGTGGCTGAGTGGAAGAACAGCGATAACAGTGTCTGAAATAGCTGGACAGCATTGTACAGCAGAGGCTGGAAGGATTGGTGCTGCATAGCGTCTGCACTGCACTAGATGAAAAAATAAATAAATTTCAAATGTGAAGTACATGTAAAGCAGGAAATATGCCTTACCTCTGCAGACCCAGCAATCATTGCCGTATCCTCGTTGCTACCTGAATGTGGTCCTAGGTCACTACGACAGCATTGCCATAGCAGCTACTCCATCCATTTCTGTACGATACTTCATGCCAGAGGAAGAGATAAGGTACCTCCCCCTGGCATCTTAATATGCAGCCTTAACACTTCAGTATCCCAGCCTTGGACCAGCCTGTTGGCTTTGGGACTACCTGCGACGCAGCAAGATGGCTGGGTTCTTTCTCCCCTTAAGTGGTGGGATAGATAGCGCATCGACAGCCGTCCTGGTGGGGTCCATGTGTGACCTGGTCATGGAGGCTATTCAGAAGGGTAGCCCTCGAGTGACTGAGGACCTGAGGAGGGTGCTTCAGCTCCCAGAGGACCAGCCATTCCCTGCTGATGCTGTGAAGCTGGCTGGGTCAGTTTTTCCTTACCATTATGTCATCCTGGGTTGACAGGGTTGGGTGTGGCACCATTACATCATCACAGGTTGAGAAGGTTGTGTGTGGCACCATTGCAATATCATGGGTTACATGTATCTACAAATGTGTGGTGTACAGACGTGGGTGTGGTTAGGAATAAGTGGATTGTGGTGGATTTTTTAAAAATTGGTTTCCAGATTTACATGGTTTTGTTACTATTGCAGTCAGCTATTCACTACCTGCTACATGTCAACGGCTAATTCATCAGATGACACCAGAGATCGGGCGAGCAGACTGGCACAGCAGATTGGAAGGTAAGGTCTCTTGCAATATTAGCGTACTCGCTTAAGTGCTGGGTTTCTTTGCTCACCATAGCAACCATCTGTCTATTGCAATTGACGAAGTTGTCAGTGCCAATATGGCTGTGTTTTCCCAGGCCTTCCACATCATGCCCAAGTTTAAAGTGCACGGTGGTTCAGGAGCAGAGAACTTAGCCCTGCAGAATGTGCAGGCAAGGTCTCGGATGGTCCTATCTTACCTCTTTGCCCAGCTGACACCTTGGGCACAATCAAGGAATGGCACTTTGCTCGTCTTAGGATCAGCTAATGTAGATGAAAGGTGGGTGTGGTGTAAAGTGCTGTTAGTGACCTTCATCCCTCCCCCTCCTCCTAGTCTTCGTGGATATCTGACCAAGTATGATTGCTCAAGTGCCGACATAAATCCGATTGGTGGAATCAGTAAGATCGACTTACGCTCCTTCTGTCGCTATATGTCATCTCGTTACCCAGAGCTAAAGAGGTTAGGTTTACTTATGCATGTGCCCTCACTCCCTCATGTCCCTCTCTCCCTTTGGACCTCAGCATCATCACTGCCAAACCTTCTGCAGAGTTGGAGCCGATCACTGCCACTTACGCCCAAACTTCTGAGGTACATCGTGTAGATGTACAGCTTGTATGGCTTGATAATCACCTGATTGCATGTGACTGATGGCGCCTGTTGTCACATGACCACACTTGTCCCCCGCACCACACACTAGGATGACATGGGCATGACCTACGAAGAACTTAGCGTCTTTGGCAGACTGCGCAAGATCTACAGGTGTGGTCCCTATTCCATGTTCATCAAGCTCATCCACATGTGGAAGGAGCAACATTCCTTCACAGAGGTCAGCACCACATCGTGTCATTTGTTATCAAGTGTGTGCCTGGTCTCCACCTCTGGCAGATTGCGGACAAGGTGAAACACTTCTTTCGCTGTTATTCTATCAATCGGCACAAGATGACGGTGCTCACTCCTTCCTATCACGCGGAGAGCTATTCCCCTGATGACAATCGATTTGACCTAAGACCGTTCCTGTACAATGTGCAATGGAGATGGCAGTTTGCAGCCATAGACATTGAAGTGAGGCGTCTCCCCTAGAGCTGTGTTCTCTCTCCTTTCCTTTCCTCTCCTTTCCTTTCCTCTCCTTTCCTTTCCTCTTCTTTCCTTTCCTCTTCTTTCCTTTCCTCTCCTTTCCTTTCCTTTCCTCTCCTTTCCTTTCCTCTCCTTTCCTTTCTTCTCCTTTCCTTTCCTCTCCTTTCCTTTCCTCTCCTTTCCTTTGTGCCTGGTGAGAATTTCTCTCTCTTGCAGGTGGCCAGATTGGAAGGCTATGAGCCTGGGGAAGATGAGGATGTGCAGCAAGGTGGCACCATGAATGAAGGCGATGTGTCCAAAGGTAGTATGGATAAAGATGGTGCCCAATCTGCCAGCCATGGAGGCACCCAATCTGCCAGCCATGGAGGTGCCAGTGGTACGGATGCAAAGTCCCATCCTTCTCAGCTCAAGGAAAGCCTTAAGATTCCTGACACTAAAGAAGATGTCGCCAATCCCGCTGACGACGTGCCAAGCGGTTCAGGAGGGCATAGCGCACAGTGTCACAAGGTGTTTTCAACTGTCCCTCCCAAAGAGAAGGATGACCTGGAGCCCACAACCGATACTGAAGAGTTCAAGACAGCGCCGTCGAATACCACGAACCTCAAAACAGGAGGGAACACCGTTGGACTTACACCGAATGGTGCACTGAAGTCCAGGGATGATACCCTGTCCCCGACCATCCCCGTGAAGTATGCGATAGAACAGCTGCGGGAGGGCAGGGACCATGCCGCCATACGCAGGGAGCTGGCGCAGATATCCTCTGAGCGAGTCTGTGAAGATGACGAGATGGCCAGAGTGTACAGAAAACGCATGCTTCATTCAACGCCTTTTTGTACCGCAAAACGACAGTGCTCGTCCATTCCGCTTGTGGTGTCAAGCCCTCAAGAATTTAACCAGCCCGACCCGTGGCTAAACGGCATTTTAAATCCCCCGATATTGGGTCAAAAGGTGCCTTCAAACTCGTGGTTTTCGAAGTTGTTTAGGAAGTAAGCTTGTAGGATATTGTTTTTATTTCAAAGTATTTGTACATGTACATGTAGATGAAGCGTTTCCGGAAATGTGCCGACAGTGTGCGAATAGTAAACAAGGTGGCGCGCGCCAGCAACCGCTCTATCATGAGAGAAAATGGCGGGAGGGACTGACTGACTCGTGAAGGCACAATTTTTTACGTAAGGCCACGTACGGGTGCTCGTTCGCTCACTGAATTTATCACTGAACGCGATATGCATCTTGTTTTTCCACTCCGCATCACCAAATTGACTATCAAGCAGTCAGAAAGAGCAGTATGGCCGATCCTGAGAAGGACGAAAACCATCAGAAACAATACAAGATATTTATGACCAAACTCTTCAAGTTTCACGAGCAAAATGGGTAAGCGTAACGCGCAATGACGTCAGATAACTGCGGGCGTTGGAGTGATTTTAAATTTCCCCCCCTCTTCAGCACACCGATTAAGCGTCTGCCGCTTTTGGGCGGCAAAGAGCTAGACCTCTACCATCTTTACCAGAAGGTGCAATCTTTAGGCGGCTCGGAACAGGTATGCTCTTTTTTTGAAAAAGAGGCCTGCTGTGTCAAAAAATAAATAATAACGTTTTAAATGGGTAGGTGACAAGAAACAGACAGTGGGGGGAAGTAGCCAGGAGTTTCAATCTGCCTCCGTCCGTCACCAGTGCCTCGTATGCAATAAGGCAACACTTTGTAAAGTAAGCATGACAACTCTTGGTGTCTGGTGGACAGCTGGCAACGAATGACTGACCTGTAACAAATGCAGGCTATTGGAGAGATATGAACAGCTGGAAAATGACCTTGTCTATGGTCCAGCTTCAACATCGGGAGCAGCCCTGCTCCAACTGGGCAGCTCTGTGGCAATGTACCACTCAACCCAACCTGCTGCCTCTTCCCTCACATCTGTCACCATGCCAACACCGACTCCAGTGGTGGATATGGCTGTGCTGAAATATGATCGCCTGATCAGATCTCTAACGTCAGGCTTTCCAAATGAGGTGGATTTTGCTTTCAATGTCCTCACCATTCTATCGCATGAAAGGTCCCTTCCCATTGAAAAGGTACTCAGTACGTCTGTTTGCGTGTCCTTTGTGGTCATCTGTTTGTGTTCTCCATAGCTCCCCCACCTGCTCAACCTGATGCTGGCCCACGTGGGCGTATTTAATGAAGGTAATATTAATCTTTATGTTGTCCTAAATGTCAGCGACAGTAGCCAATCGTCTAACTGGGCATACAGTTTGTTTCTTGCATTATTCATAGTTGTTGATGGTATATTGTGGGCTGAAAGTGTAAAGACCTGTTTCCTTTCCAATGGTATAACCAGCTCACCAAACGAGAACTACCTATTGCAATTTGTGTCCATGAGAGATTCAAAAGGGTAACTACCCTTTGGCACACTAGCTTAAGAAGGAATTGCTTTTCGCTTTTCAGCCCATGCTCAAAAATACTTGACAATTTCCATACAAATCAAACTACTACAAATGGCATACGTGCAGTAGATGATGTGCAGTTCAGTACACTAGGCATAACTGTACATATTAAGGCAGCCTTTCGGCATATCTTTATTGAGTGCATCATAATGCCTAACACTGGATGAGAGTTCTGAGGTGTCATTTGTGGCAGGTGCAGGCATCTGATAATACTGTTTCAGTTTGCATTGATGTCTTCACTCCAATTACTGCACCCTTGGTTGCTTGCTATGCCCCACCCCTTCATTGTACCCTTCCAGACGATCAGGAGCTTGAAGGGCTTCATTATGAATCTTGGTACAAGGATGTGGATATGGACTTCACTCAGGTACGTGTGTGTTATAAAACTAGTCTGGCATTACATGATTTGTGTACAATAGTTCTGGGAGAAGTCTGTTCCATGGTCTGTGTTGGCCACTATCTTTGCATCGTCTTGTGATGGAGGTTAGCTCATTCTTAGCTCTGTGTGTGTGTATGTGTGTGTATGTATGTATGTATGTATATATGTATGTACGTATGTATGTATGTATGTATGTATGTATGTGTGTATGTATGTATGTATGTATGTATGTATGTATGTATGTATGTATGTATGTGTATGTAATGATGTGTATGTATGTATGTATGTATGTATGTATGTATGTATGTAATGATGTGTATGTATGTGTGATATGTTTGTATGTTTGTGTCTTTCTGGCATAATATGATGGGTGTCTTCTTTCAGTAAGCGATGAAGATGGGATGCTCTTCAGCCACGTGTCCCATGAAGTACCAGAAGCCTTTCGTGTTACACAGCTGATGAATATAGTGTGCAATCTTTCTTTTGAGGGCCCCTGTGCCCAGGCCCTTGCAGAACACGAAGGGTTAAGAAGGTGAGGTTAATGGGGGAGGAGGGATATGTCCTGGTACACTTCACGTTGTACATCTCTCTCTTCAGGCTGATTCTTCTCTGCATCAATAACATTATTCCACCAATTCAGACCTTGGCATTCGATGTCCTTGCAAATATTTCCTCATATGTATGTGTGGCAAATAATGGCTTTAACTTAGTCCTTAAAATTTCCTTTCTTCTCTGCTCCACTCACATTCTCTCCCCCTCCTCCCCTCCCCTCCTCATTCCATCTCTTCTCCCACCCTCCCTTTTCTGTGTGCTCAGATGCTGGTACCATATGAGGGTGTTGTTAGCATGGAAGAGCTGTTACTAGGGTCAGTACACCAGAGCATCCTCTGCCCTGACAAGCACTCCGTAATAAGAGGTGTGTACCTGTATCTGTGCACATGTGTGTGAGTGCACATGTGTGGGGTTACATGAACCCCTCCCTAAAGCTGTTGGTATGACTTTTGGTATGGTTAATGATTTTGGTTTTGTGGCTAAAGGATGTCTAGAGGGTGTGTGTATGGTCTGGAGGTGTGTAGTGGAGGGTGTGTATGTTCTGGAGGTGTGTAGTGGAGGGTGTGTATGTTCTGGAGGTGTGTAGTGGCGGGTGTGGAGGTGTGTAGTGGACGGTGTGTATGTTCTGGAGGTGTGTAGTGGAGGGTGTGTATGTTCTGGAGGTGTGTAGTGGAGGGTGTGTATGTTCTGGAGGTGTGTAGTGGCGGGTGTGGAGGTGTGTAGTGGACGGTGTGTATGTTCTGGAGGTGTGTAGTGGAGGGTGTGTATGTTCTGGAGGTGTGTAGTGGAGGGTGTGTATGTTCTGGAGGTGTGTAGTGGAGGGTGTGTATGTTCTGGAGGTGTGTAGTGGAGGGTGTGTATGTTCTGGAGGTGTGTAGTGGTGGGTGTGGAGGTGTGTAGTGGACGGTGTGTATGTTCTGGAGGTGTGTATGTTCTGGAGGTGTGTAGTAGAGGGTGTATGTGTTCACACATGTACACCCTCATATACCCCAGGGTGGATGTGTGCAATGGAAGATATAGATGGAGTGTGCACTTGGTATGCAGACATTTATATACATACATGTGGTATGCAGGTCTTGAGATATTGTCTGGATTGGCTTGGTGCCTGGACAACGAAGCTGCCCTCCTGGCCACGCCCCCCGAGGTGTACCAGTACATGTTCCGTCTCCTCCTCCTCCCAGACTGTGAACTTATGTTGTCCTCCCTGGAGGCACTCTACACACTCTCCATGTACAGTGCAGAGGTGGCAGAGAGGCTAGCAGGGGTGGCTGGGTGTGTGGCGTTGATGGTTACCATGTCAACCACGGAAGTGGGAGAGGACGCGATGAGGCGGGTCAAAGTGACAACGTCCAGTGAGGACACTGGTGGTTCCCAGGCCACTCCACAGCCAGAAGCCAGCAAGGGTACTCCTCTGCATCATGTTCAGTCACGCCCCTTGGTGGCGACACCACCTGCCACGCCCACTGGTGCCACTACAGGACAGTCATCTCCGAACTCTCTGTTGTTAGCTCTTCTTCCTAAACCTGGACTTTCTCCAGAGCCTTTTACCAGACAATGGTAAGAGGGTTGACACGTTTATGCAACCTTTAATACCTCTCGCCCTCCCCACTGCCTCCCTCTCACCCTCCTTCCTCCCCACCGCTCTCTTATAGGCTCCAGACCTGCTATGAGGCTGCATCAGGGGAGTGTGTGCAGCAGATGGAGCTGTACGCTAACTACCTGATATACTGCTCCCAAGTGGGCCAGAGTTCCATTCTCACCAGTAATGAGTTCACAGCACTCCTCAAGTATGTTGTGGACAGTGTCCCTGCCAGCTTCTATTTTAAACACGCTGTCCCTTCTCTGTAGGAAGGTCTTTCCGAATTCCCTATCTGCTAGGGTTACCATGGGAACACAGGCAGTGCTAGTCATTGCTGGTCTTAGAAAGAGGCGCCTCCCCTTGGTGCCTCCCAAATCAGCCTCGTCCACAGTTCCAGTATCTTCCTCTGTGACATCTGCCGCACGGCCCCTACAACCGCAGGCCACACTGAGGAATGCGGTTGCCTCCCCTCTTGTGGTCGCCAGCAAAGCCCAGGGTGTGGCCACTCCCAACCATGTGACTTTGCTGGGACAGAACCAAGTAGCAAGGTCTACTGGCGTCATGGCTCAGCCAAACCATGTGGTGCCTGCTGCTGTTGGCGTGGGGCAGAAGATATCGTCGTTAGTGCAGGAAAAGTGTCAGACTGGGGACCCACTAAATTCCTGTTCTGATGGTGTGCTCCGAATGGAAGGAAACAATAGCACCTTGGACGGCAAGATGGAGTGTCAAGTACATTCTGGAACTGTCATGTGTGATGACTTGAATGGGAACAAAGAGAACGATGTATGCAATGTGGCACCTGAGCCGGCCCAAAAGAAGATGAAACCAGACGAGCAAGATTCTGGAGCCTTGCAAGCCTGCTGTTGGGATGGGTGTTCATTGTAAGATGTGATTTTGGGGGGGTAGGCATGTCCATCACACCTGTTTTTAATCCAACACTGCACACGCACAGCTCAGCTGACTCTCGGACTGGGTTGTTCTGTCACGTTGTGTTTACACACATTTCGTCGGTGCCTTCATTTCCTTGTCCATGCCTTTGGTCCCAGTGTGCAAGCACTGCCAAGAGGACAAAGTCTTCACTGACAACGCATATCAAGGTGTGCTACTCAGTGTGTGTGTGTTTGTGACGTGGTCTTTACCCTTTTCTCCAAATCAGGTCCATCATTGTAAACTCTACCCTCCTGGGCACACTAACCACTACGTACCCTCGGTCACTAACACACTTGCTAAGCTCAAGTCTCTTCCCCCTTTAGAGGTGGGTATGGTGTTTTTTTATGGCTTGGTGTACTCACACTTCTATGATCCTGCAGTTGAAGGAAGAGAGTGTAGCTACCAAGGCTGTCCGTTTGACATCAGCACTCATTCTCAGAAACCTGACAAGGCTTGTACCGTCTGTGAGAAGGTTGGCATGGCTCTTGCCTTTTGGAAAGGATGATTGTGACAAAGATGGCCGTTATCTTACTCCACACTATTCACATATGCACTCATCACAGTGAACTACAGAGACATGAGCTGTGGTTGAGTGAGGCTGCCCTGTCTGACTGTGAAGCCAGTACTGCTCTGGCACAGTGCCTGTCCTTGTTGTCGTCTTGAAGCATCTGTAGTATCAGGTGTCATGTTGTTTTTTAAACTAAAGTCATAATATATATGTGTCTCTGGCGTAATTGAATCTTCAAGCCCTTGATGAAGCCTTACATGTATTGCGATTTTCCCTTTTCCAACGTATCTTGTTTTGCTTTTGGCGTCGGTCCAAAGGGAACAAGAATTTCAGGTGTTTGTGGTCCTACTTGTTTGCAACTGCCGTTCATCAAAGGGCAATGCCAACAATATACTAGTCTCGTACCCAGACCCAAGTACGTCACAGCTGCGGATGGATTACATCACTGCTACGCTAGAACTAGAGAATATTATTAGACTGGTGTAGAAATAATAATTGCATGCATCCCTCATTGCCTCATATGTACACGTGTAGGTTTTTGTAATTGTGCATAATTATATTACTAACGTGATTATAATCGGCGCTGCATTCCAACAGAGATAACATATCAAGGCAGGCTTTGTCGCAGTTGGCCTCAAGGCTGGCTGTTCGAACCAACACTCGCAAATCCCAAATGTTAAATGCTGAATAGCCTATATGGTCACTTTGGTTAGGTGCAATGCTAGAGCCGTACTTAGCAGGTCTCACTTTGCTTCTTATAATGATACAGTCGTTCCGGACGATGATTTGGCTAGTAACTTTATTCAGTAGTTTCAGGGGTTGTGATGATTATTATTAATTTCATACATATATTAACATCTACCCATAGACATTCAACAA